>CM029604.1:38450773-38556613 GCA_017311375.1 Mytilus coruscus | reverse complement strand
CCGTAGTTTCTTCAAGTTTCTACATTTATCAATGATGCATTTATGAAAAAAGTATGTTATAAATGTTATAAAACTATCTATAAAAGTTGTGAATGATTTTAACGGAAACTGCCTTCAACACTGAGTTTTCCGTATAACAATATCAAAACATTTTAATATGATGATACTGCAAAGCTCCTGACAAAGGACACACATGGACATTTGGTAGTGTTAAACTTGTTTTTTTTATATCTCAACCACAGCCCATTGTAACATTATAAGTGGACTTGCAAAGGGTACATAAAATAAGACACAACACAAAGTTCTACAAAACTGTTATGCTTTATATTGCGCTGCTTCTTATTGACATTGAGATTATATTTAACAGAAATAACATTAACATATTGAGCAGTGCAAGTTTATATGGTTATATGTTTTAGTTTGTTTGCTGTCTCACGTATCACCCATCACGCTATATTGAAAAATAATTTGTATTGAAATCGACGAAACAAACAACAGCTAAAAATGTAACATGTTGGTTTAAATGTCACAGGAAGTGTCGATATTTTCCTTTTAGCGTTCAACGGTGACAGCAAAAAACAAATACAAAAGTGTCAAAACTATATTTCAGTCAGTGGAATAATAAAAGAATTTTACTAGTCATTCATATGAAATAATTTGTTTTGTTACTTTATATAAGGACCTTCCTTCGGGAGAAAAAAGTCATTGCCAAATAATAATCAAACGTTCAATTTAAAAGAGGATCTTATGTTTTCTAACCACCGTCGGACACTAACAACAGACAGATCACTAAACAAACAGAAACCTGCATTATTCTTTTTGTTCTCTACAACAAATACACACATTTTTTGTATACGTTTTCTTTATAGTTCACCATTAGGATCAAAGGGGAACCACATTTTTGTAATCAAGATAAAAATTGCAAACGACTGTAAATAGAACAAAAAGCAAATTATTCGTCTACGTACAATTAAATACTTCTTTATCTTTAATGTGGTTTCTGAAATGGAATCGCGGTGTTTTGTCCATAGTCTCTGTACGTCTTAATTAAACTTTTTCCGTTTTTGTTAGAAGGTCAAGTTGAATTCTTCTCACCGTTGGGTTTTAAGATTTCTAGTAGTTTTCAAAGTGAGGCGAAAGATACCAAAGGGAGGTCAAACTCATAAGTCGAAAACAAACTGACAATTCCAAGGCAAAAAACGACAAACGACGAAAAGACAAACTCCAGTATACAAAAACCAACATTAAAAAACTAAAGACTGAGCAACACGAACCCCAACCAAAATTTGAGTGATCTTTGGTGCTCCTGAAGGGTACGCAGATCCCATATCAAATCACACTAAATCTCATTGTGTCAAATTTCGATTCCTGTGAAGGAGGCTCAAGCTGTAATCCAACAAGTAAAAGTCGTGATTGTCTCATCGCTAAATCAAAACACTTAGTTTCTAGAGTAACGCTCGCAATTCTGTTTAGCAAATTTAAATTAAGTAAAGTTGAAGTGTTCTATTCAGATTGTTCATGTTTTAAGGATTCAAATGTTTCTGTTTAATTAAAACTAATTGATTTCATTGATATAAATATATAGAAGCTCTGATTTTATCGTTAGAAAATTGTCATTATTTCGACACATGTGCCGTCAGCGATGCAAAGTAACAAAAGGTTCATGTAAGCAAGTTGAAATTAATAAAAACAGATGACAATTTTTATTTATTTTTTAGACATACTATGTAAAATAACAGTTATCGTAAAATTAAGAATGAATGTTAGTGACATTCCACATTTTACATGACGCGTGGAATATCGTCTTGCCTAAACATATGCTAAGTCACTTCCTTTCTTATCGCTTAAAATGAACAAACAACATTTAGTTTTACACTTAATATGATTGCAAATGTACTTACATGACAAAATACCATCAGTATGTGAAAGTCTTTGAAACACTTTGCTGATTTCCACCTTTATACACGATTATGACGCAATGAAATTATATAGCGCCAAAAAAAGGTTTACTGAAGAATCCTGCTTCGCTGTTATAGGTCCTTTCATGGTTAATGTCCTAATACACTATTCATCAATTTCATTTATTATAAACTGCACGTTTTCTTCTGTATATCCTGGTTTGTTTACAGAATTAAATTTTGATAATAAATTAATGGTTTGTAACATGTTCAGATACAATGTAAAACAGCATACATAATGAAATGTAAAAGGTAAAACAAATTTGCAACTGCAATAACTTGTATCTATTTATCACTGAGATGCATGACAATGGAACGCACTTTGGGGGATACGAAATATACAACAATATGGACATAGAGGCGATAATTTATCTTTTAAGATGGTCACTGATTCTGTAATATTTGAAATTGATATAAACACGTAGCACCATCTCTATAAATCAATATTGAACATAACAGCAAAAGATAATAGATATGGATTCAAACAAAGAATATATTGGATATCATTATTGAAAAATAAGTTACAGCTTTAGAATTATGTGTTATTACACATGTAAATAACACATTTGTAGCTTTTCATACCAGTCAATACATGTTGTATCTACATATGAACGTATATAGACTTTTAACTGTATCCTCAGTCAATATACTTTCAAGGGGTCTATAAAATATCTGTCCACTTCATCAAAACGCTATGGTTGTGCAGTAACACTTGGAGTTACATTTACGTGGTTAATTACTTTAATTTACTTACATGTACTTTGGTTATTACTTTAAATTACTTGTCATATTAATGGTGATTAATGATGAATACCTGTACTTATAAAAATATTTGTAATTACTTAAAAAATATTTAAACATTATTTACATTAACAAAACCATACCAAGTAGGATAACTTGGAGTGATTAAGAATATAACTTGTGATTACTTGTATATAAATTATTAGGATTTTCCGATATTGATTACATAGAATAAATTGAATCTTGAAATTAACGAATTTTAGTATTTACTGCATATGCCAATGATTATTATCCATGATCACTTATTTTAAGAAAGGACAGGGTGTGATAAGGTCTTATTAGCAAATGATTGTTTACTGAAATTCGAACTTTTCATTTAATATTTCAATTTAGGTCTGTTTAAAATTTTAGGAAATGGAAACCTATAAACGAAACATTTTTCGTTCCAATGACGTCAAAATTAAGATGCAACGTCAAGAGAAGAGCACTACATATGTTTGGGTACAAAACATAGATTTTTGGACATATTTACATAGTCTGTGAACCTGCATGTGCTTAAAATTTCCTACTATCAAACGTATGTAACATTATGTTAATGTTGGCTTTTTTGTAGAAAATTTGACATTTTGCTATTTTTTGACTGTAAATTTTACTCAGATATTCATAAAATTTTAAAAACAATTGTATCTGTTTAAACTTTTTAGACACTTTACGATCATTTTTAGCTTCAACCTTTTACATTTTTTGTAGGCCAAAAGGGCCCTTAGCGCACCTTCTGTTTTAATCACTTGATTGTAGATTAAATCATTTATTATGTAATTCCAATTAAATTTTGTAACGGAGTCTGTAAACAGCTAGATTTATCAGAACAGTATTAAGTATAAACAACAATTAATAAATAAGCCATGTATTTTAGACACACCTACCACACAGTACTACTTCTACTAGTTCAGAGTATATAAGCTTTCAGAGACAAGACTCATTAGACCGGTACTACCTGGCAAATGACACAAATCCAACCATTAAATAAATCATTGTCTTCCCGACTAAATAAGCAATCAGTACAACTCCAAAAGATTCTGAATAAAGTCGCCCTAAGTAGTATTTTGCAGAAGGTATTACCTTATTCAAAGCCATGATATACTTATCGATAGGATGCAGGATCATAATTTTAATAACTAGATAGCAATATATGCGTAGTAACATTTTTATATTTGACACAATTAAGTCAGGATTTTAAATAATTTATTTTTATTGTAATTTAATCCTTGACATAATAATATATCGATTATTCAAATATATTACGTTTATTCATATTGACATTAAGAAACGATTATACTATTCAAATAACTCTGTTACTTTCGTATTTCGTTTTTATAATCCTAGTTTATACTGATATCTTGCTGTTGCACTCAAATACAATTCTTGTCCAAGTACGTCAAGTTTGACTAGATATCACCTTTTTAGAAAACAATACTATTTATTTTTTCGCTTTTGTTTTTCTGATGGTTTGCAAATCAAGATTACTGTTATTTCTAAGCAGTTCTACAAAAATGTTGAAGTTGATTTACATCATCCTGTGTATTATTGTAAGATACGTCTATTTAGGGAAGGGGCTATATACAAGGATTGTTGATCATAGACATATTTATTAGGGTGCGTGACAGCAAAAAAGACAATACGAATACATAACATATATATTAAGATGGTCATCTGAATACAGATAACAGAGTGTAGAATTATATGATAAAATCAAATATCAAAACAGTAAAAATGACGCCATGTTTTTCAATTGAGCCAAGTGAATCAATGTATGCAGCGACGACAGATAATAAAACGTCTTACAAAAAGGGAAGTGGAGTTAGTTGCAATTACACACTGGCACAATAACACTCCTTTGTTTTGTGTACAGTTGTTTGTGTGTTTGTCTTTTTTTTTTTTAGACATGGCGTTGCCATAGAAAATTTAAATTAAAGACTGAGCAACACGAACCCCACCAAAAACTTTGGGTGATCTCAGGTGCTCCGGAAGGGTAAGCAAATCCTGCTTTACAGGTGGCACCCGCCGTGTTGTTCATGTAAGTCGGTCACATTAGGGGACAATAGGACGGGATTGTAGGTACGACAATTGGAACATATCCGTCGTTCTCCGTAAAACAGATATTCCATAACGATCAACCAACTCGTAATGGCGTCCGTAAATTTTACGAAGGGATGATTTCAACTTCATTAATTGGAAATCTTGGTTTAGTAGGTTCTTTGTGAGGAATAAAACATAGTTGTTAAAAATCGAAAGAGTTTAGTTCATGATATTGCTCTTGTTTTAAAAGTTTTTCTATTGTACATATAATTCATGTGTAATGTTTCTAATTTTAATTGATTTTATATGAGATTTTTTTTTGGCAAACGAATCATGTTCCAACACCCTTTAAAAAGTATAAGATACTTCCAATACTTATTTTTTTCAAATGAGAAGAGGTAGAATGCTTGACAATAAGACAACACTCCACTAGAGGCCAAATTACATAGAAGTTAACAACTTTATAGTTTATCTTAAATATTGAGTTATGCTACAAGTCCGTACAACTCTACTAATTATCGTAAGTGTTTACATCATTAAGACATTACGATGATACCTTAACGTCGCTACTCTGCAGTAAACATGCTGAATCTGATGTTCAGTAGTTGTCGTTTGTTGATGTGGTTCATAAGTGTTTCTCGTATCTCGTTTTTTATATAGATTAGACCGTTGGTTTTCCCGTTTGAATGGCTTTACACTTGTTATATTTGGGGCCCTTTATAGCTTGCTGTTCGGTGTGTGCCAAGGCTCCGCGTTGAAGACCGTACTTTGACCTATAATGGTTTACATTTTTATTTTTTTTTTTTTTGACTTGGATTGAGAGTTGTCTCATTGGCACTCATACCACATCTTCTTATATCTATTTATTTCACTGGATTTCTAATGAATTTCAGCCTTATTTAAAGTATATGCATGCTACAATTAAATACTGTCAAACAGAAACAGTATCATTTGTGTAATATATTTTGTTGGTAACACATTTGTTTCACATATTTACGCATAAAATTGGGTAGCAAATTTAGTTTTATTATACAATTCAACGTGTTTTAAATAATTTGATAAGCAGTGTCACAATTATCCAAATAAAATAGGTATTGCATTAAACATGCCCTTAATGGGTTGAGAATAAACAAACTCAAAATAAAAAAAAAACTTGAAGAAATTACATGAACTCCAAACGGCACGAGACCGATGCAGTGACAGGGTATGCTTCTCCCTAAAAATATGCAACTCCCAGATGACAATCCACTCACAGTTAAAATATCAGAATAAGAAAAAGGACACAATATGTAAATGATCAAATCAGACGGGTTTTTTTTCAAGAGAATAATGGGTTAAGCCTGTGATAACCTGTCTCCTGTGAGTTCATACTCCTCGTAACGGTCAACTTATTCCTGATGCATGTGATAACGACCATAACAATTTTGAAGTCTCGATAATAGTTGTTCTTTATCATTACCATGTCGTCAGGGGAACACCGCTGTGAAGAAAGTCCGCTTACTGTTAACAACGAAGCAAGTAACCAATCTAGTTAGATTTGTAAACGTTACACGACGGGGTAAAGGATATGCTAGAGCTTAGAAATTGGAATTTAATATTGAAAATCATTGTCATGTCTATCATAAATCGATGTTTGACGTCGTCCAGCTTTGCTTATATCAAGTAAAAGATCCAAACATTCAAACCGACCTTATAGTCTTTGTAATGTATTGATTGTCTAGTTTCAAGGGATATATAAAAAAAACTCGCTGAAATAAACCCTCACTGTCCCAATTCAGGAGCCTGTAATTCAGTGGTTGTCGTTTGTTGCTGTATATCATATTTGTATTGTTTTTACATCAATCAGGCCGTTAGTGTTCTCTTTGAATTGATTTACATTTGTCATTTCGGGGCCTTTTATAGCTGACTATGCGGTATTGGTTTTCCTCATTGTTGAAGGCCATACGGTTACCTATATTTGTTAACTTCTATGTCATTTGGTCTCTACTGGAGAGTTGTCTCTTTGGCAATTATACCACATCTTCCTACGTTTATATTTACTGAGCATATTGAAGGTTTTATTTGTTGAAATGCCATTGCACAAAATGACAAAATATTTTACGAAAAAAATTAAAAAATGTATTAAATCTTTCGGTGTAATTGTTGATGGAATAAGTAACATTCTTTACAAAGATTTTTCGTAAACTCACACAAGTAACTTGTATCTACAATTGTATAAAGTGAGAAGATTTTCACAAAGTTTTGTTGTTTTCAATGCACTTTATCTTGGTTTTTATTTGGCCTCCGTACTGTTATGATTCTTGCGACACTGATGATTATAAGAATGGTATATTTAATAACTATTTTTTGTATTTAATTCAACATAAAGACGTGTTATTAATTCACGTGAAATGAAACACTGAACAAGACGGGATATACCCACCAAAAAAAGGGAAATGAATGTAAGTGTAAAAATGTATTAACAAAAGTACCGAACTTCAAGGTAAATTAAAAAAAGAGGGAAGTTAATAAAAACTGACAAAATCAAATGTCATCTATATCAATCATTGGTACAAATGAAAAATGATTTTTTTAGCTAGCGAAACCTGCCACTAAATGTGTGTTTGTGTGCGTGTATGTTGGTGTGTGTTCTTGTTGCTTATTTTTATCTTCAAAATATATATTCATATATTGATATGCTACCGTTTAACTAATACATGTCATGGGCTATGCGTGTTTATGTCCAAATTAAGGTCACTTTGTGACACATTAAGACTATCCGTAGGAATATTACGTAAACCTATTCACAATGCCATTTTAGAGGACTGGATTGGAGTCATCTAGTAGATTCCTGTATTGTAAATATTGTTTGATAAGGTATCTTCTTGATTGATTGAACCTCCATTTATACTTTGAACTGCAATATATATTGTACATATGTGTAGGGATAGCAAGGTATCAACATTTTCCTAGACAAGCATTTTTTTCTCTATTTCAGACTAAGGACACACAAATATTTTCTTTATGCCTTGTAATTTTTTCTAGTTAAATTTGGTATGAATAAAGCTTATAAATAGCAGATTTTATTTATGTATTATATTTTGCATATTCTTTGCTGTGAAGAATTAAAATTCTTTCAGAATAAAACATAAGCATGAATAAATTGCGCAAATGACGTTTATTTTGACCGCCGACGTTGCCGGTATTTTTATCATAGCTGCAAACAATGCAAAACCGGGCGGGATAGGTGATACGGTGATAGGATATTCAACTAAGTAGAAAGAAAGCAGGGATTCAGAACTTTCATCATATGGGTTTCCAGAAGTAGATCGTATTAAAAGTGTATTTTCTTCAAAATTACATTTTACAAACTAAATGTTATTGAAATTTTCCCGAAGCTCTGGTTTTGAAACCTGCATAATCGTAAAATTCAAAATTTTCATCTAAAGGCACTCTCGGGTTTCGTTCTTTTATCGCCACCTACTCCGAAAAAATTCCAAGATTGCTAACAAGACATCAAAATGAATTTTGAAAACGTTAAAACGTCACCGGTTGGAGTATCGCTGACATTGACACCTTCGTTGCTACTTTGCAACACGCTTCCTGGTAATTAATATAATTTATGTGCATATTCCTCACATTTCGACAATAATGTAAAGCTCCTTGATGAAATATATCCTTTTCTACATGATATTCACTTTAGAATACTCTCATCGGGGTTGTTTGAAATTGTTATCAAAGAAGTAACACACACCGATCTAATTCGAGGTTAATTTCGAGAACGTACAGTAAGATATAAATAGATTTAGTGGACAATGTTAATAACTTGAACTGTGACAGCAATCGACAAGGGAGGAAACATGAAAAGGAAAACAAACATTTTAAAATAGCAAATAATGTAACTATGAACAAAATCTTAGATGAGACTCCAATGTCCTTGTAGATAAGTTAAAACTCTCCCCCCCACCTGGCCTTAAAAAGGGACGGACACAATGCAGCAATCCATCAAAATAAATTATAAAATAATAATTGCCTAAAAGGTACATTTTCCGCTGGAGATTAATCTTGGCATAGCTGAAATTCTGCTCTCCTGAACACTTATCCTCAAAACATTACTAAAACCGGGTTTTTTGTTTTTTTTTTTTTTCTGTTTTTTTTTTTTTTTTTTAATATATACGATTTCTGTTAAACGATAAAAATATATAATTTGATCTCATAATTCTGTTATTCCTTCCTTGGTGGAGTCAAGAGAATTTTAGTACAAATAAGCTTTTATATTAAAAAGGTTGGGACTTGGCTGCAGTACAGCGGATAGCGACTGGAAATTTAACCCCTGTACGTACCATTCATATATGTTTTCAAAAACAATCAATTGTGATGATAAATTATTGACCCGCTTAAAAAAGGAATGTTTGTTCATGATTATGAAATAAAACCTATTGATATACTCTTTATTTGAAATATAAATGCTTCCGTCGAATGTCCATATTCACACTAGAAAACTTTAAAACGAGGACCTATTGAAATGGCGTTGAAGTTTTAATTCAAAGTCTCCAAATCCCACATCCTAATTCTTTTAAGGTTATTTGGAGTCTTTTGATCTGGTAAGATTATGGATATAAAAATAAGGAGATGTGATAAGATTGCCAATGAGACAACTATCCACCAAAGTTCAAATAAAGTGGATGTAAGCAATTATAGGCAACCGTACGGCCTTTAACAATGAGAAAACCCATACCGTATAGTCGACTATAAAAGGCCCTGACATGGAAAATATGAAACAAATCAATTGAGAAAACTAACAGCCTTATTTATAACAAAACAATTTACGAAAACAAGTGTGACAGTCATGAACCAACGACAACCACTGAACTACAGGCAGTGGAATCCGTTTCATCCCAAGTCAAATTATATGAAAAAGAAAATTCTGCACCATCTCATGAAATACATATTCTTCGATAAAATATTGTAAAATCCAGGTTGCAAATATTTGATTATACATTACACATGTTTTTATTGATTAAATATGAAAATATTCATACCCGAAAGATAGTGACTATTGACCAAAAGAAAATAACCAAAAGATATTTACTATTATCAATGATAGACGATGCAAGCAGCTAGGACATTGTAATTTCTTCACGGGTCTATTATGCATTGCTTTGTTTACGAATACATGATGACATACCACAAAAAAACACATTTTTTTTCTTTCTTTAAAGAGCTGTACAGAATATGTCTTAAAGACTTTTCAATAAGTGCTATTGAAGATTTTGTCTTATTATATCAAATGGAAATCGATATTCTTTCAAACGAATGCAATACAACTACTCATACATAAAAATGAAATCGAAATTATGCCGAATGGAAATACAAAATTCAAACTGTTTTAAGCTGGAAGAAACTTATACACGATTCAATTATTATGAACTTGGAAATTTCAAAATGGGAAGACTATCATAAGAAAGTCATTTTTCACAGAAAAAAGCCCAAAGGGTGAATGGGGAATAAAAGTATGGTCACTAAGGTCTTCTTCCGACCAGCAGTAAAGCCCTTGCCGAAGTGGGGCGTCTGTTTGTCTGTGCAGGATGTACAAGTACGATGTCGCGTCCGGTCAGAATGGGAAAGTAAAATCCGATACCTTGTTTAAATAGAGTGCCACGTTAAGAGCCCTTGCAACAACTCTTTAAGGGTCTGTAGGTGGCCTGTTGCAAAGCAAAATTTCTGTCCCTTTCCACTAAACCCTCATTTTCCAGTGGCAGTCCAAATTTCCCTGACGTTTATCCCGGACGGTCTCTATTAAGGACCTACTTATTGGAATTATTGTTAATCTGTTCTCGTCCTGAAACATGCATGAAATATTTGCCACTGGACTTCGTTAAGCACCCAACAATCAATCAATTAATTAGAAAACGAAATAAAGAAACTGAAACTGACACAAAGATAATAATAGAAGCAGAAAAAAGGAAGACAGTAATACTTGACTTACCGTAAGAGGCAAAATAATGAATTAAAACAATACGACTTTAAACCAAAAAAAAATATATCAAAACTACAAAGGAAGTTTCCGAAAGAAACAGGAACATTGCTTGTTTATTTCCGAAAGAAACAGGAATATTGCTTGCTTGAATCGAAAAATTGATTTGCATGGGTAGATTTTTTACAGTTAACAAATAGAGACAGTCTGAGGTTTAAGTTTTCAGTCATCAACAACTTTGTTAAACATTCATGGAAATTCGGAAATTTGAACAGAAGCTTAGTTATGACAAAATACAGTATTCAGAGGGAAAATTTTAAAAATATTTATTTTCATTTTCCGTATTTAACTGATAAATGGATTTTTTACGTGTAACAAATAGATACAGTTTGGAGTTAAAGTTTGTTACACATCAATTACTTTATCAAACCTCTGTAGATTTCTATGAAACTTTGGTAGAAGCTTTTTCGATAAAGAGAAATGCCTGGAGCAATCTTTTGAAAACATATTTTCTTTAATTTCAGTATTTATCTGCAAGATGGACTAAGTTTTTATGGTTAACTTTTACAGACAGTCTGGGATTAAGATTTTGACATAATTTTGTACATCTTCATGGATTGTTATGAAACTTAGACAGAAGCTAATCTTCAAGACCATGAAAAAGCATCTAAAGAAAAACTTTGATTTTTTTTTTAATTTTGTATATTACTAATAAATGGACTCACTTTTAAGTCAACATTACACTTTTACACTGACAGCAGCAATCGCAGGCGAGACACAGGGTTCCGCTTAACACCTTACAATTTTTTCTTTAAATACACTAAAACCAGAATATTTTTTTCATAGTTTTGTAAAACAGAATAATTTGTATTGGCCAAAGGTGAGAGAGATTATTGAATTTATTTTTCCTTTGGAATCAGAATTTTTAACAATACCTTTTGGAAACATGCATTCTATCTGATTCTGAGAGGAGACTCCTAGCTTCGTGGTAATTTCAGTTAAATTAAAGGAAAGAAGATATAAGATCCTTATGTTTTATTTTTAGCTATGTCGGTTGGCAGGCTGAACCATCAGACACATTTTGTTGAACTAGATACCCAAGTGATGATTTTAGCCAAGCTTGGTTCTAATTAGCCAATTGGTTTCAAATTGTAGTTGCCTGTTCCAAGTCAGAAATATGACAGTTGATTTTTCTCTCGTTCCGTTAGTTGATAACGTTTGATTTGGTCAATATTTATGGACTTCCCTTTTGGAATTTACATCAGAGATTGGTATTTTGTTACATCTTTTTCAGAGAAGATTTTGTAAAGTTAACGAACAAAGGCGATGACGGACGCCAATTGATGAAAATAGCTCACTTAACCCTTTGTAATAAAAAGAAATCAAAGTTGTACAATTACGGTAACTAAAATTGAAAAAAGAGTTTTTATGAACTTTTTGGGAACTGATTATTTCCTTCAGCTTGATCTCAGTTCGTTATTGATATTTTTTGTCTAGCTGAAACAATATTTCAGGAGCACATCCAGCAATTTTTGAGAGGGTCGGTGAGTTCCAGTACGATTTTGATCCATTTTCATGTGATTTATTAAAAGCAAAATGTACTACAACAGTTAATAAAAACAACAAATGAGTTATATGAACCAGATACAGTTGTCTTGTCATATGATAGAACCAGTCGAGGGTGCATTGTAAATATACCAAAACATTTACACTTACCATATTTCTTATTAAACATGAACAAAACTTTGTTTTTAAGCTCTTTTCGTAGGGAGAAAATAGAACAGGGTGGGAGAAAGGAAGAGAGGAGAAGGAGAAGATTATCCCCAGTCACACTCTCCTTTGTATTCAAGAAGGTATTATTTCCTTTCCGATTTTGAAGCACCCAATCAAATCGGGTCAACGTGTCTTTTGAAAACTTATAGAACTAATTGTACGACTTTACCCCAGCAGAGCTATAGAAAAACAGTACATTAACGGTGTTACACGGACACTTTTAGATGATACACGGACACTTTTAGTTGTTGCACGGACACTTTTATGAATAGAATCACTCGTGCATGATCAGAGAGTTCATGGGCACTTTAAATTTCAATTGGATTTGAACTTTTTGTTTCACCGACATATTTCCTGTCTTTTTGATTATAATATTTACGATAGCATCAATAACTATATTTCAAACAATTCCAGTAAATTACTATGCATATCAGTACACTAAGGGATTGACCATTTAACTTTAAAAAAAAGGGGGGTATGTCTTTTTTCTAAAAAATATTTTGATACCCAATTTTATGAGAAAAAATATATTGTGGTCAAGCAGATGACAAAATAATGTTCTGATTCCCCATTTTCCGTATACCGTATATATTCGTCTAATTTCGAAAAAAAAATGAAAATAGTTGGGTGATAGCGTTGAAAAAAATAAATAATGTTCTTACTCAGAAAAGAAGATACCCCCTTTTGAAGCTAAATGGTCGGTCCGTAAGTGTTTTTTTTTTCCTTCAACATATGGACATGAATAGTATTCTGGACAATGCTGAAAGTAAAGAAATGCTGGTACCAACGTTTATATTTCAATAAAAAAGACAGGAAATATATATATATAAAAATCCAATCTAATCAAAAGATAAAATCCCTATCAACTCACCAATGCACGATTGATCCTATAAATAAAAAGTGTCCATGTAATACATGTTCAAATATGCAGCAAATCGTGAAGAAAAATCATTCAACTAATGTCATCAATTTTGAACGATAAGCTGCGATTGGATCATATAGTGACACGTGTTAAATCCAGATCAACACTATCAGAGACATATAAAAACCCTATATGTATGAACTATTAAAAAAATCCAAAATATATGCCTATATATATATATATATATCAAATAACAAGACAAAATCCAGTTTTTCATAACATTTCATTCACTTAATATCAGTTCTGTTTATTTAAATGGATTAACCCACCCCCCACCCCCGCTTTCCTTCCGTTTTCCACAATAAAAAATCAAATGGTAGCTCTGTTTTTTTTTATAAATTACTTACTAGCGAAGTTGCATTCTAAAAGTCTCAAATGTAAACAACATTCATCTTTTCTTTGAAATGATTCTTTTTAATAAAGTTATTAAATTCTTGAAATTCTTTTAGAAAAAAATTCTCGGCTTAAGGAAGTGAAAAAATGTGTTTAAACTGTAACTTACATTAACTGGTATATGGCCATTGAAGTTTCTAATATGTTTAGTTTTGCTACCTCTTCAAAATGCAAAATGTACTACTTCCTTCCTGAAACGTCGTACAAGTCAGATACAAAACAAAGGTAACAAAAATAGGCCGGAAACAACCTGCCGTAGGTTTGTCTGCACTTGTAGTCAGGTCAAGGTCCTCGGCCAGCGCCTCGGACCTTGACCTGACTACTCGTGCAGAAAACTATCCGGCAACGGTTGTTACCGGCCTGTTTCTTTGTTACCTTTGTATTGTATCTAATACTTAAACCATTGTCGTGACGTCAGCCTATTCATTTACAGTGGATTCTTTTCTAGAATCAACGCTTCCTAAATCTGTGGCTTAAATGGACTCACCAAATTATATTCAATTGTTTCCTTTGTGTGCCTAATTTCATTAAGTTTCAATTGACCAATTTACTGATTTCTGTTCACTAATGGAATTAATTTAAAAACTTGCCTTTAATTTTTGGAATTTGTATATGCCTTCACTGGTAATCGAACCCGTCCTTGAAATCTACTACATGTGAATGACATCAACACATCGACCAAACCTCTAGGCTACCAATGGGTTGCAATTGAATGTATATTTTATATATGTAAATGAACATATGATACATATCGGTACAACGGACACACGGGGCTTGTTCCTTTATGTATGCATAATAGACAATCGTATATGTTAAGTTGGTAGTCGCGAGGTTAACATGGTTAAGATCAATGAGTTGAAGAGTCAAGTTAAAGGTAGAGCCTTGTCGGTTTAGGTTCAAATCCCTGTATTTTCTCTGTTGTCCCTATTATTTAGTTTTTTTCGTTTTTCTTATTTTGTATGGCACTGTAGATATTTTTGTAACAATAGCGGGTTCTCTCATTTATTTTTGAATTAATATTGGATATTTCACATATTTGAAAAGAAAATGATTACATTCAATTTGTTAATTTTTGTTTTATAAATATAGTATGCTTTCATCTGTTTTACTACATATCTTTACAAATGTTTATTCGCAAATCCCTATGCGAGTAAATCGTGATGTGCCTAGAATTAGGCTTCTTGATAGAATTTTCGGTAGCATCCTTATTATATGAACTTAAAAATAAGTTCGGTATGTCTTATTTCATAAATTACGGATGATATTCAGATGCATGATAATTTGAAGACAGACGTGTTATGTTATATTTGTATTTTTCTAACCAATTAATTGTAATTCTATTCGTTTTGAGATTTCTTACTATTTCTGTTGCGCAATACTGAGTAAATCGGTTTTCGGACTTTATATACTATTTTACGCGCCCTTTTTATTTCATCGAGATTTCACACACCAAACTTGTTCGACAACTTGAAAGTTCAACATGAGTGACGAGGAAGACCAACGTGATGTTACTAACCGAGATAGAGAAGCGTCCAATCAAACAGACCCAAGTAATCATGTAGGATTCTCTCCTGAAGACGCCCTTTCTTTATTTCCCCGTCAACAAGATTCTGCTTTGGTTAGACACAAGAAAGAACTTTTCGCAGAAATTGATTTAAAGATTGGCAATAGTTCGCTGGAAAAGAGTTCGCGCTTACCATCATTCACTCCCAAGTTTAAATTCGAGGGCAATGGAAGACAACACGAGTTCAATACTGCTCGTATAAATGAACTGAACAGAATGAAATATTTGCTAGAGCGCGGTTCTGTCGGCCCAGCATTTAAAACCTTGGAGCAAACTGAAGCAGCTTTAAAAGAAAGGAATAAGTTACTCCGCATAGCCGACAAATATGGTTGGGATGTAGTTGAAGAGTTCATGGACGACCCGTTAACCGAGAGTACAGAAGAGGCAACTAGGCTAAAGCAGGCAGAATATAGAGCTAAAATGAAGAGGAGGGAAAAATCTGTAAAAGCCGACCGTCCGAACCCTTATTACAGGAACCCAGTTGAAGAAAAGGCTACTTCTGATCTTTTTCGTCGCCCTAGCGCAGCATATACAGAAGACTCATCTAGGAGCAGGAGTGCAACAGGTGGAAAAGCGTTTACACATCAAGCGAGTACTTTGGTGGAAAGAAAGGAACAACCCGCTGTTACTACTGCAACGAGGAAGGTCATTGGGCCTATCAATGTCCCAGGAAAGCAGGCAGATATCCCCAAGAGAAGCAGCAGCAGTGAAACAGTTAAGTACCAGTTTTATAATTTACACGAGCAAGATTATGAATATGAAAATTCCCACAATGATAAAACCCCATTTTTTGTTGGTAGCCTTTAAGATAATTTTTCATTTTTGAAAGAAGTTTTAGAAGCACATAATTTTGTTCTCAACTTTATTTCTAGCGGTTATTAAATACCTTTTTTTGAAAATCCTTCATCCGCTAGATTGAACAACAATATGTCTGCTTTTAATCATTCAGTATTCGTAGAGCGTGCCATTAGGAAGCTTTTACTACAGGGGCAGCTATTGAATGTAAAGATCGCATTCCTTTTGTTATCAATCCAGTCACCGTTTCAGTGAACGCTGCAGGTAAAGAAAGGTTGATAATCGATTTGAGGCACGTCAATCAATTTATAGAAAAATAGAAAAAAGAAAATTTAAGTTTGAGGGCGTATCGGAGGCTTTACAATACACAATTAAAGACGGATACATGATTAAATTTGATTTAACAAGCGGTTATCATCATGTTAGCGTACATAAAGATCATCAGACATATTTAGGGTTTTCGTGGAAATTTCAGAACACAACTAAATACTTTAAATTTTCAGCTCTCCCATTTGGGTTATCTACAGCAGCACATGTGTTTTCAAAAGTTTTACGTCCTGTTGTCAAGCATTGGCGTTCTCAGGGCCTTAGAGTTATATTATACCTTGATGATGGTTGGGGAGTAGAGTCTAACGCACAATCTTGTGAAGTGTTATCTAATATCTTGCAGTTAGATCTTAAATCCGCAGGTTTTTCGTTAACCAAGAGAAGAGTGTTTGGAAGCCTACTCAAAAATTAACTTGGCTTGGTTTTGAATGGGATTTGCTTAATTCAACTTTGGATCTTCCTTTAGATAAAATTATTCGTTTTAAAAAAGACATCGATAAACTTTCCTCTAATTCGCTGTCAGCAAGACAGTTAGCTAGAATTACCGGGAAAATTATTTCTTTCATGCCTAGTTTAGGTAACATCTGTAGAATAATGGGTAGAAATATGATGATTTTGGTTGCTACTTCTCGTTTTTGGGAAGAAAGAATATTTTTAACATTAAAAGCCCAGAAAAATCTATTTCAACAAACATATTTACCTGATAAAATAGTGTATACAGACGCTAGCAATTACGCATGTGCTGGTTTTATAGTAGAGACTGTTCATCAAGGAGTCCACAAGATAGTTCTTTTGAAAACCCATGTTTACGCGACCTCGCTGATAAACTACCTAATATTGTGCAGTTCAGCAAAAGCAAGAATACTATAAAAGTTTATGATTACACTTAAAAAAAAACTTGGTGTACAGATCATGATTTATGTGCGTTACCAGCGTCAGTAGCTAACATTGCACTTTATTTATTCTATCTAATTCAGCTGGAAGTATCTTCTTCAGTTTTACAAAATGCTTATTACGCAATCAAATGGGAGCACGAGCTTAACTTGTACAATTCAGTGTTTTCTGAAACATTTTGCAGTTGATTTTAGAAGGAGGAACTAGAATTTTATCAAAGCCTGTAAATAAAAAAGAACCAATTACGTCTGAAATTCTACAAAAAGTTCTCGATAATTATGAAGATTTGAATAAAATTAAGAATTTAAGAATATGTTGTTTGATGCTGTTGGGATACGCCGGTTTTATGCGTTTCAGCGAGCTTGCAAATATTAAAGCATCCAATTTAACTTTTCACAAATCTCATCTCGAAATTATAATAGAAAGTAGTAAAACTGATGTGTATAGACAGGGCAACACTATTTGTATTGCTAGAACCAATTCGGACTTGTGTCCAGTGACCATGTTAGAGAGATATTTAAAATTAACAAATATTTCTTTGATTTCCAGTGAATTTGTATTTAGAGCAATTACTTTCTTAAAAATTAAAAACAGTTACGCGTTATGCAAAATTAACAAACCTATATCGTATACTAGAGCAAGAGAGTTACTTTTAGATGCTTTGTGTCAAGCAGGTTTTGATAAAAGTAAATTTGGTCTTCATAGTTTGAGGAGCGGAGGCGTGACTCAGGCAGCTCATAATAGAATACCAGAAAGATTATTAAAAGCACACGGTCGATGGAAGTCAGATCTCTCAAAAGACGGTTACATCAAAGAAAATTTATATAACAGGTTATCTGTTACTAATAATTTGAATTTGTAAATTACTATTTTTGTATTTTATTTATACCAGTCTACACATATTTCCTTTGTTTTGTCGAACTGTTTGGTGTGTATCTCCTGCCATATTAGTCTTTGATGTTTCTTTATATAGAATCAGAAATAATTTATATACGGACGAGCAAAACGAGGTAGAACATAATTGTGAACTTAAATTTATTAATGCATCGTTGAACATGATAGCATGATTATTTAAACTCACTTACAATACCTTCTAATTAAAAAAGGCTTTAATTTTGAAAAGACATCAACACAATAGTTTGTTATAAATACAATGGATAAGCGTTGATTCATGAAAATAAAACATTCGCCCTCCGGGCTCATGGTTTCTTTTCAAGAATCAACGCTTATTCATTGTATCTATAATACAGAAATACTGTTGTCTCGGAGAAAAAAAATGGATTTTCATTTTTTTTTTTTTTTACTTTGCATTAATATGGTTGCCATGGTAAGGAAAAAATTAACTCCTCATTACAGTAATATATTCATTTTGTGTTAATCACATTTTGTAATATTATATATAAAAATTAGGATAAATCAAAAGAACATTTTGAAAGTTTCTTTTAAATTACTTGATTGTTTAAGAAAATAAAGCCAAATTTTCACAATTTTCAGCGAAAAACAAAAACAAATGTTTTTGAATAAACATATTTGATTTGAGACTTTGAAAATTTCTCTTTAATGAATTTCTTTAAATGATATTCGTTTCATATAATTAGGTGCAAGTGAAATCGTGTTAGAGATGGTTTTATGCCAAAAATGTCAATTTTGTATGTCTAAAAGTTTGGGATTTTGGTAAATAATTGCAAAAGTTCAATTTTCAAGACTTCAGATTTAAGTACAGCTCTTTATAAGAACCAGGCAGAGTGCCATATACATGTGATATATGAGGGTATTCAGATTTTATCTATACTTGGCCTAGTAGAAGCAGTAAGTGAATACTGCTAAAAAATAATTTTGAGTGGGAAAATATGAGTGGTTGCCATGGTAACGAACACTCTATTTTTGGTTGTTACGCGTGGTAAAATCTTTAAAAATCAGCTAAATCACCACAATTCAGAGCCTGATTATGAATAGAATCATGAGTTTTTCATAAATGTTCATATGTAACATCGATACAACTTGGTTTAAGCTTCATTTTAGTGAAGATTGCATGTCAACCAAATTTATAAATTTTTGAAAAATTTTGCCAAAAATGCATATTTTCAACTTTTCTGAAATTGGGATTTTATGAAATTATCAAATTTTCTCTGGTGTTTTTCAGAAAAGTGCAAATGTATACAGAATAGTTAGCACTGTAGTTATGAAGTTTGGATACTACTTTACCAAATTAAATAGAAAATGCGTGGGATTTTCTTTAGTTTTATCACCATAGCAACCGATTTTTTCCTTGAAACGGATTTATTATTTGCAGAATATTGCAGTTTAAGAGCTTAAATGTCCTGAATTGTTTCATAACCGATAAGAAAATAAATAAAAGCTAACGCAAACTTTAAATTACTATCGTTAAGTGTTGTTGACTTCAATTGTTACCATGGAAGCACATATTATCCATAGCAACATCCATTCAAAACTGCATAAATAGAAATTTATGTAAAAATACATAAATAGAGGGTGTATATTTTCAAATTGGAATATGACTTTATTCTTTGCTTCACTCACAGTCTTGTCTGGTTTTTTTTTTTCTTCAGATGGTTCAATAAATGTAATATGTGATGTAACATCGGGGTTGGGGTTGGAAAAAATGGGGGTATGTTGATTTTTAAAATGTTTCATACAAGTAGATACTTGAAAAGATAATTACAGAATAGTTAGCACTGTAGTTATGAAGTTTGGATACTACTTTACCAAATTAAATAGAAAATGTGTGGGACTTTTTAGTTTTATCACCATAGCAACCCATTTTTCCTTGAAACGGATTTATTATTTGCAGAATATTGCAGTTTAAGAGCTTAAATGTCCTGAATTGTTTCATAACCGATAAGAAATTGCATAAAAGCCAACGCTAACTCTAAATCACCATTGTTAAGAGTTGCTGACTTCAATAGTTACCACAGAAACACATATTATCCATAGCAACATCCATTCAAAACTGCATAAATAGAAATTTATGTAAAAAATACATAAATAGAAGGTGTATAGATTAAAATTGGAATACGACTGCATGCTTGCTTACTCACAGTCTTGTCTGTTGTTTTCATAAGGTTCAACAAATGTAATATATAATGTAACATTGGGGTTGGAAGGTGGGGAAAAAAGGGGGGTAGGTCTATTTTTTTTTAATATCATACATGTAGATTCTTGAAAAGAAAACGTTTGGTCGGAGAGCCTGATTATATAAAGAATCAATTTTTTTCAGAAATTTCATATATAACATCGATATAACTTGGTTTTAGCTTCAGAGCTTAGTTAAGGTAGTTCGCTTGTCATATTTTGGGATTTTTGTCAGATTTTCGGAAACCTCTGGTTTTATTCATTTGAATGCCTTTAAAAAATGGCCATTGACCCCCATTTTTCTTTTTATAAATCTTTTACATGTGTAATGATAAGCCATCTGTAAAAGTCTTATAAAATTTCGATTATTCTGTAATAGTTTTGAGAATGTAAACTTGTCAATGATAAAGCTATGAAAAGTCAAGAGAGAATATTTTCCCGCCAAAATTTCAATGGGTAATATCTCGAAAACAAGCACATTGACCTGTATATTTTGTTTACTCTTTTGATTCCTTTATTGATCCCTATCGATATTAACTAGTGTTTTGAAAAGTTAATTAATTTGAAACTGAGAAGCGAACTTCCTTAAGATTGCAGTTCAACCCGACTTTTAGATTTTTGTTAAAATATACAAAAAAAAAAACACATATTTTCTTTTTTCTGAATCATGAAGTTTTGTTAAATTATCAAATTTTCTCATGTGTTTTTTTATTGAAAAGTGCAAATAAGTAAAGCATAGCTAGCATTGTAGTAACAAAGTTTGAATACTACTTGACCAAAATAAATAGAATATTGCGTTGGGCTCTCTGAATTTGATCACCATATTAATGTATTTGTCCCTTGAAATAGAGTTTTATTTGTTGAATTCTGCAGTATAGGAATTCAATGTTCTCAATTGTTTCAAACCTTTATGAAAATACATAAAAGCATATATACACTCTAAATCTAAACTACAACGGTTAATTATTATTACAACAGTTGTCATGGTAACAAATATCACCCATAACAACATCCAATCAAAATATATATAATATAATTTTTACAAATACATATAATTATGCTAATAATTTTCATTTTTCTAATGGGAATATAACTGCATGCTTTAATCTATTTAACTCTCAGTCATGTATTTGCTCCTTGACAAGACTCAACAAATTTGAATATATACACTGTGGCATTTTGGGGAGGAGTGGAGGTTTGGTAGTTTTGTTTGAATCTTTCATAAATCCTTTTAAGGAAAATTGAGAGGTTTAGCTATAAAACCAGGTTTCATCTACCATTTTTACATAAGAAAATTCCTGTACCAAGTCAGTAATATATGACAGTTTTATCCATTCGTTTGATGTGTTTGAGCTTTTGATTTTGTCATTTGCTTAGAGACTTTCTGTTTAGAATTGTCCTCAGTGTTCCGTATATTTGTTATTTTACTTTTTCCTACAACATTTGGTTTCAATCTGGTAATCTATAATTATTCATGAAATGTTACTAACAGATGATCGACTTCATGGGGATTGCAATAGCACATTCTAGCTTTTGTCAAGGTCCATATAATTTTGAAAGTATTGCTCTGACAATATATGTCCTTTACAAATGGGAAGAAATTAGGAAATTTTGAAAAATTCTAATTTTCCTAGCGCAATACTTCTCACAAATTTCAAACAGCAAGAGACTCAACTTGAAATCTCACTTATAAATATAAGCTTACGAACCAATAATAGAAACATTTGGTTTAAGCATTTCCAAACTGAAACTGAAGTGACAAGGACAGACAGATGGACGGACAGACCAAAACAAAACATATAAAGTCATGGTCTTTAAGAACACTTTACACATAACAAAGGTAAAATCTCTTTGTTATTACTCAGGATAATGCAATGCTAAGGTGTACATTAACTACTGCACAGTTCAAATGTACTCATACCTTTGGGGCTGATCCTAGACTTTGAAAGGGTGTTATTCCATAAAATAAAATAAAAGCTGCGCCATGAGCACATGTTACGCCCGTCGCTTTTTCAAAGAATAAATTTCAATAACTTCTCAATGTCATATCACAAATTCATGAAAAACTAAAGGGAGGTTATGTTAATATATATAAACCCAACACCAAAGTTCGGCCGTTAGATTTTCTTGTTTGAATTGTTTTACATTGTCATTTCTGGACCTTTTACAGCTGACTATGTGGCATGGGCTTAAGCCCCAGTCCCACTAGACCACGATCGCACCACGCTCACCGCAATCTAAAATAAATTCAGATCGTGGTGAGGTCGCGGTATGAGCAGCATGAAAATATTATTTTTCGTTGATTTCACGATGATATTACGTCCTCATTACGCTTCCACAACGATCCCGCTACGATTATACCACGTTCTCACCACGCTTTCTACGATTATCATGATCTTACTACGCTCATCACGTTCTCACTACGACCATACCACGAGTCAACACGAGTGCAACACGATCTTACCACGCTTCTACTGCGATTATAGCCCGTTCTTACCACGATTATACTACGTTCATACCGCGATCTTACTACGTTCTCAGCAATAACGTCAACATCGTGTTCCATATAAATACTGTTCCATTCCTTATATTTCTGATTAATACTTAGATTTCTCGGAAACAACACAGTCATGCCACCAAAATCTACCAGAACGCGTGGGCGTGGTGGTAGGTGTAGGTGTAGAGGCAGAGGGAGGTCTGATAGTAACGAATACTGATCTAGCAGAGATGTCGCACCGACCAATGCAACCTGAATCTTTTTCTTTTTATTCAAGTTTTTTATTGTCATATACACCAACTCATACGATTTGTGACAAATTATATACAACCTATTGCTAGTCCATCAAGCTCAAATGATGATGTTTTAGTGAACGAAAGCAGGGATGACAGAGATGTGTCAAGCAGGGTTGAGCCGTTGGAGAAAAAAGACAAGAGGTCCAAATTACATACAGACAAACAAAAGCTGGAGGGCTTTTATATATTTCATGTCAAAATGACAATTAGCATGATGGTCGTAGTAAGAACGTAATCGGGTCGTAATTAGAGCGTGATGAGGACAGCATGGACGTGCTAGAATCGTACTATGGTCTTGAACAGCTTAGTGTAAACGTGGTATAGTCGTAGTGGAAGCGTATTACGACCGTATTACGACCTTACTGCGATCTACACGATCGCACTACGATCGTCTAAATTTGTATTTTTTCACAGATCGTAGTGCGATCGTGGCCTAGTGGGACTGCGGTATAAGCTCATTGTTGAAGGCCGTATGATCACCTATAGTTGTTAATTTCTGTGTCATGTTGGTCTCTTGAAGAGAGTTGTCTCATTAACAATTATAGCACATCTTCTTTTTAAATTCACAGAAAAGATAAAACATAAAACCATAGGTACTATAATCGATATAGCGTCCAATAAATTCTGTGACAGTACCAATCTGAGATATGATTGGCCGACAAGGCGGCATTATGTTATCAATGTTAAACCCATATTTATTGATTTTTATTAATCGGTGTATGTTAGGCAAGATATGCATATACCCAGGCCCATAATCAATTTTATCACCATTATTAAGGTAATTAAATGTGGAGTAATCTATAACACCTTTGGTGTACATGCCATTGACATATGTATTGATATTACATCTAAGTGATTTTAGGTCAAAGTTTTCCAATTTGGTGTAATGTTGTGTATTTAATTGGCGATCGCCTTCAAGTAGGTAATTGACCTTATCTAAAATAACAACATTATTACTTGTATCGGCTTTCTTAATGATTAATGATTCAGCATTTAACAGAGAAGAAATGCCGGACTTCTGTGAGACACTTAGATTGTTTCGAAGTTTCAATTTGCATTGAAGATAATTCGTGCTTTGTATTAAACAGGTAATTTTCAAGGGTGTTGCAGGTTAAAGGTGGTGTGTGTCAAGATTTAACTCTGAAAGGATGAATTTCATCCAAGTTACCATGATATAAATAACGACATCTCATTTTTTTGGCTAATTCATCAAAATCATGTAATAAATTACAAGTCTAGTAATACTAGCATCTTCTTTATCATTATATTGTAATATAATTACAATTGAATACTATGTATATGGAGTCTTCCGAATAAGATTTTTTGCAATCGGATTTGGATAGATGTTGGAATGCGTGGATGTTAGGTGTCATTTATATACAAAGGAGGTTAGGTGTCATTTATATACAAAGTGTGCTTCAGCTGACCCCCAAACAACAAACACACACACACACACACACAAAACAAGATATAATGTTGTCGGAATCATGAACTTATGAGATATATGTAGAGCGATGCATAGTAAGGAATGATTCATAATTAATACAATTATTTTGCACAATAATTTTGATTTGATAATTTTGCCGGTAATAGCATAATTATTTTACCGGGATTAGCACAATTCCAAGTTAGCAGATGTATCTATTTGTCCATCTCGGGGATCCTGAATTCCAATTGGGGATAGCAGTACAACAAAGGAGCTATTAATGATATGTTAATAGCTATATATTAAGAGGATTCCATTATACTGCACTTCTGATATTAGCGATCACCAATTGACTATTTTTAAGTCACCACCAACTTAAAATTTGATTCAATTTGCCTGTCCGTCTATCCGTCCGTCCATCACACTTCAGTTTCAGTTTAGAAATGTTTTGGCCAAATGATTCTTTTATTGGTTTGTAAGCTTAATATTATGTTACAGGTCAATTTTGTGATTTATGCTGGTGGAATAACATCTCAGACGGTGTGTGCCCTAAGAAATTCAGAATTTTCTTACAATTGTTAAGGGCCATATCTATCATGCCTTACCATAAGCCAGGTTGGCCCGGCTATTGCAATCCCATGAAGTTCATCATCTGTTTACTTTCAAAATGGATTATCAGATGATGAACTCGAAACAAAGTCCGACCAAACGCAATTATCTTTTCAAGTATCTACTTGTATGAAACATTTTAAAAATCAACATAACCACCTTTTTTCCACCCCCACCCCGATGTTACATCATATATTACATTTATTGAACCATCTGAAGAAGAAATAAAACAGACAAGACTGTGAGTGAAGCAAAGAATAAAGTCATATTCCAATTTGAAAATAAACACCTCTATTTATGTATTTTTTACTTAAATTTCTATTTATGCAGATTTTGAATGGATGTAGCCATGGATAATATGTGCTTCCATGGTAACAATTGAAGTCAACAACACTTAACGATAGTAATTTAAAGTTTGCGTTAGCTTTTATTTATTTTCTTATCGGTTATGAAACAATTCAGGACATTTAAGCTCTTAAACTGCAATATTCTGTAAATAATAAATCCGTTTCAAAGGAAAAAATCGGTTGCTATGGTGATAAAACTAAAGAAAATCCCACGCATTTTCTATTTAATTTGGTAAAGTAGTATCCAAACTTCATAACTACAGTGCTAACTATTCTGTATACATTTGCACTTTTCTGAAAAACACCAGAGAAAATTTGATAATTTCATAAAATCCCAATTTCAGAAAAGTTGAAAATATGCATTTTTGGCAAAATTTTTAAAAAATTACAAATTTGGTTGACATGCAATCTTCACTAAAATGAAGCCTAAACCAAGTTGTATCAATGTTACATATGAACATTAACGAAAATGCACGATTCTATTCATAATCAGACTCTGAATTGTGGTGATTTAGCTGATTTTGAAAGATTTTACTACGCTTAACAACCAAAAATAGAGTGTTCGTTACCATGGCAACCACTCATATTTTCCCACTCAAAATTATTTTTGAACAGTATTCATTTACTGCTTCTACTAGGCACATTTTAGATAAAATCTGAAACCTTCATATATCGCACTCTGCCTGGTTCTTACAAAGAGCTGTACTTAAGTTATCATGAATGTTTCATCCAAAAAACTTTTCAATTTTGGTTATCAGATCTACCTACGTGCAAAAAACAGTATAAAGTTTCCATATTTGACCTACGATTGAAGAATAGTACACTTGTAAAATGTCTTACAATTGAACATTTGTCAAATCGACAAAATTATCCCAAAATGCCTTTGATTTTATCATCTTAAAAGTTGCTCTGTACTTTTCATTTTCTGTCCGAACTAAACAATCTAAAGTGATTTTTTCATGGAAAAGAAGTATCTCTAATTAAATAATGTTAATCTCTCTTTATAACTTTTTATAATTATTTCCTCACTATCCCTAAATTATGTGTCGTCAAAGTGATAATGCAGATCAGATATGTTATCGTCGTATTGTTTTATCACAACAGGTATAGACTCGGGACGAATTTTTATGCTATCATATGATGCTTTTTAATGTTTCAAACCGTATGGGGATAGACGCTGGCTGTTTTTGTTTGTCTTTGTTTTGTTTTCTCACTGACATTCATCTTTGAGCCAGTCTCAACATTGATAGCATAATGGTGCAATCTACCTTTTGATATCTGAGATCTATCTTCTAGATTTACTTTACTTAATACGACAGTTCACTGTTATCTCTTTAATAATTTAAATCAGTTATGGATATTAAACAGCAGTGTATGACAATTTTTAATTCCCTCTGTTTAGTTCTTTGTTTCAGTTCCTTCATATGGATTTACGACGTGTTTGGACTTAAAACCAAACAAGAATAAACAGAAAAATCGTATCGTTCTAGTATCAATTGTGTGCCTGTGCAATCCGTTAACTACCTTCAACTTGAAAATACCTATTCCTGAAAGTGATAATCAGTGTATCCTATATAGATAAAAACCAACGGTGCTTCAGAAAAAAATACAGATTTTAATCTCATTTTTTTCGGATATTCATTTTTACAAGTCATATATATATAAATAGATAATAGTTCCGCGGTTCTCTGGGGATTTCTATGACCTGTTAATAGTGGATATCTCTCTCTCCATCATTTTGGCAGTTACAGCACGGACCAAGTGAGGGTCTGCATGATGAACCACACATACCTCTTTTAACACGCCTAAAAATATAAGAATGAATACACTCGATAAATGATTCATAATCATAAGTTTTTTATCTGTGAAATCACTGTTTATCTGTGCATATTACTGGAGGCATGACTATATATTGCAAAATTTGTTACATGAACGTGTGATGTACAAGTACTGATAACAATGTCTACTACTTGATTTGAATAACTATAAACGTTTTAAAGTCTATATTTTGATTGTGGTGTATATCATTTATTTGTAAAGTCACACACATGTACACATGTAACTTGATTCTTATTCTTGGGGAACGTTCAAATCAGACTATCTGAACGTATGCATACCAAAATACACGAATAGCTATATGTTAAAAAGAGACCTAAAAGCAAAAGCCAAATCTGTGTAAAACTACTTTGCCAGAGTTAGAAACTTATTTCGTTTATAATCTATTATTCATAATCATTTTGATAGTCAAGGTTATTGAAGGATACATTTTCAAACGGTCAATTTTAGAAATAAATGTATATTATAAATTATGTCAGTACAAAAGCACTTTCTACTGAGCTGAAAATACCATGTGGAACTTATGATCAACCAGGAACGACGTCGATCCAGTGTTATACAAAATAAAACTTTACATTTTGAATGTATCCGAAGCATTTTTCTTAACTACACTTTTAAAGAACGCATTTTCGTTTTTTTTACCTTGGTGTAGTAAGTTTGTCATCGTCTTATGAGTTTGAGTATATCTTTGGTATTCATCGCCACTATTTTATGAAAGACTTTTAATTGCAATTAGCCTCAAGGTGTGTCCCAAGCAAACTATGAACTTTCTAATCATCAGAAAAGAGTTAATCTCCGGTTTTAGCGGAGTTCGTTTTCCTCATGTAGAGATTTTCAGAGCTATTGTTTGTGCTCTTGCCTTTTTCCCCATTGTGGTTTATATCTTTTTAGAATTATGGTCTGTATGGCTGCTTGCCAGCTTCGTCTCTTTTCACATTAACTTTGCTAATGTAATTCTGGCAATTTTGGAATTAATTTCAAGCTGCAACATGTGCAAGAGGTATTCCAACAAGTACGTTAGCGTTGCATTTATGATTGCCTCATTAAGAGCAGGATCTGATTCTAATTAATTTGGAATGATATTTTGAATAATAATTGATCACGCCTTTCGTATTGTTAAGAAATATAATGTAGTCTACAATACATTCAATAAAACTACAACATTACGTATGTTACTTTTATCAATCGATTTACTCGAATAATTAACTCGGCTCAACTTACATATGAATGAAGCTATTGTCCTCAAGCTTTTCTTCATTCGCCATGTTGACTGGAAGTAAAGTTTTGATAATATTAAATAACGTGACCGCGTATTTTATTGCAAGGCATAACAGTACTGCTATGCATGAACTCGTGATGACTTTAAAAAGTTTAAATTAGATGTAACAGATTAACCCTTACAAATTAATATCTAAATTGATATTGCATATTGATCTTGTTCTATTGTTTGATTTGGTTGCTACCTCATTTACCATTGAAAAATAATTCTGAAACTGACGAAGATAACAAAAACTGAAAATATAATAATGAGGCTTGCTTATCAGAGGAACAAACGATAATTACCTTTAATTAAACGGTTAAAACAAGATAAAACAAAACTAGAAACGTTATTACAGTCAAAGGAATAATCAAAGAATTTCACTAGCTATTCGCTTGGGAGCATTTGTTTTCTTACTGTTGATAAAGATATATCCAAGAAAGAATAACACACAGTTGTAAATAATAATCAGACGTAAAATCTAAAAGCAGTGCTTATGTTTTCTTACCTCCCATGGACACTAACAATAGACAGACGAATAAACAAATAGAAACCTTCATTTTTCTTTTTCGTTCTCTACAACAAATAAACATGATAAACAAATCTTGTTTATATATTTTTCATGATAATTCGTTATTTAAAATCAAGATGACAATTGCGCACGACTGTAAATAGTAATATTGAAGACCTTTCGTACATGTATGCGTATAATTAAATATTTCTGTGTCTTCAATGTGGTTTCTGAAACGTAATCGCGCCTATACATTTTCTTTTTTTTTTCGCAAGAAGTTTAATTTGCAGTATTCATTAAATGTCCTTATCTTTTGGTCAACAGTTTTGGCAGCTTTACAATTAACTGAATTCCTTGAAATCAAATCACTTTGTCTCATCTGTATAGTAGTGCACGTAAAACCTGACTGTTTGAGTTTGTTTCATTTCATTGTTTTTAGACAGGGCTGCTGTTAGACATTTTGTATTGTATGATACCAGTATATTGATAAAAAATGGTAAAACACTCTGAAATAAGGTTGACGGGTATCAATATGAGAATGGGAAATTTATGTTTTTATCTGTCATAAGCATTTGGAAAAATGTCAAATTTCGAGATTTTTGCAGACGGACAAATATAAAAAGCATATTATCCGACAAAAACTTTATGTGAGTGCCAAAATCACTAAGTCAAATGTAGTTTTTACTTAGGCAACAATTGCAATTCCATAAAACACGTTTAACTTTTACTTTAGTTCATTAAAAGTGTTCTTTTCAAATCGTTCATTTTTCAAGGTTTGAAATGCTTCTGAAAATTGTTTAAAAAAATATGAAAACAATGACAATTTCTAAATGACAATTTCTTATTGGTATCTAGAAATTGTATGTTAAGTTATGTTTGTAGTTAAGATAATCATGAATGGAAGTGACGTTGTACATTACGCAAGAAGCGTGGAATCTCGTTTTGCTTGATAATAGACTAAGTCATTTACTTTGTTATCGCTTAAAATTTACATAAAATGCATTTAATTTTATACTTAATATGACTTAACTTGTACTTACATGACAAAATACCGTCAGTGTTCGAAAGGCTTTGAAACACTCTGCTATTATCCCGCTTTTATACACGACTTTGACAAAATGAAATTATACAGTGGCAACAAACATTTACTCAAGTATCCTGCTTAGCGGTTGTAGGTTATTTAAAGTTCAATGTCCCAATACACGATTCATAAATTTTATTTCTTAGAATATGCACGTTTCCTTCTGTATATCCTTGTTTGTTTACAAAAACAACCTTAACAATACATTAATGTTTTGTAACATGTCCAGATATACAATTTATACATTGTAACTATATAAATAATGAATCATCAAATGTAAAACCTATGTGCAGCTGTATTTATTTTAAACATATTTATCAATGAGATTCATGACAATGGTTTGCACATAAGGGGATAAGAAACATACAACGGTTAGAACATAGAGGCGATAATTTATCTTTTAAGGTGGTCACTGTTTCTGTTCTATTTGAAATGAATATAAAATGAAATGAATGTAACTACCGAGCGGAATAGTAGAAAAGGCTGCAAAGTGAACTAAGAGTTCTACATCAGCTTTAAAATCTACCCATTCAGCATCCATAGATTTGCAGTTTTGACATTCAGGATTTCTAACTCCCTGTATAATATGGTCACAGAGTGATATATCATATTCGCGCAGTAAAAAGCGAGTCAGCATTTTTGTGTTTAACCCCTGGTCTGTGTTGAATTTCAAAATTGTATTGTGAACGGGTCTCAGGCCAACGAGCCAACTGCCCCTGTGGATCTTTAAAATTAAACAACCATCTCAAGGATGCATGGTCGGACCTTATCAAAAATTTTCGACCAACTAAGTTATGGCGAAACTGATGAATAAATGTAATGACTGCTAAAAGCTCGCGTTTGGTTACACTATATCGTTGTTGCGGTTTATTTTACTTTTTGGACCCATAGGCAATCACATTTTCCTTCCCATTTTGAAGTTGAGATAGTACTGACCCAATACCAATATTAGACGCATCAGTATCAAAAATAAACTGACCTTCTGGTAAGGGATATGCCAAGATTGGAACTTCACACAAAGCTTTCCGTAATATTTCAAATGAACTTTGACATTCACTTGAACAATTGAACGGAACATCTTTTCTAGTTAGTCTACTCAAAGGAGATGATATTTCACTAAACTTGTGAACAAATTGTCGATAATAGTTACAAAGACCCAAAAATTGCTGAACTTCCTTGACTGAATTTGGAACCTGCCATTTACTAACTTATTCAACAATTTTTGGATTTGGACTAATGCCATTTTTACTAACAGTATGGCCTAAATAGAGGACTTGATCTTTAATAAACTCACACTTAGAAGGTTTAAGTTTCAAACCAACATTTTGTAATCTACCTAGAAATTCATCTAATTTAATAAAATGGTCTTCTAAATTTGAACTATACATTATAATATCATCCAAATAAATCAAAAGGGTTTTCCATTGCATTCCACGAAAAATTAACTTCAAACATCTTTGTAAACCTGAGGGAGCATTACAGAGTCCAAAAGGCATCTTAGTGTACTCAGAAAGACAATATTTCGTAATGAATGCAGTTTTATGTCGATCTTCTGGGGCCATTTCCAATTGCCAATAACCAGACTGAAGGTCCATGACTGAAAATATGCTAGCGCCGGCTAGACAATCTAGGCACATAGATATATTTGGTATAGGGTATGCATGCTTGATAGTCAACTCATTGAGTTTCCTGTAATCTATACACCATCTAACCGAGCCGTCTTTCTTACGAACCAAACAAATATTTTAACTCCATGCTGATAAAGAAGGTTTAATGACCCCCTTTCCAATTGGTCTTTCAAATACGCCTCTTCCTCTCCTTCAAAATTTGTAGGCTTCAAAGTTATTGTGAAACTACCTATTCTAGTGGTGGCGTGAAACAGATGTGGATTTAGAGTACATACAATCTAAGACTCTTTCATCTTGCAATAGTATTAAAACATTTGACTTTTCTACACTTTATACAAGTATTTCCCATTCCAAACTAAAAGACAAATTGAAAGAGTTGGTCCTGCTCTGTTTCATAAAAAAGAATGGCCAACGTAGATACAAGTGTCTTGTCTTAGGGAGGGATAAATCCTACTTTGTAAAAAAATCACTCTGATTCTAACAAAAAAAATCTCTGAAACTGACATTATCAAGATGATTGATTTCTTGATTGACAACATATTTGCTACGTTTGGAGGACGTGTTTTTCAACAAACAATCGGCATTCCCATGGGGACAAACTGTGCCCCTCTTCTTGCCGACTTGTTCCTTTATTCATATGAGGCTGATTTCATACAGGAACTTCTTAGGAAAGAAAAAAAACAAGTTAGCAGTATCCTTTAACTTCACTTTCCGCTATATAGATGATGTTCTCTCACTAAATAATTCAGAATTTGGTGACTATGTTGAACGCATCTATCCCATCGAACTTGAGATAAAGGATACAACAGATACAGTTAAGTCTGCCTCATATCTGGACTTACATCTAGAAATTGACAATGAGGCTCGGGTGAAAACAAAACTTTATGACAAAAGAGATGATTTCAGCTTCCCAATTGTGAACTTTCTATTTTTATGTAGCAACATTCCAGCAGCGCCTGCATACGGAGTATATACCTCCCAGTTGATAGTATACTGCAGGGCTTGTTTTTCCTGTCATGATTTCCTTGATAGAGGTTGCTGCTCACAAGGAAGCTATTAAACCAAGAGATCCAAGTGGTGAAGTTGCAATCATCCCTTCGTAAATTTTACGGACGCCATTACCAGTTGGTTGAACGTTACAGAATATCCGTTTTACAGATGATAGCAAATATGTTCCTAATGTCGTAACTACAATCCCCTTTTCCCGAATGTGACCTACTGAATTAGACTTATTACTGGGTTTGTACTTACATGTATTGAGCAACACGATGGGTGCCACATGTGGAGCAGGATCTGCTTACCCTTCCGGAGCACCTGAGATTACCCCCAGTTTTTTGTGGGGTTCGTATTGCTCTGTCTTTAGTGTTCTATGTTGTGTTTTGTGTACTATTGTTTGTCTGTTGGTCTTTTTCTTTTTTAGCCATGGCGTTGTCAGTTTATTTTCGATTTATGAGTTTGAATTTCCCTTTGGTATCTTTCGCCTCTCTTTTATAAAGATAAGAAAATGGTATATGAGTCAATAAGAAAACTTTCCACCGAACTCAAAACGATTTGAAAGTTACCAACTACAGGCCATATTACGGCCTTCAATAATGAACAAAACCAGTATTGCGTAGCTAGCTAATGTCGAATTCCGTCCTCTTTTCCCGAATGTGACCTTACTAATTAGACTTATTACCGGGTTTGTAATAACATAAGCAACACCACGGGTGTCACATGTGGAGCAGGATCTGCTTACCCTTGTATTGGTCAACACAACAGTATTCATTGTCTTCATATTTATTTTAAGTATAGTAATAATTAAATTATCAGCTTAAACACGAGAAATTATTAAGAAAAAAAAACAAAAGTTCTAACTCCCTCAGGCTGAGTTGACCTTAGATGGATTTGGTTATTTGTATGTCCCTTTTGATAAATAGTTCTTCACGTGTATAGATATTTATACATTCTTGGCTTTCAACATTGTTGGTATGAGCGTTGCCGATAAAAGGTATGCAGAAAAGCGTTTCGGACGCAACACATTCAAAAAGTGTTATTTTCGTCCTTTTTCTAGCACTGGGTCGATACCGCTGCTGGTATATACCGCTGCTAGTAAGTCCCCGAGGGTGTCATCAGTTAAGTAGTCGGTGCTTTGGTAATGACATAATTTATAAGCTACCTTTGCATTTGAGTTCTCCGTCATATTTTTTCCAGTGTTTAAGTACGTGTAGTGGCAATATGCTTTTTTTTTTTAGTTTTACCGATGAAGGTAAATCGAGAAAAGCCCTAGGGACGCAAAACAAATCTCTTGGGTGTGTTTTTTGTGTTTTTTTTTTTTTTTTTTTATATCACTAGGTCGATGCAGCAGCTAATGGGACTTACTGATTTAGACTTATTACCGGGTGTGTACTAACATGAGCAGCACGACGGGTGCCACATGTGGAGCAGGATCTGCTTACCCTTCCGAATCACCTGAGATCACCCCAAGTATTTGGTGCGGTTCGTGTTGCTCAGTCTTTAGTTTTCCATGTTGTGTTTTGTGTACTATTGTTTGTCTGTTTGTCTTTTTCTTTTTTAGCCATGGCGTTGTCAGTTTATTTTCGATTTATGAGTTTGAATGTCCGTCTGGTATCTTTCGCCTCTCTTCTATGAAAGACCCCGGTCTTGCTTTATTTAGAGTTCATGCATTTTTTATAGTTTTGTTTGTCACTTTGATTTGTCGTCTTTTCATAATCGATTTTCGAGATTAAAACATCGGTAAACTTGTGTCGCCTAAATTTACCTAAACAGTCATTGCATATATCATGCACATTACTTTAGTAGGCAAAATGATCTTTCCGCTTGATCAAGAACTATCAATGTCGATCGAATCAATTGTAAGGCTAAATCAATTAAGAAGTTGACGAGCTTTCAAAAAGTAAAAGTTTTAAAAGGTTGTGCAAGATCTGGCTCGGGCATCATGTATATTGGTAAAAATTCCAGTATCTTTAAATGATTTCAACATTTTATGGACTATTGATTTACAGGAAAGGTCCGCATCAATGATAGAAGTTGAAGTATTCAGTGATTGAAATAATTTTACTTGTCTCTTTTTGATGCACAGTTGATATCGTGAAAACATCATGTACGCAATAATTAATAATATCTTTCTCCCGGTATAAAGTCGGAAACTGTTTAAGGCTTGTGTGTCAGACGCTCGTTATCGCTACTGTTAACAAAGTACTTGGTGTATTCACTCGAATAGAAAATAGCTAAAATAGCAAATCAATAACGAATACGCTCATTCAAAATCTCTTTTTTTTTTAATGTGCCAAAAGGCCACTAGAAAAAAACCTCGGTATTTCGAATTGATTTAACATTTTATCAACATTAAATGAACAGAATATTACTATGCAGTAACATTTCATGTCATAAAGGAGTGCTGAGTACTGGCCGAATGATAGCTTAGGGGAAGAAATTCAATCAGTGGTTTTGAAATGTTACCAATCAAACATGGCGTATAGTAAGTTTTTTCAGACGCGTACTTTGTCGGCATACGATTCATCAAATAAGCTTTAACTGAAAGGCTAAATTTTCTTTTTTGAAAATGAAGGGCATTTAAACAAGAAATTTCAAAGTCATGATTTTGTCATCAATACCTAGGGTTACTTAAAAAAATAAGAATAGTGTTTGAAAGTTTTATGACAGCAAAAATTTCACTTTCTCATAATTTGATTGTAAATTAAGGCGACAGTACTTTAACGATGTTCAAATCTCGTATATCGATTAAAGAGACAACGCAATTAAGCAAATAAAATCTTAGCGTATCGCATGAACCCCAACAGGAGCGAGACCAGCTGCGTCTCCAACAAAATAGAGAAAATGCTTATGGAAGATTCCTTGTCCCCGCTACATAAAATATTTTCGTGATTTATTATTATTTATATATATTTTAAATTATACTGTATCGTGTAGTTGATATTTGTATTTACCTTATGTAAGACATACATGCACAATAATGGTAAGATTGCAGTGACTGGGTGTATGTAGTTAGTGAAAGTGTGAGCGTGAGCGTGAGTAGCCTTTTTTCTTCAATAATTTTATTCTTGTATAATATATATGAATTCAAAAAATAAAATGGATAGTCTTGTACATATTATTCCATGTTTACCACAAAAAACATAGTTAAGTGGTGATTATTGGGGTATTGTAAAATACTGACTTTTGTCAAAAACAAACAGAAGATAAAAAAATAGAAGACCGCAAAAAAAGGTCGCTAATAAATTCATAAACACATATCTGGTAGCGGTCAATCATTTTGTGGTGGTGTCCGTAAAACTTATGTAGTGTCGATTTCAGTCGTTCTTCCTCATTACTCTGTCTGAGAAATTTTTGTGTAAGAAGCACAACCCTTTTAACGAAGTTCGTATAGTGTGAACATGGACGAGTGTTACGTATTAACTGAGACATGTAAACGCCATACGATGGAGCAGAGAGTAATATGTTACTGCTGATGAAAAGAAGTTACTTATTGGGAAGATGAAATCATAACGTGTGTAATAGATTGTAGTTTTAAGTCGTTAAACTGTGCCAATATCGAGGAAAAGATCATGACATGAAACAGACCTTCCACTTTTGGTAGTATCCTTAATCTCAAGTTCCCTGAGATAAATGAAATGTAAGTACTCTTTGAAATGTGGGTTAATATGTGACAGAACAGGTTCAATATACATATATCTCAAAGTTAAATTGAATAACATTTATTGTAACTTTGAAATGATAAGTTATTGAATATCTGTGTCAAATATTACTATGATATTGCCATCTTTTTGTAGCAATAACTTTTCTGTATTTATGACATACTGACTGCGCTTTATCACAGAATTTTACTCCCCTTGAGACAAGCGAAGATTGCCACTAGTGGGTTAAGAACTGCTTACCTATACATTCTGGTTTTCGGTTTCTCAAATATTTGGTTTATCAATAAGACTAGTATGTGTGTTGACTGTCTATTTCATTTTGCCGTTTTCTTGTCTTGTTTTTCTTCGAGATATTGTTTATCACAATAGTATCTTGACATTTTCTATCGCCATAACACTTATTTTTTAACATAAAATGGGTCATTATTATTTCACTTCTGAATTTGAGCTCATTCTGCAAAAACAATTATGTCCTTTCAATATATTATGATTACTAAAGTTGCATATACGAGAGAATATAATTATCAAGATTAATCTTCAGTGGGTTATGAAATTTAGATTATCGTTACCATTGCGCAAACAGAAAGATTATACATTGACTAACAATAATCTGCATTAATAATTGTAATATGCAATTGAAAAGTCATAACTAAAAATTAATGATATTTAGATGATTTTGAAAAGATAACGTAAACAATGAATTTGGTTATCTGCATTAACAGCCAAAGTTATACACAAATTATGAAATATACACCATATTTTAATTACTGTTTTAGTTATGCAAGAAAAGGAAACAGGTAAATATCCGTTTAAAATATTTTCTTAAGTTGGTTTTAAATTGTCATACAAGTAGAAGGTTTAGCTAGCTATTAATTCATGTTTAATCTACCGTATTTTCAGGAAAATGCCTTTACCAAGTTAGGAATATAGCAGTTGTTTTTCACTCGTGCTATTTGTTGAAAACGTTTGATTTGGTCAGTTTTATGGACTTCCCCTTTCTGAATTTACCTTGGAGTTCGGTATTTTTGTTATACTTTTTTTAAATTCACATAAGAGTAAATAAATATTTATCTTACAACCAGTACTTTTATAACTAACTAAGTATTGTCAGTTCATTGTATTCACTAACTTGAATCTTAATTCTGTTGCAGTTCTCGGTTTGAAAGAATTCAACAAAAGTCCAAACAGAAAAGGCGTTACTATCGATATTCAGTTGTAATTGATTATGAAGATAGAATACCTTCGACGCTCAATTTTCCATTTCGCATTCTGAGTGTTATAGACTATACAACAGAACGTGAGTGTTGTCCTTGTTTAAGAGAAAAAATCAAGGTAATACAATGTAATTTCAGTTTAATGAAGCATTTATTTAAATAAGCAGGTCTCCATGTTGTCAAATAAAAAAGTTTGTCCAACAACAACCGTACGATATAAATCAAAGCCTGTAAAAACAAAAAGAGGTCATTAGATAGTCAAATGATCAACAATCATGTATAACATACACTACATTATGTATGCAGTGAGAAAGATGTGTCACAATCTTGATGTAAACATTAAATGCAAATACAGCGAGAAGATGTACATGTACAAAAATCGAAACGACATATTCTGAATGTTGTAAAAACAATTAGTAAAAATCTTTTAACGGATTACCTATTTTGTGAAAATATTTATCTCATTTTTGTTTTTACTTGTTCAGAAATAACCTTTAAATCGTTATGTACACGAACAGACAGTATTGTACAAATTGAGACTAAAAGTTCACGTGACAACATGGAGACCTGCTTATTCAAAAAGTGGAATATTGGTTTATTTTGAGACATTGTAACACTAAGGACTACTAGTACGTGGGATACTCCGACAATTGGTGACACAAAAGGGCTTTCGATGTTATACAGTCTTGTTTTTTTCCTTTTTTATCAATATGCAGCAAAGATTAACATTTTTTTTAAATTTTAAGCAATTTTCTAAATAAATAATTTAGATAAAACATCAAGCATTTGCACGTTTAGTTTAAATAACACAGTCATACAAGTACTTTCTTAAAAATGTACGATTGTGTTAACAAATAACTTTTAATCTGTATGGTAACCGGCATTGTTTTACTATTGATTTTGTCGATTCTGTCATAGGAAGAGTGTCTTTTCAAATGTTCTCGCGTTTTTGGTTTTCCCACAGTATGTGTGGGCCATGACCCTTCAGGAATTCTTTAAGAAGCCATGAAGGGGGCTTCCAGTATGAGAAAGTAATTGAAATGTTGCAGTCTAATGAATACAAAATCTGCACTTCAATTATGATAGAACTGTATTTAAGTAATGGGGGAAATAATTTGGTCCCCGTTACAAATAACATCAACGTCATTTTGTCTTGGTGGATAGTTGTTCCATAGGCAATCATACTACATCTTCTTATCTTTATATTTATTAATATTTTATACTATTAATTTGAATTGAATGAATATGACTTTTACACTGATACACAAAACAGGATTTTAAAATGTTGTCGTCCTGTATCAAAATTATATCATTGGTTTCATCATATATTAACTTTCCAGCATTCTGTAAGAAGATGGGTAACTCTGTTATATGTATCACACAGTTTTAATGTATTAAACAGTTACAGTTCTCATGTTATTACAATGCTATGAAATCTATATATTACTGCACGAGAATAAATGTTTACTTTCTACTAAATAGCTACTACATTTCTGAATACGTTCTGCAGAAAATTCAATCAATGCTTGTTCTTACAAATTATAACAATCGAAACAACACTAATACTTATTAAAGTTTTGTCAAGAATGTTTCACTCTTTAGAAAAATACGGAGATGAGGTATGATTGCCAATGAGACAACTCTCCACAAGAGACCAAATTAACAACTATAGGTCTACAGTTCAAAAGAAATAACCAATTATAGGCAGCCTACGCCTTCAACAATAAGAAAAACCCATACCGTATAGTCGGCTATAAAAGGCCCTGACATGAAATATATGAAACAAATTAAGTGATCAAACTATCGGCATAATTTATAACAAAACAATTTACAAAAAAACAAATATGACAGAAATGAACCAACGACAACCACTGAACTACAGGCTCCTGACTTGCGACAGGCACATATAGAATGTGGCAGGGTCGAGCTAGTTTGCTGGCGCCAAACCCGTCTCTAGCCTGTAACAGTGGTGTAACAGTACAACATAAGACCAAACTATAAAAATGAGTTAATAAGGGCTAAACTCATCAGAACGATGCAAAGCAGAAAAAAACATCTAACAAAACACAGAACGGACCTGGCAGGGTATGTGTACATTCTCACAACAGAAAAAAGACACTAAGTACAGATCTGAGAGTACTCGCAGTTACTGACAGCTAGTTGAAAGCCAATAACAACTAATAAAAAAAATCATATATATTATGTAAATCAATTATTTATATACTAAAATAATTATTGTAAAATGTTGGAACAGTGGTGGGAATTAAATGATAACATAAAGCCAATACACATAATGGCGAGACAAAATTTAAAACAAGTAATAAGTACAACATGAACTACTTATAAGTAATATATAAATAGTAATACACAGTATTCTGTATGTTGTAGGTAATATGGAGAACATGTTTAAGAAGCAGCGTCAATTTGCAAAGCAAATAATTGAAGAAGAAAAACATCGAAAACAAAATAATTTGAGAAGTTTGGTTTTATCAACTTTGTATTTATATAATACAGTCTTATTACTTGGTGGTAAAATATAGATGTAAAATTATGATATAGGTTTTAAATATTACATTTCTTATTGGAAGCATGGTCGATACTAAAGATTCGGGAATGCAAACAGACAAAATATTAAAAAGAGGAACGGCTTGAACAAAACGGTTTAATCGGCAAATTTAATCTAATTCAACTTCATATTTAACACATTAACCTTATTTGAATACTAACCGCATCGGTGGTCTCGTGGTAGCGTGTTCGCCTCGAGTGCGGGAGGTCATGGGTTTGAACCCCGGCCGGGGACAAATCAAAGACTTTAAAATGTTGTATTTTCTGCTTCTCCGTTAAGCAAGCGTCATAAAGGAGTAAGAGTAAAGACTGGTCGACTCGGAGTCGGAATAATGTGTCCGGTTAAGGTGACATCTCTTCCTGTGGACAGTTACCTTGTGAACTAGCACGTTAAAAATCCGGCTCAGCGTGTCGGTCTAGTACAAAGCAGGCTAAATATTCATATTACATTAATATGTTCTCGTCCTGAATATGCATATTAATTTGACACTGGACGTTATTAATCAGCTATCCATTATCATCATCATCATCATTTATTTGAATACTAAATTGGTTGGCTGTTATCTGCTTAACGATCAGTGGCAAATATTCCATGCATATGTAGGATGAAAACAAAGTAACAAATATTGCAATAGTTATGTTTTGCAAAGTATGCCGACTATGATTGAGATAGGGTTTAGTAATTTGACAATAAGAACATGTTATCAAATCAGCTTTGTAATAGATCTTTGAACATTGTTTTCATCGGTATAAATATTGATTTTGTTATGAATGAACCCAACTTAATATATTGGTATACAAATATGTACATTCACAGTCCGACAATCTCTCGATACCTATATTTTTGCCTTGTACAATTCCAGTGTCATGTTTTTCTCTGATTGTTAATGACGTCTTTTCACTAAATCGATTAGATGTTGGATGTGTACTGATTTTTTAGTCTTAATTACATGATTATTTTATAAGTTGTTATTGGCTTTGAACTAGCTTTAAGTAACTGCGAGTACTCTCAGGTCTGTAGGTGTCAGTCTCAATGCATAAACCTGAAATGCAGAGGTTGTCGTGTGTACATTTTTTAACATACATCAGGATGTTAGTCTTCTCGTTTGCATTGTTTTAAATGTCATTTCGGGATATTTTATAGCTTACTATGTGGTATTGGTTTTGCGCGTAATGAAGGCCGTATAGTTGTTCAAAAATAAAACTAGATTGACTCATACTCGGCTAAATTTTGATGTAGCTAACATCGGATTGCTTTCAGTATGGTTTTGCTTTTCGCATAAGATAAGAAAGATGCATTCCAGTTTCCTGTAGATATTGTTTAATCATTCCAATATCCTGAAATTTAGATGTAACGTTAGGGTATGATTCTAAACATAGATATTAATGCGCAAAGACTTCGACTGATAAAACGCGATTAAGTATAGATTATACCACTTTATCGAAATTGATACGATAAATAAACTTTTGCATTGCTTGTCTAGTGTTCTAAATATTAAACATATAATTGTCGTTATATATGCATTTTTGTCAATGAAGAACTGAGATAAATCAAACAACACATTGATGAAAAATGGATAAATAACCATAGCTAGGATTAAAGGGGCATTAGCTACGAGATACAAAAAAAAAAACAATAAAACAGGATTTTTTTTTCAATCATTAATGAAAGTTAAATTATTATATTGAAATAATATTTCGCTATTAGCGGCCTGTTTGGTTCACTTTTTCAAAATGAGATATGAAATATCGCTGATGAAATATTCAAGTGAATCATTTTATCCCATTGAATCCGTACGCATGTGACCATCAATTTAACCCCTTAGCTAGAGATTGGTTACACATAAACATTGGCGTGTTCAGCTATTAAAAAAAGAAAAGAATGCCAACTCTGAAAGTGAAACAAGTGTTAACCTTAGTTTGGTTGACTGATTCGATCAACAAAAAATCATTCTCATACAGGTAAAAACGATGATTAACATATTTTGTTAACCTATGATATGAAATTAAAAAGACCTAGACAAATGTAATTGCACGTGTTCGCTATCTATTTATATTTGTATTTATGTGTCTCGATGATTAATTAAATGGCGTCTAGGCTAAAAAAACTATATTATATAATCGAGTCCATGCATCACAAATTGTTTTTAGACTTTTATAATTTGGATATAAGTTATATTATGTTATAAATCAAATATGATAATTTGATTCAAATCGTTGGACATGAATATGACAGCTAATGCCCCTTTTAGAGAAATATATATTATACTGCTGAATTGTGTGTACGTGTAATATGAAATTTGTCTTGTCGAGGCGGTTTCGTTAAGAGATTTCAAACGCAAGCCTTGACGAGCCCAAGAGTGCAAAAATATTGTATTACACGCGGTTCGTTGGCGGAATCTGTTTTTCTTATATTGTGGACGATATGTAGAAACACTCTGCATTTCTTTTCCAATGATATACAAAAAGGATGTGTTGATTTTATGTGTTGTCATCAGGCAAGGGCGACTTGCTTCGTGACGTCTTAAAAGCGAATTCTAAGGAAAACAAGACAATTTGACCTCATAATAAAATTTGACCAATGAAGAACTGAGATCAAATGATTAACACGTTGATTACAAACCAAATCAGTTGGTTGGGGAAGTTTAAATCGACTAAGCATTTTAGAAAATTGTTTATCTGTCTCGCGCTCTGTGTTAACGGTTTTATTATATAATTACAACATTAACAATTTGTCAGATCAGGCTTTCAGTTACAAACTTAAGCTATACAAATCATGAGTGTCCTAAAATGTTTAATTTTCTCAGGCCGCACTTATTTCCTAAATATTAATTAATCATCGTCAGTGCATAGCTTGTCAATGTATACAGTTCGTTTCGTTAGATATTCTTCTATGATATGACGTACCTATCTATGTTTAAATATTCATTTCCTTGACACTATTATCTAATAAGTTCCTTTTGTATACATCTCCGCTTATTTTGTTCAGCCATTTTGAATATTTTGAATAAGTGCGGCCTGAGAATGATAAAATTTTGGGAAACAAATGCGACCTGAACCTGGATCTCAATTCCGAACGTTTTGAAATAAGAAAAATCCGTTGCTTTATGGTCCACAAATTGTCATAATATTATAAGGACCTAAGAGCTAAGGTTCCGCAGCTAAGTACATATATACAGGTCTTCTAAAAATATATGATTACTCTTGGAATACCCAAGACCGTTGTTTTTTTTTCTTGAATATCCTTAAGCAGTATAAATAAAAGGATGCTAATGGTATACGTTAACGACACGGCAATTTATTCCCCTTACAACAACGATAAGTCTAGTAGGAATTAATTTAACAAAGAAGCTTGAATTAATTAAGAAAATGGCATACACACGGGCAATTTACATATTTAACGTATACAATTCATCCTTAAATACGTTGGCAACTAACAACCAGAGTACAAATAACGAAGTTATAGGCAATTACAGGTCACCGTACGGCCTTTGACAATAATATAACCTATACCGTATGGTAGGCTATAAAAGGCCCCGACATGAAAATGTAAGACAACTCAAACGAGAACTCTGCATAGTTCGAAGTCGCAAAGTGTAGGGAAAGTGCAATAAAGCTGAGAGTGAATAAAAATATCGCATTTTTTCCTGCATTTGTTTCACTCATATAGATCTGAAAGTTTATGAGAACGAGTGGTATATAAATATCAAAGAAATTCAATGATATAATGTAGAACGTCATGATTGCCTATATTACAATAAGTGTATGACTCCGACCCTAGTCCGAATACGACTCAGAACAGGACGGGACGATCTTGAAATAATAAAACTATTGTTAACATTGTACTTTAATCATTATAGTTTTAATTGAAAAGAGGTTTTCGGTGATTGACAAAACTATTACAAATTCAACTATGGCTTTAAGTTGAAGTGTGACGAGGATGCTTCCAAAGAGTTCCCGCGACTTTATAGCAGTTCAATTCGCGAATAACTTGTTCAAAGGAGACTCGCTATACTGTAATGAGTCTGTTGAACTTTCTACGTGTTCGTTTTTTTTTTTTTTTGTGCTCCTGCTTTCTGATTATCTGCTGTCTAGTATATGGCTGCTAAAATAATCCAAGATCTTCCTGCTGGTGAGGATCAGGAGCCGCCTACTCCTGTTCGAGCAGTAGAGGAACCTGAATTTACCAAATGAATTATGGGCCTGATCATGGCGATATCAATACAGATGATGCGAAAGCTGCAGAAATTTACACGGATAATGCTACAACTAGAGCTGCAGATAATACAACATATCAATGAAGCCCTTGCAAATCTTAAAGCCACATGAGAACACCTCCGAATAAAACCTTAAATTTATTTTTTCGCAGTAAGCATGAATGATATGAAACATCTATTAAAACAAGTTTCCAAAGTATGTAAAAGCGCTAACAAACATGTTTAACCCCGCCACATTCTTTATGTGCCTGTCCCAAGTCAGGAGCCTGTAGTTCACTTGTTGTCGTTGGTTCATGTCTGTCATATATGTTTTTCGTAAACTGTTTTGTTATAAAGTAGGCCGTTAATTTTCTTAATTGAATTGTTTCATATTTTTCATGTCGGAGCCTTTTATAGCCGACCATACGGTATGGGTTTTTCTCATTGTTGAAGGCCGTACGGTTGCCTTTAATTGCTTACATCCACTTCATTTGAACTTTGGTGGATAGTTGTCTCATTGGCAACCATACCCAATCTCCTTATTTTTATATCGGCACTGATTTAAATTCATCTGAAAGTGGTTGGACTGTCTTTTTATTCAAAGATTTCGTTTCATATAAGTGAAACATAATTATGAAACCAACAAATCTTATTCATTCATTATAGCTCGAATCTATTGCTATCAGAATCTATGACAAATGAGACAATTTTAATTTTGAAATTATCTATTTCCTCCAGCTTAGTAGCAATATACTAATTTCACCTGTATATGGCATATAGATTTCCCAACTGATTCGGTATTCAAGAGCTTGCGGCTGCTACTCAGACTTTATAAAACGTCACAAGTGTCTGAGCAGAAAGTTGATGAACCAGGGTTATAATATATGTCTCGTCCTTCTTCTAAAAAAGTTCATCGGAAGATACTAAGACCTTGTTGACAAATATTCCGTATCAACTTCACAAATAATACATGATGGTCTTGACGTATAGATTCTAGGTACTGACGTTGTTTATCATCTTAATTACGTGTTATACTGTTCTTTTTATTTTTTATTTTTTTTTTATTTTTTTGTCTTTGAAAATTATTAACCTTTACTGTTTGGTCCATTTTTTGGTAATATCCTTTTGGCGTGGCTCGGTACTTATGCATCCCGCAAATGTGCAGTGGTCGTTTTTTGTATTCTTGTCTTTCATTTTTGCTTATGTGCTTTTTCTATATGCCAATGTTTTTTCTTTGTTGACATATTTGTTTGTTTTTATAGTGATTAAGGTTATAACACAATGTTGACTGCTGCACCCCTATTTTTGACATTTTTACCCATTATGTTTGTTTGTTTTGTTCACACATTGTTGTCAATATAATGGAATTTTATGCGACTGTTATACAAGTGAGAGGTTTAACTAGCTATAAAACCAGGTCTAATCCACCACTTTTTACATAAGGAAATGCCTGTACCAAGTCAGGAATATGACATTTGTTTTGCATTCTTTTGATGTGTTTGAACTTTTGATTTTGCCATTTGGTAAGGGACTTTTTCTATTTGAATTTTCCTTGGAGTTCGGTATTTTTGTTATTTTAATTTCTATGTTATATCTACCCTATAGTTCCTTGCATTCTCGTCCTATATGGTCTCTAATAAATAGTTGTCTAATTGGCATTCCCTCAGCAACTCCTTATATATACAAGTATTATGTTATTTTTCATCTGCACAATTCCGTTTGCAGTAGGTGAAATTCAAGACACGTTCCTGGTATGCTAACATATGTACATCTACATGCGTTTCCTATCACAATTTCCTTCATAGAGGGCTGCTGCTTATAATGAATCTATATAACCACGATTTTCAAGGGTAAAATTGATTTCGTTCATTCGAAAGTTTTATAGACGTCATAACGAGTAAGTTGGACGTTATGGAATATCTTTGTGTGTCACAGATGACCACGAATATAAATTAAAAAAGAAGATGTGGTATAATTGCCAATGAGACAACTCTCCACAAAGAGACAAAATGAAGCAGAAATTAACAACTGTAGGTCAACATACGTCCTTCGACGATGGCCATACCGAATAGTCAGCTATAAAAGGCCCCAAAATGACAAATTGAAAACTATTCAAACGAGAAAACTAACGGCCTAATTTATATACAAAACAAGGAACGAAAAACAAATTTGATATACAGCAACAAACGACAACCACTGAATATAAGTTCCTGACTTGGGATAGGCATATACAGAGTGTGGCGGGGTTAAATATATTTGCAGACGCCCAACCCTACCTAACCTGGGACAGTGGTGTAACAGCACAACATATGAACAAACTGTCAGTTGAAAAGGGCTTGTTCAAATTGTCGTAACTCAATCCCGTCCCATTTTTTTCGATTTTGACATAATCACCCAGTGAGCCTTATCACAGGATTTGTACTTGCATGAGCAACACGACGGGTGCCCCATGTGAAGAAGAAACTGCTAACTTTTCCTAAGCACCGTAGTTCACACCATGTTTTTGATGGGTTTCGTGGTGTACAGTTTTAGTGATCTTTGTAGTGTTTTGTAGACTTGTTTGTATTTTGGCTTTTTTTTGTTTCGCCATGGCGTTGTCAAACTTGTGAGTTATGAATGGGAACTTGATATCTACCCTCATTTTTTATCAATGTTTTCAATCGACATCGAAGATGACTGTATTTTTTTTTTTTTTTATAAATGAGTAGGATATAAAATTCTTTGATGTGCTTAGATACAGTTTGTCTTTGTGTTTACGTGTTTTTTTAACCTCCATAAGAAAATAGCTAGTAAAAATACTAAACTTTTTTTAAATTAATATTTCTATCTATTTAACTAAATTCATATTGTTTCAAGTGAAAGTTTATTTTTTGCATAACTGTTAACGACGCCATCAACTGTGTGATGATTATTCTTAATGCATTACAATTATTTGCCGATGGTAAGTTAAACAGACCCGTCGTGTATTGTGATGTATAATTATATAAAAAATATCTTGTTTCTTTCTTGCTCTTATTAATATTCTGGTTTACATTTTACTGTGTATGTGCGCTCCTCTAGTATGACTGATTGTTGGTTGCTGAGTGCATAGTGGTAAATATTTCATATATGTTCAGGACGACGCTCTTTTGATATATATCGGGGTTTTTTTTCACGTATTCAAGATTTGAGGGACTCTCTTTTCGTTTTCATGCCCCATCTACGATAGTAAAGGGGCATTATGTTTTCTGGTCTGTGCGTCCGTTTGTTCGTCCGTTCGTTCGTTTGTCCATCCGTTTGTTCATTCGTCCGTCTGTTCGTCCGTCTGTCAACTTCAGGTTAAAGTTTTTGGTCAAGGTAGTTTTTGATGAAGTTGAAGTCCAATCAACTGGAAACTTAGTACACATGATCCCTATGATATGATCTTTCTAATTGTAATGCCAAATTAGAGTTTTTACCCCAATTTCACGGTTCAATGAACATAGAAAATGATAGTGCGAGTGGGGCATCCGTGTACTATGGACACATTCTTGTATTGTTCGATTCTGAGATTAAAAATGTGGTGCACACTGAATAACCTGCGTAGCGGGTTATTTGATTTATTTTAAAGTATGCACCACATTTTTTATAACATTTTGAATAGACAAAAAATATTACAGTCATTCCTTATAATTGAATTCTAAATTATATTTCAAGCCGGAGTAAATCATGAATAAAACGTAATGACGTTTCGATCACATGACAAAATTATGTCTATGAGCTGATAGACAAAACATACACAAAAGCACAAAAAATAGTTTGAATCATTTTGCTAGACATGCTCGATACTACATAAAATTTGCAAAAACACTACAGATGTGAGAAAATTATAAAATTCTACAAATTTGTTGCAACTTTTATTTACAAATTAATCTCAATGAACCTGCAGCTTACTCAATCAACGGACTTTTCTAATATGTAAAGTCGGTTATACAAACAGAGTCAATGACTAGATCTATGAGTCCTTGATAAATCAAATGACGCCCTTGAATAGTTATTGACTAGAACACACCCGCGAAATCGCGGGCATTTAGAGCTTGGTTGAAATTATGTAAACTGTTGTAGGGAGAATTTTTGTAAAAGATTTTATGTCAGGAGAATTTCAGAAAAGTATGTAAACTGTTGTAGGAGAATTTTGTAAAAGATTTTGTCAGGAGAATTTCAGAAAAGTTATCAAAATTCATAGGTACTTGGAGACAGGACAATTTTATTAAGCCCTCTCCCTTTTTTCCAAAGTCCGTTATTTTTTTGTTTTCTGTTAAATTCCATTATTTTCGCGTTTCTGTATACTTTGAACATACGTATACTATAAATTAAGTGTATTTGATTTTTACTATCAATTTCAAGTTTCTTCTCCAAAGCGATCACTGCTATATTATATAGCGAATTCGAGGGCATTTAGAGCTTGGTTGAAAGTATGTAAACTGTTGTAGGGAGAATTTTTGTAAAAGATTTTATGTCAGGAGAATTTCAGAAAAGTTATCAAAATTCATATGTACTTGGAGACAGGACAATTTTATTAAGCCCTCTCCCTTTTTTCCAAAGTCCGTTATTTTTTTGTTTCCTGTTAAATTCCATTATTTTCGCGTTTCTGTATACTTTGAACATACGTATACTATAAATTAAGTGTATTTGCTATTTACTATCAATTTCAAGTTTCTTCTCCAAGGCGATCACTGCTATATTATATAGCGAAATCGCGGGCACTTAGAGCTTGGTTGAAAGTATGTAAACTGTTGAAGGGAGAATTTTTGTAAAAGATTTTATGTCAGCAAATTTCAGAAAAGGTATCAAAATTGATAGGTACTTGGAGAAAGGACAATTTTTTAAGCCCTCTCACTTTTTTCAAAAGTCCGTTATTTTTTAGTTTTCTATTGAATTCCATTATTTTCGCGTTTCTGTATACTATGAACATACGTATACTATAAATAAAATGTATTTGCTATCAATTTCAAGCTTCTTCTCCAAGGCGATCACTATTATATTATATTTATAGAGAGTCTCTATCAACGCAAAATTATTGTCCTTTCCTCGAGTGCTCTTTGATTCGTTCGACTCGGGTTGACTCGAGTTAAAAGATCGGCCGGTGCTTATGCGCATATGCGCAACCTTTCCGAATCGAAGTCAAAACTCTTTCATCGAGTTGACTATCATAAGGGAAGTGAAAAAAATATAGTATCTACTGAGCATTAAAATTAAAAAAAAATACATAATGTTTCAAAAAGAAAAGTCCTGATCATGTATGCTTTAGAGAAAAAAAAAGTTTGTTAGTGAAAATAATTTGTTCTGAGAAAAAAAAAATCTGTTTTATTTATAAACATCACCGGCAGTTGATACACACATGAGTTCACACTATTTGTATATTAAAAAAACAGGCTAAAATAAAAATCCCCTTGTCAGCCCCTTTCTTCGGCTGTATTTTGTCAAAAACCAGTTATTTTGTATCAATGTTTTGTGTTTCCATTAATTGAAAATTATGTGCAAGTTTAAAACCGGAAGTCTTGTATGAATTATAATTAAGTCTGATGACGGAAACAATATCCGGACGCCTTTATTTTCGTTTTTCTCCCAAAATAACTCAAACTGAATAGTCATAAGAATAGATGACAAATGCGACTATGCATGGTACCTATAGAACACAGAGGCATGATGGTTAATTTATTGTGGAAAGAAGAGAAGCGACACACAAAATGAGGTCTTCTCGTTTAATAGTATAGATAAGCTAACGTATTTTGACAAATTACAAATATTATAAAACGTTCTATCTATACACAAGAAAACATTCCTGAGCATTACTTTTAAAAGGTTGTGTCAGCTTTTAAACAAATTGTTCCTTGTCACGTACGTAAAATTTATCTTTAAGCTTCAATGTTTACTAAGAGTTAGTTTTATTTAAATAGTTATAACCGATAAGTCGATATGAAATGTGAAAATGCAGTGTTATTTTGTTTATTACATACACGATAGACGCGGCTAATAATATACTATAGTAGACAAAATGAAAACGAATATTTCACAAAGAAAACCCATAAATAAATCTTCAAAATTGAAAAAAAAAAATCATTAGATATATTCTATATGTTCGGAGCGCTATTTTTGGATTTATCGTTATCAGAAAGACACAAAACCGAATATTTGAAAGCCAAGGATGTATAAGAACCGAAACCGTCGAAGAGCTATATGACCAAATATAATAACCAAATTCATTTTACTTTCTTAGCAAGTTTTGCCTTAGGGAGTTGAAACCTTAGTTTCTTGATACTTAAAAATTTCTAAAGCTGTAACACGTGAACATAAAACTAAAATATAAGTATCATGATAAAAAAAAAAAAAAAAAAAAAAAACGCAAGAAATAATTTGTTCTCAATTATTTATGCGGAATGTTTGCCAATGAGACATAAACAAAACGACACAAATAACCAAAACGATATCTGAGGGTTTACAAACAGTCTAAAATAGCTTGCACGTGTCTGTAACGTATGGCAAACACTAAATCAGTTTGAGTGAAAACCCGCTCCTAGCAGTTATGTTTATACCAGTTTGAGTTGGTTGTGTATGTGTTGTTTTACTTTGTGTTTGATATTGCTTTTCTTTGAATTTTATAAATAATTTAATTGACAGGATTGTACATATTAGGTTGATAATGAGAACAAATTATTTCTTACGTTTTTTTTTTTTTTTTTTCATTGTTATCATGATACTTATAGTTTAGTTTTATGTTAACTTTCCAAAGCGGTGACTTATATATTGGTATGTACAGAGAGTGTCCGCCTTGGATAGTAAACTTGGAATTGATAGAAAATACAACTTTTTTCTAGACTATTTAAGTACATATAATACACAAACACGCGGACAAAAATGAAATCAATTAAATTATATAATTTCAGATCGTTCTGTACGATTTTAGCATCCTTTAATTAATTTGCAATCTGTAAATAGATCGATTTGCTAATGTTTTTAGAATTTTTAAAGTACTCTTTTACATGCATGCAAGATTTTGTTCCATTGCGATATACATGAAGTATCTTATTTTGCCATTTTTTATGGACTTACCCTTTTCGACATTTTTCATAATATTTTTTTTCGCATATTAGTAGAAATGTGTTATCAAGATTGATGATCCATATCACATCAAATGTTTACTTTATTTTTACTTTTTAGGTGGAAAATTTTTCTAAATGTTTCGAAAATTCGTTAGTGAAAAACATTTTAATGAACGTCGATGAAGGAATACTGTTCATTCAATCTCAAATTCGAAATGTATACTTGAGTATATATTTATTCATTGTTGAACAATTTGTCCATTTGTTTTGTGTATTTCATTTGTTTACAATACAATATGAAAGATATGGGATCCAAAACAACATTCAAATTTACAGCTTTTAATTTTTGTATTGTGCCGATTATTTTGCAACTGTGTATTGGACAGTCACCGTTCACCATTGTGTTTCATCGATTTTGTGAATTATAACTAAACGGGTTTTATGGCACGTGTTTGGCAATTTAAGAGGTACCATTTGTTTGTTAAATATCTTTTTGAAATTGTCGAGTGAATGGTCTAGCATTTGAAACAAACCTGCCAAGAAATTACCTCCTTTAAAATTTGAAAACATCCCTTAGAGCAAGTTCTAAGCGACACGTACATGCAGGTCATAAATTAATTTTTTGAATGAAATCAAATCTTTAATTACTAATGGCCCCTTATGGAACTGAAATGTTTGCCGTACAGATGTTTGCCCCTAGCTGCAAACTTCCGGCAAACATTGCAGGTTTTTGCTGCAAGCTTGCGGAAAATTTGCAGAAACATCAATGTTTGCCGAAAGATTGCCAGAAAGTTAAGATAATAAGGATTGTTTGCTGCAAGATTGCAGAAACCTTCTACTATTCAATATGTTTCCCGCAAGATTGCAGAAAACTTTAACCATTCTATATGTTTGCCAAAACATTGCAAGAATTACACAATATTGACTGGGCATGCCTAGTTGGCACTTCCTGGAAGCTAACAATTTGAAATTGTGGGCTAGGTCATGTTGAGTGTGTTTGATAAATGCATTTCACATATAAGAGATCAAGGAGGCATTTTGGTTCAATAATATACGTATAGGATATTCAATATGTAATTTTGTAAGTACAAATAATTCATAGAACTGCATGTTTTAATAAAATAATTAATGTTACCATAATACATAATTAAGTAGGCAACTATATATATATATATATATATGTGTTTGAAAAACTTTAGCTATTATAAGTTTGAATTTTGTAACTGATTAAATGTGTACTGTACCATTTTTATAAAAATTAAAGTTCAATTCTGTAATGCAATTATTACCTAGCTTTATACCCAATACACATTTGAGATTTATCTTTTTTTTTTATTTCTTAATACTGGTATATATATATGATGTCATTTGAGAATGACCCCTGCCCTCTTTTTCAAAACTCTAATGCATGTATTCTCGCTGTATTGAAGACCTATTGGTGACCTTCTGTTGTTGTCTGTTCTGTGGTCGGGTTGTTGTCTCTTTGACACATTCCCATTTCCATTCTCAATTTTATTTCCTCAAATCTCATAAGTTTGCAAGTATTCTTTTAATGACTGTTTGTACAGGCAGGAATTCTTTTAAAATTTTGCTGTGTAATTTGAAAGAGATAAATTGAATGTGTCTACACACATGACATTGGTATATATGTAGTTCCTGCAAATTTGCCGCAAGTTTGCTACAAACAATTGCTGCAAGCTTGCGGCAAATCTAATTTGCATAATTATGTTTGTAGCAAGTGTAAATTGGTTGCGGCAATGTTTGCTGCAAGCTTGCGGCAAAGCTTTGCCGCAGGGCTTATTTTTAGGTAAGGGGTGTGCCGTAGGAGGTCCACCGGAGTTTTGAGCGAGGATTTCTTGGCATAATATACATATGCATATCATTACAACTAAACGATAAAAACTTACTGTTTGGTAACAAATGCAGTGGGTTAGAAACCGTAGACAATGGAATATTTGCCATCGTAGAAGACTCCATTAGGGAACGACCATTAAACTTCCAGGATGGGGGGTGTGTTTTTTTTTTCTAAAAAAAAAATTCTGATCCCCAATTTGATGAAAAAAAATATTCTGGTCAAGAAGACGACCAAAATAAATATTCTAAATGTAAGTTCACCCCATACCAAATAGTGTTAAATCTTGAAAAAAAACAATTATCTGATTGATCGCGTCGAAAATTTAAATAGAAATTTTCTGAGTAAAAAAAAACATAATAACCCCGCCCCAACCCCTTGGATTTAAATGGTTGCTCCTTTAGTGATCCAGATTTCATTCTTGATATCACTGGGGCCTTTTCAAGCCGACCATACGGTATGGGATTTCTCATTGTTAAAAGTCGTAATGTTATTAAAAAGAAGATGTGGTATGATTGCCAATGAGACAACTCTCCACAAGAGACCAAATAACACAGACATTAACAACTATAGGTCACCTTCTACAATGTGCAACGCCCATACCGCATAGTAAGCTGTAAAGGGCCCCGAAATGACAAATGAAAAACAATTCAAACGAGAAAACTAACGGCCTAATTCGTGTACAAAACATGAACGACATACAAATATGTAACACATCAACAAACGACAACCACTGAGTTACAGGCTCCTGACTTGGGACAGGCACATACATACATAATGTGGCGGGGTTAAATATGTTAGCGGGTTCCCAACCCTCTCCCTAACCTGGAACAGTGGTGAAACAATACAACATAAGAACGAACTATCAAAATTAGTTGAAAAGGCTTAACTCATCAGATGAATACACATAGAAATACTACACAGAGTGGACGTGGCCGGGTACTTGTATATCCCAACAACAACAAGACACTAAGTTCAGATCTGAAAGTACTCGCAGTTACTGACAGCTAGTTCAAAGCCACTAACAACTTATAAAAAAAAAATTATGCATCTAGGACTATTATTGCTTTCATCTACTTCATTTGAACTTTAGTGGATAGTTGTCACATTGGCATCCATACCACATCTCCTTATTTTTATATAGGTAGTTGAACTTGAATGTGTTTGTTGAGAGATATTTAGTCAATACTTATAATATTGAAACGACATGTTTGGTGGTTGCATTTTAATAGAATGCGGACGTTTACCGTATGACTACAAATCATGTTTTACAACACCCTGAATTGTGAAAAGTACCGCGTTGAAATTCTATCTTTCTTTCGGGGACAACGCTCGGCCATAATGCTTGAGCTGTGAGACAATATTGTGTCAATTGACGTAATACCAAGTAGAGCCATATCACGAGGCATTATTTTCTTTGATCATGAAACTTTATCGGGAGAAAAAAAATCTAACCAAGAAGACCCAGATAAACAACACGTCTTAATTGTTTGTTGAATGTGATGAGACTTTAATAAACCATTGCATCGTGAATCTGTGTCCCCCTTTCTGCTTGGTATAATATAAAATCCATTTCATCATAATGAAATTTATTTTTTTTTTTTTTTTACAAATTACCATATTTTAGCATTCGCGTGCCTTGTTTGTTCAAGAAAAGAATACATATATTCCTCTTTTGAATGAGATTCAAAAGACTGTCAACTGGTCAATTGCATTAAAAAATTAAACTTTTAAATTGAAGGTCTCTGTTTTCTTGTGACATATTTTATCTATATAGATTTTAAGCTAAGTTGTCATTAAAGCGATATAATGTAGGGTAAAAATCGTGAAGTACAATTTTCCACTTCATCAATCATCAAAAGTGTCAACAGGCAATGAACTTGATATTCTGCTTTCTATTCAAGTTGATTAATGAAATATTATATAGGAAGTCCGTAACATGCAATTTTGACCCAATTTATATCTAACGCTTGTTTTTCTACCAAAGTTTGTCTGCTTCGAATTTTTCCATATTTAATAGAGTAATAAAATGCGTTAATCTTTCTTTTTTTGAGTATTTCAAAATTTACTAGAGATTTCTAATCAACCAAATTCGAGTTATCAGACTTAAAATTATATTAGAGAAACGGGTATTAACCGGGACTGACCACATATAAACTCATCCAAACGTAACAAAAAAGTTAATTAACAAAAATACTGAACTCCGAGGAAAATTCAAAAGGAAAGTATGTAATCAAATTGCAAAATCTCAAACACATTAAACGAATGATGGATAACAACTGTCATATTCCTGACTTGGTACAGGCATTTTCTTATTTAAAAAAATGATGGATTACAGCTGGTTTAAAAGCTAGCTAAACCTCTCACGTGTATGGCAGTCGCATCAAATTCAATTACATTGACAACGATGTGTGAACAAAACAAACAGACATTATATTAGGTAAAAATGTCAGAAATAGGGGTACAGAAGTCAACTTGACAATGTGTTATAATCTTAATCACTATAAAACAAACAAATATGTAACAAAGAAGCTCAAAATGGCATATATACCAAGTATATTAGCAAAAGTTAAAGACAAGAATACAAAAATGTTTTACAATAGCACACTAACGCGATGTATTAGTACAAAGCCACGTCATATGTATCTAAGAAACACCAAGAGGGCATTTAGACAAAGCACATAAGCTAAAATGAAAGACAAGAAAACGAGAATTATCATAGAACAATAACACAATGACGGGATGTAAAAGTACCGAGCCACGTCTAATGCATATTTATGATAAAAGAGATGATTTTTCATTTCCTATCGTTTATTATCCATTTTTAGATGGTGACGTTCCCTTGTCACCATCTTATGGTGTTTATATATCTCAACTTGTACGATTCGCTCGTGTATGTAACAACGTATTAGATTTTAGCGAGAGAAATTTATGTATTACTGAAAAATTATTACACCAGGGTTTTCGATATCACAAACTAGTCAAAACATTTACTAGATTTTAACATCGGTACAAGGACATCATTCGTAAATATAACTCAACATGCAGACATCTTATACGTTCAGGTATTTCACATCCAATCTTTTATGGTAATATTCTTTACAAAGCACAAAAATGTCATTATTCACCTCAAAAGCTAACAAAACCTTTAAACAGACTAATTAAGAAGGGATATAGTTACGATACTGTTGTCAGGTCATTAAAGATTGCATATTTTCGCTTTAATATTGATTCACTTATAGGGTCTTTGCATCGGAATTAAACACATTTATTCTAAAATCAGTTGTTTGCATGACACGGGTTATGTTCTTCTCATATTTTATGATGGTATAATACTAAACCCCTAACGGGAGGGATTGTGCTTGATATTCATATGATTAAGACATAGTCTTTAAATCAGTTTAATTGAGGTCTGGAGCTGGCATGTCAGTAACTGCTAGTAGACCTTTGTTAATTTTTGTATTATTGTCATTTTGTTAAGTTTCTTTTGTTACCTATTCTGACATCGGACTCGGACTTTTCTTAAACTGAATTTTACTGTGCGTATTGTTGTGTGTTTGTTTTTTCTACATTGGCTAGAGGTATAGGGGGAGGGTTGAGATTTCAAAAAAACATGTTTAACCCCGCCGCATTTTGCGCCTGTCCCAAGTCAGGAGCCTCTGACCTTTGTTAGTCTTGTATTATTTTTAATTTTAGTTTCTTGTGTATAATTCGGAGTTTAGTATGACGTCCATTATCACTGAACCAGTATACGTATTTGTTTAGGGGCCAGCTGAAGGACTCCTCCGGGTGTGGGAGTTTCTAGCTGCATTGAAGACCCATTGGTGGCTTTCGGCTGTTGTCTGCTCTATGGTCGGGTTGTTGTCTCTTTGACACATTCCCCGTTTCCATTCTCAATTTTATCAATAAATTTAAAGACAGAGTAAACAGTTAAAGTAATATCCATAAAGACAAATAAAAGAATAGAATTTTTTTCTTCTTTTTATTACTTGATACTTAGTCTACTTATTATATTTTTATTATAAAAATAAGACCAAAGCTTTAAAAAGCTGCAATATAAAATGCATGATTATTGACAGGAAATACCTTCTATAACTATACTTGATTTTGTTTTTCATTACATGTGGTAATAAAACTGTGGTAGTAAGGGAAATTTTAGATAAACATGAACGTCGAGATAATCAATCTAAATCACAAAATCGACTAAAGCATCAAGTGGAAACATACAGTGAAGCTTTAGAAACACACAGGTTTCTATACAGTATTTCAAGCTCTCGCTGGTTTCCAGTCCATATGAAGGAATAAAATTATCAGTATATTAACACAAAGTGTGATCATTAAAGGGGTGTGTGCTATAGTTACATGAAATTACAAAAAAAATCAATAAGCTTTGGATTACAATGGACTGCCCAATGTTGTCATTAACTTCACTATCTCTTTTTATACCAGATGAGCTCAAACATCATGCAAAACAAACCCTACATTTATTATATCAACTGCATAAGATACGTAAATAACTGCTACTATTATCGAGAAGACGTATTCACCATAGACTAAATCCTCACTGATGTCAAATAGCTTGAAAAACATTGCAACCTAACTCTCAAAAGCTACCTTCCGTAACAGCTTGAATTACTATCTACATGATCTAATACTTTCCTTACAAACATTTCTCCACTGTGCATTTAACATGTGTATGCCATCAATATTACTATCGCATAAAGCAATATTAAACTAATACCTACGCATCTGTACAGACAGAATGCATATATACAAATAGAAAAGATATATACATGTATATAGACGATTTATTCTGCATTGGATGATAAGTTTAGTGCTCCAATCTTCGACTACTAATCCATCCTTGGTGGGAACTAATTCTAAGACTAGTCGGCTCGGAGTCAGAATAATGTGTCCGGGTAGATTGAAATGTCTTCCTGTGGATTATTACCTTTGTGAATTAGCACGTAAAAATCATGCTCAGTGTGTCTGTTTAGTACAAAACAGAGTTTATATTCAAATAACATCATCAGTTTTTCGTCCTGAATATGCATTTAATTGCCACTGAACGTTCAACAGACAATCATCCATCCATCAATATATGACTAAATCGAGTTTTACCATTTAATGATGCTTAAACCTTGCCAGGGGTTCATAAGCAGCATATTTCTAAATTTCTATACATCTATTAAATGAATACCTTCTGATTTTGTTCTACTATTTTAAAACTCAGGGGGAACCGTAAATATTGTAAAACGCACATTACTATAACTTTTTTGTTTTAAATACCGCAGTCCTCATTTGTTGAAACACACATATATGAAAATGTATAATTTTAGTTTGCTTTCACTTTTAAAATCTGTTACATGTTAAAACTTTATCCCAAGTGGGAATACTCCGATATAAAACGGAGAATCATACATTGTACCTGTTCAGAACAGAACATCAAATAAGTCAAATGGGAGATGATATCTATATCTATATATATATATATATATATATATATATATATATATATATATATCAATACGTATGATGACTTTGCAAAGGCACATGATAATATTATTGGGATAACTAGTGTTTTAAAGTTCGTTTTGAATTAAAATATATTTAATTATGTAAAAAGAGATGTCAGTAATTTCAGGTATTATATTACTGATAACGGAATATTAAGATATTGATTTCCTTTATTACAATGCAATTATATCTGATATAACGTTTTAAATGCTGTCATTAAAATTGATTCTATAAGTGTGCTAAACCAAATGAAAATGTATGGAACACCATTAGCGAAAAACTTTTTTATTAGTAACCACGAGATTGGTTTGAATACAAAAAATAATAAAAACTGGTAATATTACGGTTAAGCAAATGATTAACCATCGAAATATGTTATCGATATTTAGGAATTGTAACAACCAATCTTTAAAAAAGTGAATAACGAAATAGGTTTCATCATATTTTCATGATTTTTATTTATTTCATCTTTTTTTAAATTCTACATCCATAACAACAAAACATACACTAAGTACAGATCTGAGAGTACTCTCAGTTACTGACAGCTAGTTTAAAGCTAATAACAACTTATAAAAAAATCATGTATTTAAGGCTAAAACATAATTCAGTACAACTCCAACATCCAATGGATTTAGCGTAAAGATGTCTGCCTAGCATTCAGTAACATATGTTACATACATACTCAAGACGATATCAATTTAATGTTTGTCTGTACTAAACACCGATAAGCTGTTTCAGATTTTTAATGAGCTGGCTCACAAAGTAACAGTCTACATGGAATTATGACATATTTGGCTACTCAAAAACATAGTTCGGAATCTGAGAATCTGAGTAGACCAATGTGTGCTCTTAAAAACTACTTAATGTCACAGCCTGGCAGTGAAGCAGCAAATACTTATTTGCAGTCTGAAGTTTGGTTTTGTACACTGCCTGATATCGAAACTTTAACCTGTCGCAACCGAAACTAATATACAACTATTATATGATAGAGGCCGTTCGATACTTTAGACCTTCAACTACATGCTACTTATATACAACAAAGTAGACTGGGAGAACATAAAGAAAAATCACATACTAACACATGATTATTTAAAAGTGAACAAGACAAATATGACTGTCGATGATCTATGGACCACCTTCAAAAGCAAAACGACAGAAACCATGAACAAAAATATACCAACAAAAGAAATTAGAAAAAAATCAAAATTACCATGGGTAAACAGAGACATAAAAAGACTCATTAGAAAGAAAAACAAACTTTACAAAAAGAAAAGTCATGACCCATCTTACAACAATAAATCCGGAGAGATAAAGACTAAACTTTGAAAAGAGATGAGAAAAGCATACTTGACATTGAAAATATGATCTTTGACATCGACATAACAGAACAAGACCAGCAATGTTTCAACACGCAACCCAACAAGCTATACTCATATATAAAAAGCCAACGAAATGAGAACAGCGGCATTGCAGCTTAACGAAATGAAGGTACCCTTCATACAAACCCCTCTGAAAAAGCCAACATCCTAAATAAGCAATTCCAATCAGCTTTTACATCAGAAACAAATATAGAAATACCAACGAAAGAACCTATTTCACACCCTAAAATGGCAAAAAATATACACCAGTCGAGAAGGAGTATATAAATTAAAAAATAATTAAACATTAACAGGACCAGATACTATCGCTGGCAAAATACTGACGATAAACAATATAATAACTTCAGATATTCTTCCAATCATCATCAGCAAATATCTTGAGACAGGCAAAGTACATTCAGTCTGGAACTATGCTAATATTACATCAGTATTTAAAAAATGAGACAAACATCATCCTGGCAATTACAGACCAATATCACTCACCTGCATCTGATTTTACTGACTTCGACATATACTATAGCTAGTAACATGATGAAACATCTTGAAACAAATAAAATATTATATGAACTACAACATGGATTCAGAGCTAAAAGATCATGTGAATCACATGTGATCTCTCTTGTTCACCAGCTAGCACAGAACAACGATACAAACATACAAACTGATCTAGAAATCCTAGATTTTGCCAATGGATTAGATTTAGTGCCACACAAACGCATACTTTACAAATTAAACACTAATTGGAATTTCAGATCAGGCAACAGTCCTTCTCGAAAACACAACTTCTGAAATAATTCAAGTAACATTAGGTGTTCCTCGGGTTACTGTACTAGAACCATACTCTTTCTCATATATCATAACAACCTACCTGACTATCTTAAACACAGCCAGATAGGACGTTTTGCAGACTACATTATCTTTTGGCCTATAACCTGCCAAAACGATTGCATTAAATTTCAACATGTTCAAGAAGACATCGAAGCAGCTATAAAGTGGGAGAAATATAGGATAAAGAGCTGTGAAAGCTTCATTGGGGCTGAAAATAGAACAGAAATGTTACCCTTATGGTTGAACTTAATAGGTCAGTTCTAGGGATTTGTGTCAGATGTTCGGACTCCTGGCTTTTCTCCAGTACCAGTAATACATGATAAAAATAGTCTGCACCATTACACCCAGTTTTACTCCATTACTCCATATAAAAAGTAAAATAACAAAAATACTGAAGTCCAAGGAAAATTCAAAACGGAAAGTCTCTAATCAAATGGCAAAATCAAAATTTAAGCAGATTAAAGAATAATTATTTTCATTCGATTTGAGACCCTAATATTACCAATCTAAATGGAAAATCCGAGTAAGTCTTTCCTCGTCATTAATAAAAAATCGATATCTTGAATAGGACCTCCATATCCTATCAACATAATCAATATTTTAAACTTATTTTGTTCCTTAACTAATGCTTTTCTGACTGATAGCTATATATTATAGTATTAATTCTAAACTATAGTACATCCTTAAGCGAGAAAGTGTATGTTAAATGCTCGTTGTAAAAGTAATATAACGATATTTTAGTCTTTGATTGATGATTTGTCTTTATTATTTTTGTTATTGTCTTGAACTAGCTGTCAGTAACTGTGAGTACTCTCATATCTGAACTTAGTATCTTTTTGTTGTTTAAATGTATAAGTACCCGTCCACGTCAACTCTGTGTTAGATGTATTTCTATTTGTATCCATTTGATGAGTCAAGCCATTTTTCAACTGATTTTTATATACAGTTTGTGTCTCATGTTGTACTGTTTAAACCAATGTAAGGTTATGATTGAGGGCTAAAATTTATGTTAAACCCAGGGAACAGTTTTGATGGGGTTCGTGTTGCTTAGTCTTAAGTTTTCTATGTTGTGTCTTGTGTACTATTATTTGTCTGTTTTGTCTTTTTCTTTGTTAGCCATGACTTTGTCTGTTTATTTTCGATCTATGAGTTTGACTGTCGCACTAGTACATTTCGCCCCTCTTTCTTTATGTTCCCATCCTAAGTCAGGAGCCCTTATTTCTGTGGTTGTACTTGGTTCATGTCTATCATATTTGTTTTCTCAATTTTGTAATCATAAATTAGACCGTTAGTTTTCTCATTTTAAATTGTTTCATATTTTTCATGTTGGTACCTTTTATAACAAGCCATACGGTAAGGTTTTTTTTTCTCGTTGGCGAAGGTCATACGGTAATACCTAATTGCTAGATCCACTTCATTCAAAATTTGGTGGATAGTTGTCTCAACGGCAATCATACCACATCTTAAAAAAAAGTTAAATAATAACTGTTGTATTGTGCCATTTTTAAACAATTTCAAAATCCAACAGTTCTAAATGAGATCAAAAGTTTTTAAAGGAGTACGAAATTGTCTTCACTACTCTTACTCAATAACTATCTTTATATCTGCCAAAAAAGAGTTTACAATGGAGGACAGACATGTTTTTAAATAATATCTTAGGGTCTTGTTTAAGCTGAAAGGATTTCAACAGGCAGTGAACTTATCTATTAATTTCTATATCAATTACGCAATTGCATGCAACATGCACAGGGATGAGAATTTACATAAAATATGTTTCCCTTAATTTCGAGTGAAAAATGTATCCGTCCTTCAGAAAGGATCTGTTTTAATTATACGCCAAATCCAAATCCAATGCTTGACTCAAAACGCCGTCCATCTTATGCCCGTCCATATTGACAACTTTGATGTAAGTTTTTTATAAGAATGCACAAAACGGTCAACCTTGAACTGCTGATCCATATTAGAACATGGATTTAACGGAAATATGCAAAACAGCAACTTTGACATTTGTAAAGTCTACTTACTTATGTTTGAGCGAAGATAAAGTAAGGTTACTATTTGGGTTTCATGCATAATTTTTTTTGATAAATCATGGTTTGATATTGTCAATACATATGCTATCCATTCTTTTTCATTTAATGATCAATGTTAACGAATATAGAGTTTAGCATCGGGTGTAAGTACGGCGGGTCTGGATTAGAAACCTCTCCGGACTCCGACCGTCGGGGTTTCTTATCCAGACATATATATCCCTCGGTGTATAACTATACGAAAACCAGGATTTAACCTTGTTTTCCTGACTGTATCGTGAAACATTAATCATGTAACCAAGTCCTTGTGTTCAGAAAATAATTCTAATTAAATTAACGACGGACGAAGATTATTTGTATCAGCTCAATTTGACCTTTCTGTTTCTTTAAGCCTGAGAACAATGAGATTTGTATTCAAAATGGAACTTGAAATCTAAAAGAAAGACTAAAAGTTGAGCATGCATATATGTCACCTAAGATGTTCCGTAGATTTTATTTAAAATAGTATAAGCTATGCAGGAGACCGATAAACATTTATGTAACCATAATGGAAAGAGTAAAAGGGATTTTTAATCAGCACAAAGAATTCATTTTAATTCATCTTAAAGGGAAAAGGAAAAAACTTCTCTCCGTGCTTTTGAAAGATGGTTTAATACAACACTGGGAAAATACCAAGATTCAGAGTGAGATTGATCATGATGCATTGCGAAGTATTTTTGATCTTATAGTATCCGTAATAACGAAACAAAATTTGTAAAAATTCTGAGAGCTATAAGCGATGAAACTGCGACTCTGGTTGAACGTGAGTATACATATGTCTTTATCAAAATGGTTATATAGTTTAGAAAGAAATACATACATAAAATGTAATCAAATATGTCAATTGTCTAACTGACGAATGAATCGGATTTTTTTATGTGTACTTCAACTTTGAATATTTTAAATTTGATAAATATTTTATGTGATACCTTTTAATTTTTCTACAGATGTAAACAAGACTTAGAACTTAATTGCAAATACTCGAGTATCATGCAGAAGTATCGAGTTTTGAATATTGAAATATTGTACGACTTTGCCCCAGCAGAGCTATAAATGAAAAAAAAACAGTACATAAACGGGTGTTACACGGACGCTTTTTAGATGATAAATGAAAGCTTTTTAATTTTCTTAGTTGTTCCACATGGACACTTTTTTATGAATCGATTCACTCTTGCATTATCAGTGAGTTCATGGAAACTTCAAATTTCAATTAGATTTGAACTTTTTGTTTCACCGACATTATTTCGTCATTTTTTATTAAAATATTTACTTTGGTATCAAAACCTATATTTTTTTTTAAAACAATTCTAGTATATTACTAGTTATATCAGTACACTTTTGGATACACCATCAAATGGGGAGTTATGGTTTTTTACAAAAACAATATTCGGATCCCAAAATTTATGTCACAAAATATAATGTGGTCAAGCAGAAGACAAAATAATGTTCTGATTCCTGATTTTCGGAATACCGTATATTACAACAGGTGAGAAATTTATTGATCATATATGATTTATATATTCGATTGCCAATGAGTCAGTTCAATTCAATTTTTTTTACGTCTCACCTTATGTATAAAATTACACAGTACATTTATGATCTTAAATGGTAAAAATACCCCTTATGTACATCTCACAACACTTAAGAGTTAATTTCAGTACTGACGCAAAATTGAACAATCATATTGAAGTGTAAAGAAACACTTTAATGTTTTGCGTAAACTTAAATGCTGACATCCCGAAACAATTTTAAAAAACTGTACTTAGTTTTTATTCGAACCATTTTTGAATATGCTACAGAAGTGTGGGATATCTGTGGAACATGCTTTTCACATAAATTATAAAATTTGCAATTAGAGGCCGCAAGAATAGTAACCGGTCTACCAATCTTCACTAAAACTGAAGCTTCAATTTATACCGAGGTTGGCTGGGATTCTTCTTTTTAAAATTAAAGAAGACGGAGAACACAATTATAGATGTTTTATAACATGAAGCAAAAACGTGCACCAGATTACTTATGTAGTCTTGTACCTCCATGTGTACAAAAATCAACAAACTATCCGTTGCGAAATAGTCATGATATTATTGTTCCATTTCGTAGACTTTCACTTACTACTGAATCGTTTATTCCCTATAGAATACGCGAGTGGAGTAAGCCTGATCCGAAAACTCGCAGCGTTGGCTCTATTTTTAAATTCAAGAAAGAATTAAAAAACGATAATCTGCTAAGTAAAGTTGAAACATTTTATTTGTATGGGCCAATTGTGGTCAGATATTAAGGATGTTCATCAATAGATTTCTTGTAATTTCATTTCGCGTTTTCAATACTGATACACATCCTCCTCCTCCTCCTCCTCCTCCTCCTCCTCCTCATCATCATCATCATCATCATCATCATCATCATCATCAGATCATCATCATCCATCATCATCATCATCATCATCATCATCATCATCATCATCATCATCATCATCATCATCATCATCATCATCATCATCATCATCATCATCATCATCATCATCATCATCATCATCATCATCATCATCATCATCATCATCATCATCATCATCATCAACAACAACAACATCACCAACACCTACGTCATCATCATAGAATTATATGACTTTTCAAACTTTCCTTTTTTTTTTCCCTGTTTTCTTTTTTTACCTATGATAGCTCGCAATATATTATATAACCTGTTTGCTTTATTAAATTTGTTCAATGTTATGGTTTACATTCTGTATTTAACATTTAACAGCTGTATACTGATGCCGTTATTAATGTACCCCTTATTTTATATTTATTTTTTAATTTACATTATGTCATAGATCAAATTTATGCGTTCAGTGTATGTTTACTTGTGTTCATATGTCTTTTGATTGAGTTAATCTATTTCAATTGATATCTTAAAGTGTGTCTTTCTATGTCGTGATGTTACACTATTGTTTCAGGTAAGGGTGAAGGTTAGTACCTATTTATTAAAAAGTTTAAACCCGCTGTATTTTTTTGCAGCTGTCTTCAGTCAGGAACCTGATGTTCAGTAGTCTTTTGATGTGGTTCATAAGTGTTTCTCTTTTTTATTTAGATTAGACCGTTGGTGTTCCCGTTTAAATGGTTTAACACTTATTGTCTTGTCATTTTTGGGACCCTTGATAGCGTACTGTTCGATGTGAGTCAAGACTCCTTGTTGAAGACCGTACTTTGACCTATGATTGTTTTTCTTTTACAAATTGTGACTTGAATGGAGAGTTGTCTTATTGGCATTCATACCACAGTTTCTTACAGAGTTATGAGGATGAACGACTGAAATCAACACTTAGTCTACCTAAGTTTTAGGGTCACCAATTGGTTGACCGATACGATGTCTTAGTGTCTCAACTGACCAGTGGCATATTTTCGATGTACTTTAGTATAAGATCACTTAAAATCGGTAAACTAATCTCTATCTTTACCGACTGTGTCCTATTCCGGATAGTAATATTTTGACTCGTTGTGAATTCTCATAGATAAAGACCCTTACCGTTTCGAAGCACCCACTACAGCTTCTTTTAGAGCTCACGCGATTCAATTTTTTGTTGTTGTATTGATTCACGTCTTCTAAATCGATTAATGAGATTAGAAAACGGTAAACTACTGTCGCCTTATTTTCATCATATTTGGATAGGTACTTACAACTTACATTTGTTTCTATGATACTGTGAATTTAAATAAATATTGAATGCCTTTTATCAAATGGCCCTGCTGTGAAATTGGTCCATCCTATTTTCAGAACTTTTATTTTTATATTTACAGAACCTCCAGAAGCGAAATTTGTGAGAAAATTACCAAAAAGATTGAATGCTACAATAGGGGATAGAGTAGTTCTTGAATGCGAGCTCGAAAAATGTATACTACAAAATGGATGAAAAACAAGCTAGAACTAAAAGACAACAAGAATATCACAATCAATAGCTTAAACGGTATCCATACACTTATCATTTTAAACTTTAAAAGAAGTGATATTGCAGACGACAGTTGTATATGTGGATCAGCAGAAACTCGATGTGAGCTGAAGATTGAAGGTAAAAGAAAGAACCAACTTTATTCTGCCCGTTTATGAAAAACTAAATTATAGACTTTTGTTCAAATATATGACTTGCTTACTGTTTAGATACCGAATGTCATCACTAACATGCGACCAATACGAATTTATTGCACTAGTTAAAAGGCCAAACATTAAGTTAAAAGTTGAAGAGCATCGTTGACACCCAAATCCTTAGGGTTTTGCCAAATACAGCATACGTTTCCAGGGATGTGTAATTTTGTAAATTTTGTTCGTCAAAATCTAGAGTATCTCTCAAAAAAAAATGATATCAAAGTCACAGATCCGGCATTCTTTTTTTTTATGTAAGCATAATATTATTATACTGATATAGTGGAAAAAAGCAAAATCACAAAAATACTGAACTCCGAGGAAAAATCAAAACGGAAAGTTCCTATAGTAGAGTGCACAGTCAACAAATTTTATCGATTTGGGTTAACAGAATACAAACGGCTGTATTTGACATCATTGGAAAGAAGTGAACAAGCCTCATCGAAATACTGATGTCGTCGTTGCTACACGATTTTCTTAAATTTCTGTCGAAGGTCAAAGCTAAAATTTCAAGGAATACGCAGAGTCACGTTTAGACAGCTGGTCGCTCCCACATTTACGCGTTTATAGCAAAATAAATTCGAATATTTCAAAGGATTATAAATATAGTTTCTATATTTAGGACTAACTTGATATTTGTGTTGCCAAATATGGTTCGGGATTGACATTTGTACTGACAGGGTGCACATTTACAAATTTCATTCACTTCTTAAAAAAAGTGACCATGACCTATTAAATGTCAAATTCGGAATTTTTTCATAAGATCGATATAAGTGATCTCTCGAAATATTTTTTCAGCTCTTAACATTTATAAGTTGCCCTTCCAAAATGTAATTTTTTCTTCTTTTGATAGAAGATGTATGTAATGACTTTCTGGGGGCAAATCCAGTTTTCTTACAATTGTACTTAGTTCGAAAACTGATGTAATATTAACGTATACTATATTGAATTAGCAGGTCGGAGTATATCTTTGCTATATAGAAATAAAAAAGACTGCAAACGATGAAAAGGGGGAGGGTTGTCCGTCAAAGTTATGAAAACAAAACGACAATTAGAAACAGGTTAATCACTCCATCTTACACACTTATATGCATTCTTGAGCATAAATTGGCCTACAATTGACCTGAAGTCTATCTACAAAAAGAGGGTTGTAACAACATCAATCTAAAATATAGAGCTCTGATTTCGTTATCTGCATATGAGCTTATATATACGAGCACGCGATTTAATATAGATCAGAACTTTTTCAGATTGAACCAACATAGAAAAAAAATTGCCTAAACTAGCAGAAGCTATTACATTGCTTTGTCTTCTGTTAAATTGAAAGTCCACCGATCAGGTTTAGGTTAGAGACCAAATTTCTTTTGTTCTGTTTTAAACCACCATCGAAGCAAGTCGAAGAATGTGAGGTATACAGCATACATTCTGATGGTGATGGCCGCAACACTGTAAAATATTTGTATATCTTTATATATCATAGGGTAGAAGAATCGGATTATCATACTTTGTATATAGATGATCCACTGTGTAACTATGTTACCGCCTGTCATTTCATTACTTTCCTTGACCTCATTTTCATGGTTAAGTGACTGCTAAAAATATGTATAGCTTTTTGTCGTTATGTGAGTGTCTCACTTGTAATTGTGAATGTCCATTTGGTATCCTTCGCATCTCTTTTATCATGAGTTCTAGGATAACTATATGTGTTACTAATATATAATATTCTTGCAAGGTCTACATGTCGGTAATACATGGTTCACCTGACCTCGACCTCATTTCGTGGATCAGTGAACAAGGTAAAGTTTTAATGGTCAAGTCCTTATCTCTGATACTATAAGTAGTGGATCAATTATATTTGGTGTATTTGATGGTAGCAAAGTGTACACGTCTATGTGACCCAGTTCATCTGACCTTACCTCATTTGCAAGTAACAATGATAATGTTAATTTCATGTAATACTTGTATATATAAAAAGAAGGAGATGCGGAAGTAAGCAGTTATTGGCAATTGTTCGGTCTTCAACAATGAAAAAAATCCATACCGTATGGTCGGCTATAAAAAGCCCGGATATAAAAACATTGAAACAAATACATTTGAGAAAAATAACGGTATAATGTATAACAAAATATTTTGTCAAAACAAATTGGCAAACTTGAAACAACGACAACCACTCAAATACCGGTTCGATCCTGACTTGAAACAGGCATATAAAGAATTATTAATTGATTGATTGTCGAGAGCTTTACGCCGCATCAGCACAAAAAGGCGACATTGCGGCGAGAATGTATATAATAATCCTTTTCTCTAAGAATTTCGACTTAATTCAGTTAGTTAGTATAACATTCTTTACCAGTACAATCCTAGTTTTTACGGTAATGATGTTTATGATCGTACTTTTCTTAGACTATAAATTGATAACTCCCTTCCGTTAGCTTTCAGTAAGGAAACGACCCTTTGATTTCGAAAGAAAGGAGGGGAGGAGGATTTTGAAAGTCAATAACTTGGCCTGGTATGAACAGAAAATCATTGATTTTGCACAAGACCGGATGAAAATGAATACACTGCAACATGAAATGCAGGATATTAAAGGATAAAAATGTGTACAACATGAAAATAATTTTTGCGCAGCAAAGTCGCTAAAAAAAAAAAAGAATGTAGCAGCTTGGCACACATAAGTCATTAGCTTCAGAAGTTTTCTCAAACAAACCTATTGCCAATTCAGCTTTGGAATTATTGCAGTTGTTTTTGCTGGTGTATAATTCATAGAAGGAACAATAATACACTTGTGTTGTTTTCACACCGATGGGGGTTTAGGTCGAAATTAGCATGCAAGACAATAACATATGATGTTCCATATTCCGGATGTGACACGAAACCGACCGATTTGTTTATCATACTACAATTATAAATATCCGTTCAATAAAAAGTTTAAAGTATTGAAAAACAGACACCAAACATATTCTTCCAAAGAAAATAATAATGTACAAAGTTAGCCGGCTATTCAAAACAAATAAATCAACCACAAAACAAGCAAAAATGGAAATGTAATAAGTGACCTCTATCCTTGTTAATGACCTAATAGTGTAAGCAACAACATGATTATGTCACGGCATAATGAAAAATTTCGCAATGATACACGTAATAATTTCGCTTTCGATGAAAATGTGGTAAATTTAGGGTAAAATGTTAGTCTGAGTTTTAGTGAAGTTCAAAATTTCGAAATGCACATAATTGATTGGGATTGTACATGAAGGGATTTTATTCATGATAAACATTTTCAAATAGAGTTAAATAGCAATCAATTCAATTTACCATTACAGTGCTGCTTTTACGTTATCTCATTTTCTACGCTTGTTTCTCTCAATTTTATAAAAATACAATATTGTATATATTTTTTAAGGAAATTTTTATCAGGCAATATTATTATTGCAGTAAAGAACTTCGCACCATAAGAGAACCATACGAACAAATTATAGAATGCAACGCATTTGAATGTTACAAAACGATCTTTTTATTCATGTTATTGTTTTAATAAAGTTTTAGCAGTTTCTTTAAAATTACTTCAAACCAAGTACATTTTTGTACTTTTGGCAACCAATTTATTCATGCGACGTTTGTGATGAGAAAAAAATATAAAATCAGGTAACGCACATATATGAAAAGTTCTTGTTACATTTTTGTCAGAGGTTGCCGACTTTCACAAAACGTTCTTGGTGATGATTGGTTGAATTGTTGTTTTTTTTTTAGCTTTTTATCTCCTGTACCAAGTCACTTACACGTGTCACTTACCTAATTAACATAATTTGTATATATATATATATATATATATATGGATTTAAATACACATTAAATGACACAAAACTTAATTGAAGATAATAATCAAACTGAACTAAACCACAGAAAGACACGAAAGTCTGGAATAGTACATGCACTAGTAAATCAAATTATATGCATTGCATCATCTGTTGCACCTCGTGTTCCATAAAGTAACTCAAATACAACATAGAGATAAAGTTTACAACTTCTTAATCGCACAATTTGAAAAACAATTTTAAAGGATCGCTTCACATGAGAGCACGATCATCACAAAATCTCATTAAAAAAAGAAAAAACTTGTTTGCTTGCCACATATTTGTTAAATTAAAAGCTTTTGTCCGAAGAAATATATATCAAATTCGGTTTGGCCTTATCATCTGGTTTATAGGTTTATTTATTTTTTTTTTTTTGCATTTTTTGATAATAGCGAAAGTAATGCTTTTTGATATAATAGTCGTGTCTTTGAATATACTTAGGATTTATATCCATTGCCGTATGGATACATTTATAACAAGATAATAATTTATCAGTATCAGAGTAATTTGGCATCAATTGAATTGAATATTCTACAAGAGCATGTTTTGTGTGCAATTTTCATAACGTTTTTGTAGAATTCATTAAATCTTGTGTGAGTGCAGTGTCATTTAATGGAGCTTTGAAATTAATTATTTCAATTTAAATATTTAAATTAAAAAAATAGTAATTTAATTTGGCCATCAACCCATTGTAGTTTCTTTCGTTTGTCTTTGACATTTTATGTGATTGTTGTTTTTTAAGCATGCTTTTCTTTTAAATTGAAATGATTTTTTAATTGGCTGCCTCAGAATATTTATCTCAATTGTATGTAGTTGTCCAGTGGTCTTTCTTATTTTTATACAGATAATGTTTTGCCCTTAATATATCTGTATGAATATATGAAGAATAATATAAAAAAATAGTATGCACAATAAACCCCACGAAAAAATCTTATGACGAATACGAATCGATCCCTAGTTAATTTTTAAAAATGCCTTTATTAGACGAAAAAAATGTTTATTAAATGTTCAAGCATTAGTTACAAGAAGTTCATCAAAACATGGGTCAAAATCAGTTTCTTTTGCTCTTGTACAATTGAGGTGAAATAGCATTTAGTATATAAGCAGGATTTTGGTAACGACAACACTTCATATATTTAACTTTTTTTCTGTATTTGTCGATTGTAATAGAAAAAGTTTGTTCGTGCGTGCTTATTTTTATTTATTTTGTATAGCACTTCTTCGAGGTTCAACTGAAATAGATAACAATGATCATGAAAAGAAAATGCATAGAAAACACAAAGTGATTTGTAGGTATACAATTATATGGTTCTTTTCATTATAATCTAAAGAAGTGGGTCGAGTCCGCTGCTGGAAGACTATTACTCCCTGATGGAATAACACACAATTGTTGTAAGAAACTATACTTTTATATTTTACATACATTTTAGAACAAATTAAGTTTGTGAAAGGTTTAGACGGCAAAACCTGTTTGGTAGGCGACAATGTCGTACTTCAGTGCAAGCTAAATGTGCCTTATAACCGGGAACCAGTATGGACAAGAGATGGACAAAACATACCAGAAAACAATGTATCTTTGAAGAAAGAAAGTAAGCCGTTAGAAAAGAAACTTTTTCTCTACAACGTCCAGAAAAATGATGCAGGTGTTTATGCATGCGTCTGTGATACTGCATCTACAGAAGCAACCATCAAGATTACAGGTAAATGAATGCTATCGACATCTTACTTAAATAGTAACCAATAACATAATATCCTATATTTTGGCAAAAGTTTACTATATTTAAGGTCAAGGTATGGAAATAGAATATGTCACATCTTTTGGTAAAACTTTGCATACTATTTCGGCTCTTTGATCTATAACTGAAAAACGAAAAATTAATATTGTTATTTCTTTTGTATTCTGGAATATTACCACATGAATTCTTTCAAAATGAACATTTGTATAAAAAGCACATAAAATCGGCGAAAAACGTTAAAATAGAAATAAATCTAAAACAATAAAAAATAAAGAAAATGAATATTTAAAAGTGTTTAAGATAACAGTGACTTTTTATTTACGATTGCATTTTAAGTAGCTGGATAAATTGTAAAAAGCTCAGCGATTTGATAATTTTGAAATCGTATTTTTTCTCCAAGACAAGTAGACTGTAGATATGAAATGATTACTTTTCATTGAATGTGCAATTTTAACATACATTTCATTTGTTTGTACTCATTTGTTTTTTTGGGATTTGTACTCATTTATATTTATAACGAATCTTACATACATATCGAAACGATCAATATCGAATTTCACAATCTTAAAAATGTTTTGTATACAGCTTTAGCCAAATTTGTAAAAGTACTTGTTAATCACTGCAACCTGCTAATACATTTCAATATTGTTGTTTGGTAGTTTTTCCCTGCCGTCTGCATTAACCTACGTTGTACACGACAATAATGTTGTTAGGGATTATTCTATCCAGTTAAACTAAAGGAAATTGTGTAGAATCAATATAATGGGTAGACATCGTTATTCAAGGGCGTATACATGTACTTTTGTATGGAGGCTATTACGATCGAGCTCATGTTGAATTATTTGAAGATCTAGTTTTTCATTGCCTGTTACAATTTTTCATAAAATAAAAAAATAATACAATTGTTTTAAAAATGTGTCAGTACACCAACTTCTTTTAGGAGTATATATTGCATGACCATTTCGTAAATGTCAATCACTGTAATAGCGAACGGTTTCACGAAGACGAAACAACGACAATCACACAGGACAAACACCTGAAACTTTTACAATGGTATCAAAGAAACACTACCCCCTCCCATAAAAATAAACACATACAAGTACATGGAAAGGAAATTTTAGATTTGGTGTAAACTATGTCTTTATAAGGTTTGGATTACACTTTTGTTACATCAAAGATCATTATTTGAACAGCTCATTTCATAAATATAAAGATGCTCTTTATTTTTATAATACAATGTACCATCTAATAAAGTTAGTTTAAAGCTGAAACATTTGTTTTGTTAATAATTCAATTGTTTAACTGTTATTCGGTCAATCTGTTCTCTGTTAAACTAGATTAAGTTATTTCGATATATCATTTTCGAACTGATTATCTACATGTATAATAACTCTCGATTTACACACTTCATTATTGTGTGGATTAAGGTTAACACAAGAGCCTTTTTTAATATTGCGATGGATCAGTCAGTTAAATATCAGTGATTACCTAATATTGACTTAAAGATTCCTTCATAGAAATATCTCTTAAAATCTTCAAATCCTCCTTTTTTGGACGATCTTTACGTGTAAATTCAGTATCAACTTATATTTGAATGTTAATTACTACTAAAACGTGGTTCTAAAAGGTATAGTCACCTTTGCAAAATTTGATTACTGTATTAAGTAGAAACTGCACTGTAATAATACAAATAGAAGGTATGATTAATTTTAATTTTGGTTACAGCTTTTAAAATGATTACTAAATAATATCCAAACAGCTATGAAAAAAGCATTAAGTTGGTTTAAAAATTAATATTATCTAAAGCATCTTGGTTCATTTTCATGTATTATTACGATAAAATACAGCTTTATTTTAAAAGTAAAGTAAAAGTTGTCGGCGACAGAGTTACATGAAAAGTACACTGTACTGAATGATTTCAATATTTTAAATACATTTTGTGTAGTTCTATTTTCAAATTGTCTTCTATAATAAGCTAAACGCGCGTTTAGTCTACAAAAGACTCATAAGTGCCGCTCGAATAAACAAAAGAGTTAAATTGGACAAATAAAGTACGAAGTTGAAATCCATTGAACATATGCATAAAAAGTAAAATCACAAAAATACTGGAAATTCATTGATATCATCAAATACAGACTGAACAGTAAAAGCAATGTTCATAACGACAAATAAAAGAATAAATTCAAGTTTGAATTTTAAGACGACAAACAACGTCAGTACTCGGAATCTATACTACAAGACCATCGTGTATTATTTGTAACGTTGATATGGGCTATTTATCAACAGTGTCCTGGTACCTTCCGATGAACCTTTTTAGAAAAAAAGGACGAGACGTTTGTTAACATATCCCTGGTTCATCAACTTTCGGCTCAGACACTGGTGGCGTTTTACAAAGTCTGAGTAGGAGCTGAAAGCTCATGAATACCGAATAAGTTGGGAAATGTACATCTCGCATGCAGGTGAAGTCAGTACTAGTTTATTGATACTAAGATTGGTGAAATTGATAATTTTAAAATCATGATTTTCTCATTTGTAATAGATACTTAAACTGAGATGACCGCTTATCTTAAATTCGAGGCATAAGTCTAAAAATGACGCAGAGGTAGCCGCGTCTGTTGTTTCTTTAATTTTAGTTCTGGGGGATATAGTAATGGATCCCAATCAGAAAAGTTTGGATTGTAAATGGAAAGAACATCATCAATATATATAAATGTGAAATTAAATGATCTAGTTTCTTTGGTCTTCTTGTTTTTGACAAGTGTATGAAGGAACTTCGACTCATATGAAAATTAAAACAAAACGGCAATGAGAGGCGTACAGCTCGTTCCAATAGAAATGCTGAAAATTTGTTGAAAAAGTCTACATCCAAATTCAACAAATATGTTGTCAAACAGAAACTCCAGCATACTGATCACTTGATTATCGGTTTAGCATGTTAAAACTTTTTGTTCACTATTAGCAAACTATGCCGTTTGGAATTCCAAATTAATTGATTTATAGGTTATGCTGCCATTTTTATATTTTTAAGCTTGACCGCAGGAACAGCAATATATATATTTATATATCTTGAAGAGATGATAAGACATTTCACAGCCTCTTTGTCTCTGAAAACGGACTTTTCCAACTTATGAATGCGATGTTTTATCAGAAACCTGTACTTTTTACCCATTCTGATAAAGTGTCCAGTTCAACTTCTTCTCGTTAAGCCCATGCTATAAGTGGGTGTTTTCTTTTGTGAAAGACCAATCGTAAAATAGGAAGCACCTTTGGCTTAAGCTTATATAATCATTGTAAACAGTAGACATAACTTGAATCAGTTTAATCTATATAATAGAATGGTACTGATGTAAAGAGCACACTTTTCCACAAAAGCCTTGATTATTAAATAAGTTTGTAATACAGGCTCTCTTTCTTTACTGCATAACACAATTATTTTGATCTATATCTGTCTTTAATTATTTAGGGCATAACATGCAATTGATGTGATGTTTCTTTTCAATGATATGTGCATGAAATATAACGAAATAATCCAAAGTGCGATGTGTAAAAAAATCGCAACAAATAGTTAACGTTTACATAAAAAACGTTACAAATAATCATCAAAATCGGACTTCATTTTGCTGTTTTTTTGTAAACATATATAAGATGATAAATCTGTGTAGTATTGGTTTTAACTTGATATAGTTTTTTAAAAGGGTAAGTTTGGAGGTATGGTTATTGTATTTAATGTAAGAAAGCAAGGATTTTCCAAAATTGCACTGTAGCAGTTAAATGTCGGTACCGTCATAATCCTACATAGTCGCTTTAAAAGTGGAGTTTAAAAACACTAATAAATCAACCAAACACTTCTTTTAATAATGAAATGTAATAGATGTCTGTCATAATGTGACTTTATCTATCCTAATTCGTAGGAAAGCTACATGTATGTAGAGTGAAAGGACATTTGAATTAAAACTTGTTCATCTACTTAAAATCGTTAATAATTTCGACATGTGTTTCTAATTTTCTATCTTATGGTTTGTATCTTTTCGTTTACATATAATTCATATTATACTTTCTTCTTTTATCAATTATTATTATTAATTTTCAATGCATTGTGCATTTACGTTATAATTGTAATGGTTAATAATTATTTGTTTTATTTCACCTTTTTTTTCTTCAGCTCGAAAAGAATCAGTAAGTTTACAATATTAGTATTATTAGCTGTCCGAGTCAGCCTTTTCCCGCAATTTTTAAAAACTGAAATATCTCAAAAAGGAGCTCCATAACCTTTCAATAGTGTTAGCTCATTTTGTTACTTAACTTATGCTCTTTTGACTAATCTTATCAATTTTAAACTCTTCATTTTTTAACTTTCATCTAAGTACATCCTTAAGAGACGTACCATTAATCAGTCAAACTGTTTACTACAAACTTACAATTAATAATCTGAATATAATATTTCAATCTGTAATTTCTAACACAAAATACTTTGAATTTAAGATATGTTTTGTATATGTTCAAGATTAAATAAACTTATATTCCTTAAAACACACAATATTTAAGAAAAACTGGAAATTCTATCTTTGTGTTCTATCTTCATATTAATTTGGAGAAAACGACTTATGTGAACGTCTTTCTATTCACTTTTGTTAAATAATTTAATATAAAATATAGCAATTAAGTTAATTCGAATATAAATCATTTATATTTCACAATATAAATAATTATAATTTGCACCAATACAGGTAAAAGTTTGTTTTCGTGCATTTTGCAGTTATTCAAACCTGGTACGATCTCATTTAATATAGGATCTCTTTTGTTCACTTATTGGACCTCGAACTTAGTAACCCTATGTAGATCTTTAAGTTGGGGGTCTATGTATATGTTAGAGAATTATAATTAGTATCTAACAAAATTAGAATATTTTAAAGTGCTTAAGGCTCAAATGATCTCTTGACTGTCATTATTTTCAATCTAGAATTCGTTTTATAGTTTGTGCAATGTGTTTAGTTAACTTCCTGACTTCATTTTGTGAATTATACATTGAACAGTTCAGTGGCGAACTACGCCGATTTTAAGTGTACGCCCGAACCCCATCGAGTGGCGAACGGTCCCTTAAGCTGATACAGCGCAGATGACCTCCTGGTAGGTGACCCCTCGGACATATCAAGCGTTTTTTGAGAAAGACATACCAATACTCGTCATTAAAAACTCATCGATAGTAAAATACTTAGTTCGTAAAGAACTAAACTTAATGACAAAAGAGATGACTCCAGCTTCCAATTTTGATATATTCATATGTACATGTAGCACCTTTTAAGCAACACTTCCATATGGAGTATATACCTCAAGCTCACAAACGACAAGATTCAAGACCTTGTGTTTCGTATTATGATTTCAATGAAGGAGAGCTTATGCCTTCAAGGAAATATTTGCACCAAGAGTTCCAAGTGATGAAGTTAAAATCATCCGGACGAAAAATTTACGATCGACGTCACAAGTAGGTTTACCGTTATAGATTTATGTGTTTCCCAAAATGCTTCTGAGGACGGATATGTTCCAATTTTTTATAATACCACAATCCCGTCCTCATGTCCTCAAATTTGACCAATCGAATTAGATTTATCACTTGGTTAGTATTAACATAAAGAGCACGATGGTTGACATATGTGGATCATGATCTCCTTACCCTTCCGAAGCATCAACGATTACTTCTTATTTTAGTTGGGTTTCTGTTTTAAAGTCTTTTGTTTCTATGTTGTCTTTTGTATATATGTACTGTCGTTTCTCTTTTTGTTGTTAATTGTTGTTTTTTTTTGCCATTGTAGATTAGTTTGTTTTTAAGTTCTAGATTGAATGCCTCTCTGTAAGCGTCTAATTCGGGTTTTGGGGTTAAATGTATTGATTGTGTTTTTTTTTTTAGAATCTAGTGGTCATGTGTTTGTGGGAGAAAGTCGAAACTAATGGCTTAAAATATGTTTTAACTGAGATGAAGGATAATCATAAATCGACAACATATTTAAACTTATAGAGAGAGTAAAACAACAAAGCTCAATGTTGTCGTTTTATTTTTTTAAAGGAACATTTAGTTATTGGGCACATAACATAATTAATTTACATAGATAATCAGGTGAACTTAATTAATGAACTCTGACATAATGAATAGATTTGAACAATAGTAGACTGTGTAGAATTCACAGTAGATTCAGACTTTGACAGAAAATGAAAAAAAAAAAAAAAAATGATACCGTTTGATTCAAAAACAAATTTCGTGACTTTGTCTTTTATCTTCAATTACAAGTCCTAGAAGAAAGAACTACAAAGCACGAGTGCTTGTTATCAGTTTTGTTTAACCTATGTGGGTGAAAATATCTTGTTCTTCAAAATGTATAAATTAATACAAGAAAAATACCGAACTCCGAGGAAAATTCCAAACGGAAAGTCCCGTAGCAAATGGCAAAAAAAATCCGAAAATACAAAAAAAAAAAACAAATGGATCACAACTGTCATATTCCTGATGGTACAGGCGTTTTCTTCTCTTGAAAAGGGTGGATTAAACCTGACTTTATAGCTTGCTAAATCTCTCTCTGGTGTGACAGTCGCATAAAATTCCATTATATTGACAACGATATAGTAAGACAAAACGGCATACAGACACAGCACATTTACAAAAATTGAAGACTAAAAGACAAAAAGGCAAACAGACAAGCACATCAAGAAACATGAAAGACAAAAATACAAACATTCACCATAGCACAACGATACCATGACGGGATGTACAAGTACCGAGTCAGGTCAAATGGACATTACCAAAAATTGACTAAACAGTAAAAGTAATATTCACAAAGACAAAGAAAAGAATACTACAAAACAAACGTTATTAAGATGATAAAGAATGTCAGTAACTAAGATCTACATTTCAAGATCATTGTACATTTTAAACAAAATATTCTCTGAAACTGACATTATCAGGATGCGTGATTTCTTCATTGATTACATCTATAATACTAAAATAACGAGGTCCAATTTGTCAGCCGTCATGACGTAAAAACGATGAATCAAAGAATTCAACTTTATATATAACTAATATAGTACAATGGTGTTGATTAAAAATTACACCACTCCAGGCCCATTTGTTTTCCACGTAATTAACATTGCCAATAATTGAGAAGTTCCGGGTCGAGTCCGACACCGATACCAATAGTATATGTAACATATAGCTTCCGGTCGCATCACAAAATAACATGTCAGTTGAACGTTCTGGAAAAACTTTTTTAAGTCGAACTCAGTTGAACTGAAAAATAAGGCGTAGATACTTTAATTCAGTCACAGACCCGCGATGTCACGGGTGTGTTCTAGTATTTGTTAAGTTTGCAGAACGTGTTTTTCAACAAACTATCGGCTATCCCACAAAAACCAACTGTGCCCCTCCACTTGCTGACTTGTTCTTGTATTCTTATGAGGCTAACTTCATACACGTTCTTTCTTAAAAAGATAGAAAAGTAGTTTGCAGTATTCCTTACCTTTTACTGCTATATATATATATATATATATATATATATATATACAACTCGTCTAAACATCAACCCAACAATGTTAGATCTGTACATTTGCTTTCGCAAATTTTTGTTCTTCCCTCGCCGGGATTCGAACCCATGCTACTGAGATATCGTGACACGAAATCGCCTGCACTGTAGCCGTCCCGCTAGACCACACGACCACCTGGGCTTCATAAAATGAAGCTTTCGGTGGCCGGGTGTTACCTTTCCACGTCAGTTTTAATCTAGCGTCGTACTACAGTACATGATATATAAGGCATGGAGATGTTATTTTACAGATCAGCTAAATTATCTATAGTAAAGGATCCTACAAATTAATGTAAGATACAGTCACAGAAAATAATTATATTTATAAGTACGTCTGAGCCAGTGACAACTCTACAACAGATTGATCCATCGGATCACCAGCAGTGATGGTGATACATGGCTGTGTACATTATGTATATACAACTCGTCTAAACATCAACCCAACAATGTTAGATCTGTAAATTTGCTTTCGCAAATTTTTGTTCTTCCTCACCGGGATTCGAACCCATGCTACTGAGATATCGTGACACCAAATCGCCTGCACTGTAGCCGTCCCGCTAGACCACACGACTTCACCTGGGCTTCATAAAAATGAAGCTTTCGGTATATATATATATATATATATATATATATATATATATGTGTGTGTTATCACACTTAATAACTCAAAATTTGGTGACTATGTAGAACGCATCTATCCTTTACAACTTGAGATAAAGGATACAAAAGATACAGTTAAGTCTGACTCATACCTTGACTTACATCTTAAAACGACAATTTGGGTCGGTTGAAAACAAAACTTTACGACAATAGAGATGATTTCGGCTTCCCAATTGCCAAATTTCCAATTTATCAACATTCTAACAGTGCCTACATAAGGACTATATATCTCCCAATTTATACGATATTCTTGTATGTCCTATCATGATATCCTTGATATAATGTTGCTGCTCAAAAGGAAGCTATTAAACCAAGATGTTGAAATCGTGAAGTTGAAATCATCCCATTGTAAATTTTACTGACCCCATCACAAGTTGGTTGACTGTTAAAAGATATCCTTTTCAGAAATGATAGCGAATATGTTCTTAGTGTCGTATCTAAAATCAAGTCACCTATTCACGGATGTGACCTACCGAATTATAATTGTTACTGGGTTTGTACTAACATGAGCAACACGACAGTTGTCACGTGTGGAGCAGAATATGATTACCTCACGGATGCCCAGAGATCACTCCCAGTTTTTGGTGGGGTTTTCGTTGCTTAATCTTTAGTTTTCTATGTTGTGTTTTGTGTACTACTGTTAATGTTTGTTTGTCTGTATGTTGTTTTTATTTTAGCCATGGAGTTGACAATTTATTTTCGATTTAAGAGTTTGAATATAGCTCTTGTATCTTTCGCACCTCTTTTACATGTTCGATTTTCTCTGGTTATGTTTTTCCATCTACAAGATACAATTGGAATCTTGTGATTTACGGTTATCATGGTTATACATCTACAGAGAATGAAAAAGTTTTTATCGTCTAGCTTATTGAAAAAGTTCTAGAAAGCGAAACTTTCTTTTTAAATTCAATACTGAACGGTTTTGGAACTCGTGGATAGTTACTTTATTGTCAATCATATCACGTGTTTTAGATTAAAGTGTAGTTGTTTGTTTTCTACATCGCAATGCTAACTAAATGAAAAACAAAGATATTACTTTGAAGCTTGTGAACACAGCTATTTAATTTATATAATAGTTCGACAGAGGTTTATCATGAGTGCTTAATGTTTTAAATACACAAACGCTAAAAAAAAATCTTCATTCGTTTGTCAAACGCACTTGGCCTTACTTCGGTTTTCGGGCTTAAAAAAAATAGATATTAGCTAGAGGCATTAAAGAGCCGAGGTTGCGCACCTAGGTCTTTGGGCATCGTCAACAATGGACACATTGTAGACTAGAATAGATTTAATGACAATAACCTCTTATTCGTTCAACTTGTATAATTGATATTATTTTGTGCTCACAGTTTCTCTCTGTCTTTTGGGGTTTTAAACCAGTTCACAATAAGGCAAACACAAATTGGCATTCAAAGGTAATCACCCTTACTACTTACGTTTTCGGCAAAATTAAATTTATTTGTAGCCCTTCGTTGATATTTTCTCCTGCGTCTTCGCCAGCCAAGGGTTACGATTCACTCCCCCCTCCCCCATTTTCACTCTTGGCAGATTAAGCCAACATTTGTGATAACAATGTTGCGCCATCTATCGGTTGATAAAAGTCACGCCCAGTCTGAATACATTATTCTTGACCAATGGTAGCACTTGAACTCTCTTCAGTATTGAGGCAAAAAAACTTTAGCATCTACAGTCTACAAACTTGTTGATTCAGGAAACGAAAATATACGTTAACATTCAAACATATGTGCAAGAAACATGCATAAGAACTTCTATTATTTGATTAAGAATATTTAAATTGTCACTAACTATCGTCGTATGTTTTTTTTTGTTTTATTTTTTTTTTTGGGGTAAAGACTTGTTGTACAATCAATTAACGTGTCTATTTTTTATTTACATTCTTAACACGTGATCATGTTATAGACTATTTACCGGTTTTGTAATAACATAAGCAACACGACGGGTGCTACATGTGGAACAGGATCTGCTTACCCTTCAGGAGCACCTGAGATCACCCCCAGTTTTTGGTTGGGTTCGTGTTGCTTAGTCTTTAGTTTTCTATGTTGTGTCATTTGTACTATTATTTGTCTGTTTGTCTTTTTCATTTTTAGCCATGGCATTGTCAGTTTATTTTTCAATCTCTGAGTTTGACTGTACCTCTGGTATCTTTCGTCCCTCTTTTATAGGTGCTTCCTGAATTGATACAGCCAGTTACGACTGCAACCAATGTAAAATCATTCCCTCGTGAATCCGAAATTTTCTCTAAATCAACCATGGGTGAAGAGGAGGGGAGTGGATCGTAACTTTTGGCTAGCGAAGATGATTTCCCTGATCATTATTGCTATTTCAAGTGTCTATGCATAAAAGTGTTTGAAGATATCAGTCAAAAACACAAATAAAAAGAAAAAAATCAAAATCGTTGTTCTAAAACATTAACCCTTATACTTGTCAGATGATTTATGCCAGATTATTCTATTGTAGATATTGCTTGCTTTGATACTTTTCTATGTATTTATTCTTTTTTCTAGATATAACAATAAACCGGAGAATAGGAAAATTTGTTATTCAGGGGCAATTACTCGAATTAAAGACTTTGAAAGTTTGACATAAATGGACAGAAGGTATAACCGTTTTACCTGTCAGATTTTTTCGCTATTCATAGCGGTTTACAAGATAATATACATATTTGGATTTCCCCCTATGTTCTTTTTAAGATCTTTAAAGCCATGTCGGTCATATTGCTTTGCAGGCGGTGTTAACAGACAAATTTCTTTGAACTAGATACCCTAATGATGATTATGAAAAGGTTGTGTAAATTTGGCCCAGTTGTTGCTGAGGAGAAGATGTTTGTGAACGGTTGACGACGGACGACTTACATCAAGTAATGACTCTTTTTAGTCAAGTGAGATAAACTCGATTAGTGTATATTATGATTTATTTATTTTTCAATCTTTAGCATTTGCAAGCTTCTTTGACATACCCTGAACTTGAAGAAAGTTATAGACAAGTTGAAGAAAAATTAGAAGATGAACAATTCACTGTTAGAAAGCTGGAAAGGGAAAGAGAGGCTCTTGAAAAACAAATGGAAGAATTGAAACTGGACTCCGAGTTGAATAAAGATAAACTTCGCAAGACAGAGGACAAAATTAATGACAAGAATATAGAGATTGAAAATAACATTGCCAAAATTGATTTTCTTTATGACAGAATAGATACATACAGGAAAGAGCTACAGAAAAAAACGCAAAAGATAGAGAATCTTTCTGGTGCCATTGACAAAATAATAGAAAGAGATAAACAAAATAGCAGTAAAAAGGAGGAACAAGAAATAAAAATAAATAAAGTGATACAAGGTAAATATGAACTCGAATTTTCAAACTAAAAAAAAAGATTCACTTTTACACAAGGGGGATATAATCATTAAAAATCTATTCCCACGATTTGTATGCCCCGCCTACGATAGTAGAGGGGCATTATGTATTTGGTCTGTGCGTCCGTTCGTTCGTTCGTCCGCCCGTTCGTTCGTCCGTTCGTCCGTCTGTCCCGCTTCAGATTAAAGTTTTTGGTCAAGGTAGTTTATGATGAAGTTGTAGTCTAATCAACTTGAAACTTAGTACACATGTTCCCTATGATATAATCTTTCTAATTTTAATGCCAAATTAGAGTTTTTACCCCAATTACCAGGTCCACTGAACATAGAAAATGATAGTGCGATTGGGGCATCCGTGTACTGGGGACACATTCTTGTTATTCTATCAATTCAGATTATAACAAAATAGTAGAGGTTATTCCTCTTAGAGAACTATACATTGTTACCAAAAGAATCTTCGTGTAATCCCATACAATATGTTTGTTTTGGTTTATCGAGTGAAATGATCGTTAAAAAAACTTAACGGTGGTCAATCATTGCGATCAGATCGTAAAATATTTGGTATAGGATCGTAAATGAAATATTATCGAGAAGACACATGTTTCGTCAGTAAATAATCGTATTTAATCAATTATTATGAAAAATATTTAAAAAACAAAACTGTCTATCAAAATAGTTCAACATTCTGATTAGTATCCAAGAAAAGACTAGACTGAAATATACCCCGTTTTTTACAAAATAACAAAAGACAGACTGCTCTTCGAAATTTCATAGAAATACAAATGTAAATAAATATGATTTTTTTCTAATTTTTAATGCATAAACTACTTTTCCCCTAGAAATTTCGTTCAATATTACTGTTATGGTTCTTAAATAGTTCTTATAGTTATTTTGATTTAGTTTATTCAGAAACTTTTCAAAAACGGTAATATTTGTAAAAAAATATATTACGGTTTTTTAAAGATCGGGTACCGCATTTGGATGATCGTGAAAAGGGTAGTGAAGAATCTGTAGCCGGTTATATATGAGTGGCCGTTCCTGTCATTGGCGGTATGTACATTGCACATACCGTTTGAAGTTTTCAACGCGTTGGTTTTTACTTTCAACGCGTTGATTTTTACTTTCAACGTGTTGGCTTTTACTTTCAACGCGTTCGTTTTACTTTCAACGCATTGGTTTTCACTTTCAACGCGTTGGTTTTCACTTTCAACGCGTTGGTTATAAGTTTCAACGCGTTGATTCGTAATTCATACGGTATGAAAAATAATACCACACCGACTAGTTTTATTATAAGAATATAATGGTGTCTGTCCGTAACTTGCATAAAATTTATTTTGTTTGAAAAGTTAAGATTGTTTCATCTAATGCCCATTAAATTTTATGCATAGTCATATCTGTAAAACACAGATCCTTGCTGGCATTTATACAAATTAGGCAAAAAACATTGTTTAAAACAAAAGAGCAGAAAAACAACTATCATATTCCTAAATTGTCACAGGCATTTTGCTATGCAAATGACGGCTTAACTCTGGGTTTTCTTGCTTGCTTATATACCCACATGTATGAAAGTTGTTTAATGTTCCGAAATATTGCAAAATTAGGGGAACCACACTAACAGATTTAATTTGTTCAAAGTTAGGTCTTCAACACGGAGCATTGGCTCACACTGAACAAACACACTGACAATTGAATCAAACAAAATACGCCAACCAAAAAAAAGATAATGTAGTTGATAATACAGCCAGTATAGCAAAGCATAAATAAGTAGCCTCTTAAGTGTCATCTAAATATGAATATGTTCGTTTGTCGGATATTAAACCTATCACGTACTAGTGTGCATGACTTTCAAATTGGCGCATGACTTTCAAACACGTGCTCAAGTCTGTCTAAAATAGTGTTCACAACCTTCAAGATCTGGTGCGCATGACTTTGAAACATAAGCGCATGCCTTTTAAACTGTTGTGCATGATTATCAAAGAGGTGGTGTACAAGACTTCCAAACTTGGCCTCATGACTTTCAAACTTGAGTGTATGACTTTCAAACTTGTTTGCATGACTTTCAAACTGGCGTGCACGACCTTCGAACTCGTGTGCACCAGTTTAAAAGTCAAGCGCACCAGATTTGATATGTCGTGTGCACGACGGCAAACGAAATATTTCTATTCACTTAAGGGACCAACTCACATAAAAAAACGCTAAATGTCAAAATCTGAAAGCTGGATGCATATATACCGAACCACGACAAGAGGCATACGAACAAATGTAACATACTACTACATGTATAGTAGAATAAGGACAAATAAATATAAAACTGTAAAGTAGATTAAATGCTTTACATAGTCATAACCTTAAACCTTTGTTCATTAATTGTTTGCACAGGCACTAATAACGTTTTACAAACTAGATCGAAGAATCAGCTGCTAGCGACTGAAAATCGTATAAGTTCAGAAATGTAAACTTCATGGGCGGATGAAGTTGGTTAATCGCTGCTAAGGTGAGGAAATTTTATAATTTCAAAATTGAAATCATCTCGTTTGTCATAGACTCAGGTAATAAAAGATGACCGCTGTAGACAAATTCGGGGTATATTTTAAAAAATGATGCAGAGGAAGCTTTATATGTGGTGTCTATAATATCTAGTTCGTGACTATTAATGAGACCAAATGAAAAAAATTCGTGTTATATATGGAAAGGACATCTTCAATAAACCTGTGTGTAAAGTTAGATGCTAAGCTTATTAAATCTGATATACTAGTAAAGTTATTGCCCTCGTAGTCATTTTTTTGTATTTTTTTGTAATCTTTTACAAAAATCTTCTCCTCTAAAACTACTGACACAAATTTAACCAAACTCGGCCACAATCATCATTAAGGTATCTAGTTAAAAAATGTGTCAGATGATCCCGCCTACCAACCAACATGGCTGACATGAACAAAAATAGAACGTAGGGATAAAATGCAAGTTTTGTCTATTATTTTTTTAACCTTTATAAATAGAGAAAATCTGAAAGGAACAAATATGTTCAGAATAATGAGCTCTACCAATTGTCCATATATGTGAAAACTGTTAGACAAATTCTTATAGGAGTTATGGCCAATAAATTACAAATTTTTTTTTGCCTATTATCATGAAAGCTATGATATTTAGAGAAAAAAAGATGTGTTTCTGTTATGCCTCATATGATTTGAATTATAATAGAAAAATAAACACTTTGACTCACAAAAATGATAAGCAAGGCAAGATCTATAAATAAGTCAAAGAAACTAATCAAACTAAAAGATCAGTAATACAAGATCAACAAAATGGAGATTTTTGTCTTGAAGTCTATTCTCGTCTACAATGTTGAAGTTTGTGCTTAATGTTTGATATGCCCATAGACCAAGGTGAGCGACAGAGGCACTATAGAGCCTCTAGTTTAAATATATCAATGTATGCATTTAAGGAATGATCAACTGAAGTTAACTGCTGGTTCGTTATCCGATAGTCGGTATCAATCCAGCTGTTAGAAGTCGGTACGATATTTTGTATGTTGAAAGAAACAAAAAAATATTTTTTAATTAATCGATAACATTTTCAGCATGATAGTAACAGTTAATAGGAGTAAAAAGAGGAAAAATTTTTATCGTAAATTCTTAAGTATAAACACTTCTGTAAAACAAGTTTTGATTTGTATTGTATTCAACACATATTCAGGAAAAGGACCCATCGAGTTGGATTGACCGTATTCTTCTGTCAATCTTCATAATCTTATGCATATGAATAGTTATTATACAGATACAAATGACACAAAGAGAACTTCGGGTACATCTCTGTATTTACGAAGGGCTAAAAAAAGAAGGACGAAAGATACCAAAGGGACCATCAAACTCATAAATCGAAAATAAACTGACAACGCCATGGCTAAAAAAAGGAAAGACAAACAGACAAATAATAGAACACAAGGCACAAAGTGCCAGTTGATATCTATAATATGTAGTGAATAGTTATCAAAGGTACCAGTCTATTCTCGTCTACAATGTTGAAGTTTGTGCTTAATGTTTGATATGCCCATAGACCAAGGTGAGCGACAAAGGCTCTTTAGAGCCTCTAGTTTAAATATATCAATGTATGCGTTTAAGGAATGATCAACTGAAGTTAACTCTGGTTCGTTATCCGATATTCGGTATCAAACCAGCTGTTAGACACGCTTGGGTTTTCAATGTCCACAAAATTTAATGATCTGTCTGACTGTGTAAATATATATTACGACACTTTCGAAAGGATCTTTCAGAAAAATATTGTCCTCGATATGAACGGAAGGTTAATGTCTCTCAAAATCATTAAAATTCAGATACAGGGTTATAGGGCGATGGCTTTACCTGCTGATCATGATATTTCCATCTTCTTAATCTTGGGCATATAAATGGTTGATATATAGATACGAATGGCATTTAGAGGGATTCTGGTACCTTTCTTGTTTTCTATAATTACGAAGGGCTAGATGGACCTGAATTGAAAAGTTGTCGTGACAAAAATCTTTAGTCTATGATAAAGATAACTGTTGTTGAAACTAGTAAAAACAAATGCATTATACTACGTTGTCTGACTATTAAATTATTTTCGTAATCGTCAACAAGTTAAAATTTTAAGGAAAATTTGAAAATTAATTGTCATAGTAGAATTCTAGCACCGAATTTGATACAGTGCAACATATTTGGTTTTTCATAAACTTCAAATTCATATTTTATTTGACCTGGCAACTGTTCAAAATTGGGTGCCGCTGAATATTCTGATGTAGATTAAACAGTCGTCTGACGAACCAAATTATAAACATGATATTTTTGGTGAATTGTTACACATGATTGACGTCTTCCTTTTTGTAACTTGCTTAATAATAAGCTTACCTTCCTACGATGCTGTTGAAAGTGTAATGGAAAGTTATAATTCACAGATTTATAAAACTTAATTCGCGAACCTAAACTATCAGGTTGTTTGCCTTCATGACCAGTTTGTTTTGTTGGGTTCTCGTATTTGTCATCGGATGATTTGTTTAACGATAGTCTGCTTTTAACAAGCATTATGATGTAAGAGCAAGTACAGTTGTAACTGTCACACATAACTAGCAATTCTATACTCATTGTGTTTTGTCTGGTGATAGAAATACATAAATAAAATAACTTGTAAACTTCACACCTAAATCAAGAGACAACTCACGGAATGAGACTTAAGTCTTGTGATATAAAATTAAATATCAATATGTGTTAAAAAGACATTAACTCAATGAGTAAACGTATCTTACTTTGCTATCTCTCCTTAATATTAGTAGGAGGTCTACTCATGAAACCTTCTTTTCGTCTTTATTATTGAAGATTTTGAAAATTATTCTAACCTCCAAAAGGAACTTGAGACCGAGAGGAAACAGCACGAAAAAACCTTATCAGAGATGACGAAAACATCACAAAACGCTAAAGAAAAAGGCGAAAGAGCAGAACAACATGCACGAAATATAGAAATTGAAAAGAAAAAGCTGAACAAGAGAAGGCTATGTCCGAATATAGGATCAAGCAAATGGAGGAAGAAAAACGTGAAATTCAAAAACAAAAAGTCGCATTACAAGAACAACAAAAGTTGAACCTAGCAGGTAAATGAAAGATAATCCAATAAATAAATTCTCTTTGCATATAATTGTGTAAAATTTAATAGATTTTTTAAAGATGTATTCTACTGAAGTTCTAGTCTCTTTGAAATCTCGTTCTGAAATCATTTCCAAAACATGTGATACAATTGGAAAATACCAATGAATATAAAAACATTATACTCAAACTAAATTCTGTTAAAAAATGTGTATTAACAATAAGTAGTTTTAATACTCAAATTTTCTATTTTAAATTTCATAACCAATTAAGTCCAGTCTCATAAGCCTATTTGTTTAGAAAATAGTTGAAGGGTACAAGAAATGACTTAACCAGAAACATGAACATCCCATATCAATTTTATTTTTTCGAATATCTTAGATATAGATATAGGAAGATGTGGTATGAGTGCCAATGAGACAACTCTCCATATGTATATTTTAATTATTTGGAACAAAGAAGTAAAACTAATATACTTTTTGTTCTAAAACTCCCAAATTTACTTAATCGACAGCATGGTAAATTTAAGACAAAAAAGACATTTTATAAAACTTTTTTTATTAGCACCTGCCTATAGTTTTTTTAAGTTAAATGTATTCAGATTGGTCCACTTCATCTTTAGTGAAAGTATGAAAAAAGTTTAACTGTGAAACTGTTTAATATGTTTCATGTTAATAGCCAAAATGGGTAAATAAAGGCATCAGTAGTATACCGCTGTTTGAAAGTCATAAATCGATTGAGAGAAAACAAATCCGGGTTACAAACTAAAACCGAGGGAAACACATCAACTATAAGAGGAAAACAACGAAACAACAGAAACACTGAAGTGCAACAAAAAACCAAACGACAATGCAACACACACAGAAACGAACTGTAAGATAACAACTGCCATCTTCCTGACTTAGTACAGGACATTTTAAGAAAAATGGTGGGTTGAACCTGGTTTTGTGGCTAGCCAAACCTCGAGCTTTCATGGCAATGGCATAAAAATTGATGAAAAAAGGAGAAATCTTCAAAATTGAGTATTTTCAAATGGCCGTATAAAAAAAAAGTGCACTTTCATATAATTTTCTTCACCAATTATTTTTTTACATGCATATACACTAAAAAATTAGGTTAAAAACGATTGATTCTAAAAATGTTTAGCTCCTCAGATGTGAACATCCTTAACGATAAACCATGTACCGTTTGAACTAGACACAAAACCAATTTGAGAGTTTTTTGATTGGACGGCTTTATATATATAAAAATAAGTCTAAATTGAAAACAACGTTCAAACCTATGATTGCGTTGGATAAAAACCGCAATTTTCATACGTGTGCATGTTAAACAAATTTCTTGGTACAGGGTCTAAATACAGCACAAACAACATTTTCCCAAATACCAAAAAAGTGATAGAGTTTATTTTGACAAAACGCATTTGACTAGCAGGTCGAACAACGGATGCTTTTAAACCCTGCTGACTGCCATTGGCGATTGCCAAACTAACGGATCACCTGATGTAACATCAATTATTTAACTATTAATTTAATACCAAACAGAAAACAACAAATTTGCGGAAAGGATGGTATACCACAAACAAAAGGTGCAAACATTAGTACACCATATCCGAATTTCGATAATTAATGTCTAATCGGTGATGTTAAGAATCGAAACGGTATTTAGAAGGCCATATAATTTATCTCAATTTAGGATAGACTATTAAATTTTGAAGAGTCGAAATTAAATAGGACGAACGGATCATATAAACCCGAAGGCAAATATAATACAAGACCAAACGAAAAAAAATATAAACAAGTCTAAATTGAAAACAACGTTCAAACCTGTGATTGCGTTGGATAAAAACCACAATTTTCATACGTGTGCATGCAAACCAGAAAATAATAAACATGCGTAAAAGATGTTATACCGCAAACAAAAGATGCAAAAATTAGTACACTATATCATATAAATATGAATAATTCGTCTAAATAACAGCCCAACTATGTTAGATCTGTGGAATTTGTGGAAGCCAATTTTTTGTTCTTCCCTGGCCAGGATTTGAACTATATATACAACTATGCCAACAAATAAAAGCTGTTCGTAATATTTTATTCAAAACCTTCAGTCATGATATCGTAATGCAATGCAACTCAAGTGCCTACATATGGGGTCCTAGTATGTATCTCTAAGTTAGTACGACATCCATATCTTGATTTCTATAATAAATAGTGTTTTTGTTTAAAATTATGTTTTTGAACAGAGGTTCCCAGTGGTAAAAATGAAGTCCTTTTTTCGAAAGATTTACAAGCGCTGAAGTTTTTCATAAGCTATTTCACCTTAATGGGATAACTGTGTATAGATGACCAGGAATATCATCAATTTGTCGTAGTTATTCTCTCATCATCTGTCCCCCTCTTTTGTTACATCAACCAAAACGATTAAACACAGACTGTCTACTTACAATGAGCAATGCAGATGCGAGAGTATGATCATCTTAACTTTCCGAGTACCGGAGATCAGCATCTGTTATTAAGCCTAAAGGTAATATGGTCGGGTATACCTTGGCTTAAGGTTTATGATTTAATACTGTAAATTCAAAAATTAATGCGAGGTTTTAAATAATACGAATAATGCTATTTTGTAATTATTGCAATAATAGGATTTCGCATTCTGAACATGTTATCTGATATATCTGTATGCAGATTTTCATGAAATCGTCATAATTATGTCGCATTTTTTGTCCATTCTATACCACTTGCAATAATAAATGCACACGATATATTCTTAATTAACAATAATAACTTGTTTCAATCCTGACGACGGGTATCTTTAATCTGATTTTTAAGTTGCGGAATGATCTCTGAATCTGAATAATGAAATAACTTGATTTTGACCCTCGGAACTGAAATTAAAAATGACATGCCAAGTTTAACCAAAAATGTTCGAGCTGTATCCTAAAGAATGCCAAATGTTATCATATACATGATTTCGTTACTCCTACCAGAAAAGGATCTGATCAGCATATTGTGCTTTCTGATGGCAATATGCACGATTTTTCCATATTAAGAACAAAAATGTGAACTGAGCAGTGTAAATGTGCATTTTCATATAATTATATAAATATATTTCAATGAAGCAGATTTTATAAGTGTGAAAGACTGTATATCTTAAACATTTTAAAACGAAATTCAAAATTGACCTGTCCAGAAATTACATTTTACTTGTGTACATTTTATAGTCTGATTGAAATCACATAGCCGTTCATATGGTACGGTTAGGCACACTCCCTCGAACATTACAACGCAAACCAAGACTCATTTTATCCTGTTATGTTAAGATACTTAGTTAACCATTGGAGTAAAAACTGTCTGCTTCAGAAAAAATCAAACATATGTGTTTTCTAGAGAATCTTATTTTCACTTGGAATTAAAGATAACCTTGCCGACGGTAAAACTCTTGCCTAAGTTTCAAAATGAGTCAAATGCTTTCTTTCTGTATAAGGGATCTAAAACTTTTTTTTTTGTGAGATATCAAAAATCTAATTGGAAATGAATGTATTGACTTAATTGATGTATCAAAAGTATACGATTGAAGTAGAAGTTGTAATTGAGTCATGCTGAGCATAACTATTTTTTATAGATATTGGATAAACCTTGAAAACTCGAGCATCGAATTCCATCGGTTTTAAATGTGTTCCATTACCATGACAAAAAAGATACATGCTTTACTAGAAAACGAAAGTAATGGAACACATTTAAAACCGAGGGTTTTCAAGGTTTGTCAAATATATTTGCACAAATGGGAACTAAATACGTTTTGTTGTACAGAGTTTTCGAGATATATATGTTAAATTAGTTTCACGTTCAATGCACGGTCTTGGTTTCCTTCTTGGTTCATCTTGGGTAAAAAAAATATTGGATTGAACTTGATACTGAATTTATTTGATTTCTTGTGTAGCACACGTATTTTGGATATACCATACCATTACGATCCTTGATCATCTATTCAATAAAATCGTCCCAAATTGATTTAGTACATCTTGGCCTAAAAGAGGGGCAAAAGATACCAGAGGGACAGTCAAACTCATAGATCGAAAATAAATTGACAACGCCATGGCAAAAAATGAAAAAGACAAACAGAGAAATAATAGTAAACAAGACACAACATAGAAAACTAAAGACTAAGCAAAACGAACCCCACCAAAAACTGGGGGTGATCTCAGGTGTTCCGGAAGGGTAAGCAGATCCTGCTCCACGTGTGGGTACTCAAAACATATATTAACTACGAGATTCCGAAATGTTTGTGCTCTACTTGACTAAGCTTCAATTTCACAAAACACCAAGTATCTACTTTTCCTAATTCGATTCTGTTGAGATTAGCTACACGGTAGGGGTTAAAAAACTTTGATGATTATTATAACTTATCGTAAAGTTGGTTTTTTTTTTTTTTTTTCTAGTGACTTTTTTTGTATCTCTGTCTTTAGATGGATTTTTTAAAAATGAGTTATCAATACACATAATTATTAGATTTGAAAACTATCACCTTTATATACCAAGTACTAACTATCATCATGACCATATGCATGACAAATGCAAGGAACCAAACTGCCTTGTATGACAACTAATTCAAAACGATCTTGACAACACCAACTTTACGTTTTCAACTGTATCTGTATGATTGTCCTTTGAAGGTATACAACAAAACGTCATTCTAAATAGACAACATCACGAAGACAACCAAAAACTGGAAATAAAGCTTAAGCAAGCAAACGAGGAAATAAATAAAGCCATGGAGGAAAAACGTAGAGCAGAAGATAGTGTCAAAAAGGATAAACAATTACTTCAGATGGAACACGAGAATCAGACTAATGAAATGTTGAAACAGCTTGAGGCAGAAAAACAGGAAATTGTTCTTCAAAAGAAAAAAATAGAAGAAGATTTTGAAAACCACAAACAAAGAGGTGAGACTATCCGATGTTAAATGTTTTGTCCGGTTGGTATACACGTATGCCTCTCTTTATGGCTTGTAATTAGGAACTCCCTTTGGGGCTATATCTGTGCCACTTTTACTATGAAATTTTGTGAAAAGTTATATCCCAGAACAGAAATTTGATATGCACTACTATTTTATTCAAAGGTCATAATATAGGGTTGTGCGGCATATTTTCAACATTTACATGCCCTTCTGAGAGTTTAAACTTAGACTAAAATTCTATACTACCCCTACCTCCAGTTTTGAACCTCCTAAGAATTAAATCGTTAGCGCTACCATGTTTTTCTATGCAGGTAACATTCCCAAGTTATGTCTCTATGAGATGAAATACAGAGATCATATCTGGGAACAAGTATCTTAACAAATTAATATATCTATGAATACAATATATCTCCCCAAAAAGAGGCGTGGCTTGTGAAACAGCTGTATTTACAAAGTGCAACCTAAACCCCATGGACATTGTAAATTAAAGAATATGTCGGTAATTTGTTTAAGCTGCGTTAGTACAGATTTTGACAAAAGACAATCTTAACTTGAACTAAATATTTGTATTATAATCAATTTAACCTGTCATTTTCGTTTTAATCATGTCAACATATATTCAAAGGCTGATACAAATATGTCTTTCGAGGCATTTATTCGAATGTAGTTTAGCTGTTTCCTTCAAAAAATAATGCATTCATAAATAGCTTCGAAAATGATCTACGACGCAAAACACTTAAACCAATTTTATCTGTTCGTAGTAAAAACATTTACTTAACAAAACCATTGTATATGACCTTATTGATACTAGGTTATGAATAAAATATTGATACTATCTTCAAATGTTTACGTCTTGACAAATTACAGTGACATTTTTACACTGTGTAGAGTGAACCAATTTCAGACAAGACATTTAATATCACTGCACTATATTCTTTTATCTTTTTTTAGGCCGTTTGTTTTATCGTTTGAATAGTTTTACATTTGTCATTTCGGGACCTTTTGTAGCTGACTATGCAGTAAGGGCTTTGTTCATTGTTGAAGGCCGTCCGATGACCTATAGTTGTTAATTTCTGTGTCATTTTGGTCTTTTGTGAAGAGTTGTCTCATTGGCAATCATACCACATCTTCTATTTTATATTCGAATAGCTTGCGGATAACTGCTCGGGCATTAATTTCTATTAAACATTGAATGCTTGATTTCTGCTTCTAATATACACATTTTGTACTGTTCAATATCCTTTAAATTACGTTAGTTTCTACATGTAAGTACCCGACAATTTTTTATTAGAATATACGTCTTCACCCAAGGCTTTCTTTAAATTATTACTTTCAGCAATAAAATGAAAGCAACTGTCATATTCTGACTCGGTAAAAGCATTTTTGTCATGTAGAAAATGGTGGGTTAAACCTGATATCTTATTAGCTAAACCTCTCATTTATATGACCTTCGCATAAAATTCGATTATATTGACAACAATTTTTGAGCAAACCAAACAATCATAATAGGTAACAATTTCAACATTTGAGAGGCAGCACTCAACATTAGTAATCTTAATTTCTTAAAAAGCAAAAAAAAAAAAACTTGCTAAAAAAACCGAAAACAAATGGCTTATCAAACCATTCATTCTATAAAAATATGTTAGAAATATTAATTAAAAAGAAGGTAAGAAAAAGTCACGCCAAAATGTCAAGTCTGTCGATTCAATACACACGAAATTCTGATATACTAGTATGTTATCGAGTACATGCTTTCTTAATGTTTTAGTTCAGACTTATTGTAATTTGGATATACGTTTGCTTTAAATCAAAAAAGATTATTTAAAAAAAAAAAACTCAAATTGTCCCGTTATATAAAAGAACCGATAAGCTTCTGTTCTAGTGAACGATTGATTTTAGTTGTTAATTACTAATATCATTATATTATTATTATTATAAGTATCATCATTATTATAATTGATCATATTATTAATATATAGAATATTACAAGAATTGTTATCATTATTCAGAAGCAGCAAAGGCAGCAGAGAAAACCAACCAATCAGAAAAAGGAGAAACGTCAAAAACGTGTACAGTCTCTTAACAAGATTAATAATACCAATGGAGAAAGTGAGTGTGCAAGAAAGATTGTCAATATACAAAAATCAAATGTTCAAAATAGTTAGCAATTTTGAAAGTTTTTCTCTGTTCTCGTTTTTAATTTCTTTTTAGATATATGGTTCGATAAACATAAACTAACGTAAATGGTAGATTTTTAAGCATATAGTATCATATGTATTTATCAATAACATAATGGTTCCAATTCAACTGTACCAGATTTGTATTTAAAAAATAAATGTCTCTGACCTAAATATTTGAAAATCTCAAGCTTTTCATCAAATTGAAGGGTTGATAACACAAATTAGGACAAACATGCAACCAAGCACTACAAACTGCTCAGATTCTGAAAATACCATATTTTGTGCTCGACAGTAAAGTCAAGCAACTATTGTACTTGACAAGACTCGACATAATCTCGACAGTACTCAACTCTACTAAACTGTACTCGACTTTAGTCTCAACTTTACTCGATAACCTGATTGAGTACTTGATAATCTTGGTATAGTGTGAAATGGTCTGGATAAATGATCCACCAGTCTCGACCCAGTTACGACATCATTTTCTGATAATGTTTTCATATATATATAATAGAAACGGATTTATTTAAGAAATTTAGCATAATAATATTCTTTCAAAGTAATTTTGCCAACACAAGAGAGGCGGAAGATGCTAAAGAAATAAACAATTATTCACACTCGCAAACCTTCCACTTAATGGCAAAATAAGGTAACCGACGAATTAACAAACAATAGCCTTCAAATACACTGTAAAGAAAAAACTGAGCAATGCGGCCTCACATAACACTACATGTACCCCTGAAAGATGATCAGATCCTGTTCCACATTCGGTACTAGTCGTGTTGCTCACTTAAGTACATACAAATTCGACAAAATCACAGTTCGGTCAGATAACATTCTAAATAGAGTAAGGAATTTTTTTAATGACTACTATAAAATATTCGTCGTCATCTGTTAAACAGACATTATACAATGGTCAGCCCATTCGTGATGGCGTAGAATTTTCGAATGGATTAAACACTCAAGAAAAATGAGAAAAAGGTTTTGTTTATAACAAATGTAACATTGTCTTCATCTGTAAAACAGATATACTATAATGATCAGACAGTAAGTTATGGCGTCCGTTAATTGTGAGAAGACACTGTCTATCAATGTTGTTATGATAGAAAATAAAAGCTCTGGAATATAAGCGGGGAGATATATATTCCATATGCAAGCGATGCTGGAATTTTGCAACAAGGTATGACAACATTAATGATGCTTAACTCATCTCTTTTGTAGAAACGTTTTGTTCCCAACCGATCATCATTGTCAATTTCTAAATGTAAGTCAAGATATGAGAAAAACCTTTACTGAACATGTTATATCAGTTATCTCAAGTTCGAAGTATCCGATGCGTTCAACAACCAACAAACTTTGAATCATTTAGTGACCTGACATTAACTTTATCATTTTTTTTTTTTTTTTTTTGCAATACGCGAAATTAAAAGATGATACTTAATCCTTTTCCTTCGTCCAATATCATTTATGTGTAAAAATTTTATCCATGGGAGTGCCGATTGTTTGTTAAATAACTCGTCCTCCAATAGAAATAAAAATCTTGTCAATCAAGGAATCAAGCATATATATATTGATCATGTCAGTTTCAGACAATAACTTAAATAAATCTGATTGTTACTTTTTCAAGGTATTATTATTTTCACCAGCTTTCAATATATTTGTATCTACGTTGGCAATTGTTTTGATGAAAATAAATTAGGACTTATTTATCAAATTTGTCTTTAATTTTGGAGCTGACAAAATCTTTTGCAACGGGTAGAAAAGAACATTTGACTTTCGACAAAAAGTCAAATGTTCCTAGAGTAGGTATTTTCAAAATTACTTTGATCGTTAACACAGTTGGTATCTATAGTTTAGAAAGATGTTGCCTGAGCGCATATACGGACAATTGTGTTATTTAAGTTACTATCACAGTGAAGGAGTATTCAGATTTTGGTTGAAATTCCAAAAGAACAGAAAACAGACCTATGATTATTTAGGATTTCTACTTTAGTTATACAACAACACAGAAGTATAAAAGGTGCTCAGCAACATTTTTTCTTTTGGGAAGATTGTATTAAATATATACCCATTCGTTTTCTTTTTATTTTAACTTATATGAACGACCTCCTTTTCTTAACCCATTCGAAATGTGTATCTGAGTTACGTCTAAATTGTTTATGTTTGACTAAATGGCTTGCTAATCTTCGAACGAATCCATTATTTTTTTTTTTTAATTTATGTTTCTAATTGATTGATTACAAAAGTTGAAATTGATAGATATGTCAAGAAATAGTTTGACAATGTTGAATCTTAAATGTACATTTAAATAGCAGACCTTAGAACTATATTTCACAAATATCATATGTGCCGTCATGGTGTATGCACATGTAATAGAATGTGTATACAATCACAAAGATGAACAGAATGTGTTCCCCTGAGAATAAGGTATCTATTTATAATGCCCTATGAGTCTGTTCCTTCTTTCCGAAATCGCTTATTTTTATTAACAAAGTTAAGAAATATGTTGTTCATTCCAAAAGGTTTCAAAATGCAAAAAAAACTTGATCAATAACTACTTTTGATGTTTCATTTCTGAATTTTTGATTCAATGTTTAATTTGAATAACATTTTAATGTATTTCATTAATTTGGTACATTTAATTGAATGAATAATTAGTTGGCATCAAACAATAAGACACCAGTTCAATCCTTCAAAAATTTTAAAAAGTTGAAACCTTGAGAATATTCATGTCAACCTCTTTCAACTGGCTTTTCCGCAATGTTCTGTTATTTGAAGGTCTGAATCTAAAGTTGAATACTATACATTTATTTCCCGTACATGAGAGAGATATGAAGATTTGTTCACCCAAGAATATTCATATTTCACGAGGTCTCGATCTGCCCGAGGGAAATATGATTTTTCGAGGGTGAGCAAATCTTCATATCTCCCGAAGCAAAGGTAAATACATGTTTTATTCCACTGCCTATGCTTTGTTTACTATCAATACATTAAATATTATTTTGCATACATTTTATTTTCTTATCTGCTTGTTTTTATAAGTTAAACTAAACACGACATACCCATTGATAAACAATACGGATCAAAATTTAATTATAATTAGTCTTTTTGTTTTATCGTGTGAAATAAATTTGAACATGATAATGATTATTGCTATCGCTATTTTAAGAAGAATAAGAAGTTCAAAACGTTATGTACATTAACCGCGCGTAACGTCACACGATGTAATCCCGACATTTCAGAAGGGAATATGATCCTCAGAATGGAATATGAAGATTTGTTCAATGACACGTGGGATAGTCTCAACCAATCAGATATTGATTAAACTATCAATATGTATAAACAGTGGAATAATATAGGATATTTACCTGTGGTTACATTAGACATTCTTCTGGATAAAACTAAAATATAGAGGAATATCTAATGTTGATAATTTGAATTCCTAAAAGGGTTACTTGAGCCTCCCATCTCCCATAAGTTAGTGAAGCATCAGTTTATCTGTACGTTTTACAGACTTTTCTTTATTGTGTTCTTGTGGCCTCATTTTGTCCTGCTATTAGAGCAGGCTACCACACACGTCATTCATGTTAGACGTTAACACTTAAACACGTTAAAACAATGGTACACACTTGTAAAAACATTTCGTGTTTTGGTCTGTTTTTCATATACTGTATGGAATAGGTCAACTATATTTTGTGCATACGATGAACCTGTCAGTCTGGCTGGTTTTATTTGACCTTGACCTCATATTTACATTGCATTGTTCAATGTTAGGTTTTTGTTTTTGGTCTTTTCTTCAATACTATAAGGAATAGGTCAACTATATTTGTTGTAAAGAAAGATTGTAACAGCATATGTCAGTCTGGCAATTATCATCTGACAATGCCCTTTTTCATGGTTCATTGGTTAATCTTAATCATTCCTGGTTGTTTGTTTTTTAAAATACTATTAAAATGTATATGTACATGTAAAATGTCGACTATATTTAATGCATGTAATGATTGTAAGGTGTACATGTCTGTCTGGCATGGTTCACCTGACTTTGACCTCATTTTCATGATTTATTGATCAAAGTTAAGTTTTCTGGTTTAGATTGTATATTAGATGTGTAATAGATCAACTATATTTAAATCATATGTGGTTTATGGAATAATTGTAGGTGTATTTGTATTTCAATATTGGTTAATCTTATCTTGATCTCATTTTTTTTTTTTTTTTTTGATAATGTTAGGTTTATGTGATATTTGTAGTAAAGAAATAAACTAGTAAAGCTTTATATTAAGAACTATCAACATAATATTAATGGTTAGCAAAGAAGGCGAGAAATTTCAGCGTGTGCACTATTGTTCAGTTATAAAACTTTCAATTTTCAAAACAAAATACACTCTTCCCGAAAAAGGGAAAACGTCACGTTACTTGGAAAATGTGCTAACTGCTTTTTGATTATAATTAAGACTGCCACAGGTTTTGGATAAATTGTTCTTCAAATTGTTGGATCTACCCTAAATTATAACAAATCACGTACTAGTTTGTTGGGAAAAGAAACAAATGTTTATGATTATACCGCAATGTTGATTGCTGTACCTCTATTTTTGACATTTCTACCTATTATGTCTGTTTGTTTTGTTCACACATCGTTGTAGATATAATGGAATTTGATGCGGCAATCATACAAGTGAGAGGTTTAGCTGGCTTTACAACCAGTTTTAATCCACCATTTTCTACATAAGAAAATGCCTGTACCAATTCAGGAATATGACAGCTGTTATCAATTCGTTTGATGTGTTTGAGCTTTTGATTTTGCCATTTGATTAGGGACTTTCCTTTTTGAATTTTCCTCGGAGTTCAAAATTTTTGTGGTTTTACTTTTTATATGTGTTTCAGTGATATATACACTTTTAAAAAAGATTAACTGATGTTCTTTTAATGAAGAACATATTTCGCTCAGTGTTTGTTTATTGATTCCAATTAAAAACAGTAAAGGATTTGTGCATGTACTCTGAATAATATCAGAAGGTTTGTTTATATCTTCGTGATCTTTTGCGGAAATATGCCTACAGTAAAATTATTGTTATTCTTTTGTTAACTTTCAAAGGATATTTGGTCTTCTTTTTTTTCCGTATAGCATGACAAATAATGTAACGATCTAAAACGCATTGTAAAATAATTGGAATTTATCTACATGTCACAACTCTCAGATTCGTGTATTAAACTAGTAAACCTGTCGAAATTATTTATTTAGGTATTTCTCTGTCCTGATTGTTCTTGCAACTATTGGTACTGTATTCCCGTCATGTAATGTTGTCATTTAAGCGGTATATTTAACATTGCCATAAAGCACGAGGTTTGGCTAGTCACAAAACAGGTTCAACACACCATTTTTTCTCCAAATATCCTGTACCAAGTCAGGAATATGGCAGTTGTTATGTAATAGTTCATTTCTGTGTATGTTGCATTCTCGTTTGTTTTTTGTTGCACTTCAGTGTTTCTGTTGTTTTGTTGTTTTCCCCTTATAGTTGATGTGTTTCCCTCGGTTTAAGTTTGTAACCCGGAATTGTTTTCTTTAATCGATTTATGACTTTCGAACAGCACTATACTTCTGTTGTCTTTATTTAAAGAGATGATTTAATATTCCAGTAAGATAACTAAACTTAACTTAAAACATTTAAATAATTTTGAGACCAACTTGATTCAATATATCCTAGTTCTTAACCGTCCAGGATTGGTTCATACTCTACATTCAACGTGTGTGGATAACATAGGTTTGCTTTCAGAGTTTTTTTTTTTTATTTCTAATGTCGCTTCCTCCTTAAAATCCTGTGATTTTTGCTCGCGGTTATATGTAACAGTTCCAATAAAAACTAAAATGGCTGACAATATAAGCATTAAACCAATATAGTAGAATGATGCATTCCAATTTCCTGTCAAATCGTCCAAATACCCTGTAATTCAGAAGAAAAAAACTTCATTATGTTAAATGTAATATATAATAAATCTTCCGTTAATAAAAAGGCAGACATGTAATCTTGCTGATGAAAACAATCCTGATATTTTACTTTAAATGTACTTGATGCAATTAGTGTGGTGAATGAAAAAAAGACATTGCAGGTCAGAAATTACCGTATGACTGTTAAATTACATGCAGAGTCGCATATAAGTGGAAAATTACTGATCGGATGTTTACATGTTCCTTGTTTTAGCTGTAAGCAGAAAAGTCAGAGGAAATCAGAGAGTAGCATTGTATGGTTCACGAGAAGAAAGGCAATTCTCAGATTTGAAATTTTAAACTTTTATCATGAAATCACTCATGCATGTTGTGTGACTTAAATGGAGGACGTAGGGATATTTTTTATAGTACTGTGTATCCCATTACCAGTGAGAAATGTATGTCTCTGTGCAATATCAAAATATAAATGAAAATTATCTTCCTTAATTTTAACGAATGTTTTAGAATTTCAGCTCATTTTGTCAAATACATTGCAACAACAAAAATGTTTTAAAACAGATATTTTCATTCTCCATAAATTTGTCAAGAACGTTGTACTTTTCTCTTTAATTTATATTATACTTTGCACTTCAACACAGATTTATTCATTAGTATATTTCCATTTGCACGCATTAACTGTGAGAAAGACAAAAACCCGTATTTGTCAAGATAACGAGAAACAAATTTACATTCATGGAAGGTTTTACCATACATGTACTTCATTATTTATAAACCAATTCTCAAAATCTTCATTTCATATTCATATAAAGAAAAAAGGTAGCCGAATAACGAAAAAAGTCTATAGTAATTATGTTTTGCGTATATGCCATAACTTACCTATAAATGGCATACCAATCAAATAAAAGGTATGAATGAATAAATATGACAACGACAAAGCGAAAGGCAACTGTTCAACTCCTATAACTGGAGACAACATCAACATCATCAATAAATTAATAGCTCCTGGAAGTAAACCAGCTAATAGACTGTATGTATAGTTCACACTTACTTCGTCGAAAAAAGGAAACACGATACTTAATATTCCACTTATTCCCATATTTGCTATAAAGATTGTTTCTGCCTTCACATATTTTTTGTCGACTATATAGCCAACTCCAACCCGTGAAATTAATTTTCCTAGGCCGTTTATCATTATTGTCGTCACAATATCGTTGTCAGAAATACCTTGACTACGCAAGTGAGGGGGAATAACTGTGAAGTTTGCAGTGTAACCTACTAGTGCAAACGAAAAGGCCGCGGTGCATTGTCTAAAACGGGGATTTTGTATGATTATTTGAACGTATTTCTTAAAACGTGCAAGTATTTACTTGTCTCAGTCCAACATGAATTAAGAACAGATTTTGTATGTTCATTATCATTTTTTGTTCGTTTCCTTAATTGTGCCGGCTGTCTTAGCATAAAACTGCCTACACACACATTAAAACAAATACCACCTAATATAACAAGTCCATTTATTCCGTATGGATCTAACATAACTCTGTACAAAGCGGGGAATATCAAAGCTGATACGCCTCCGGCTGATGTAGCAATTCCACTGGCTAACGCTCTTTTCTTGTTGAAGTAAAAGTTAACGATCGATAGTGATGATGGCATACATAAACCTATTCCAGTACCTAAAATAGAAATAGAAAACAAGAAATAGATGGTCACATGAAATTTAAATATCATTAGGCAGTCATGTTTTGGATGCGTCGATTATTTCCTTACTTTTATATGTACAGCCATCCCACTGCTCTCTATTTTTCAAGTTTTTTGAGTTGCATGCTTTCTGTAAATTTCAGTTTTATATGCCTCGGTGTTTTACAAGAAAGATTTTACTACAAAGTATGGTCCTATGAAGATTAAATCCGCGAGAAATTCAAATCTTTACGTGGTTTTCCGAATATGGTTATACGAATAAGGTTTCTTGTTTTAAAATCGATGTACTTAAATATTTGTTGACCGGTACCCATGACGTTATAAAACTCGGTCAATACAAATCAAGCAAATTTAATATGGCTTTGAATAATGAATCGATTTTTAAAAATTTTTAAATAATCTTTTGATGGGCTGAATAATTTTAAAATTTATAGTAATCAATAAAACTTAAACAGTCTAAATGAATGCAAACTGAAGTTGGTGCATTTGGTAAAATTTAGTCAATTTTCACATGTCTTACCTGTTGGTAAACTATAGGTCAGAAATAACATTTCCGGTCTACTTGTCAAACCACTTAAGCATAATCCACTTCCGATCAGTAATCCTCCAACGAATGTAACACCCCGAAACGAAAAAGTAGTACTTAGAAATCCTGATAATGCACCTAGTATGAAAAAGATATTTTAAAATGATGACAAGTTTAGTGTATCTTGCTGTGCAGTTAAAACAATTTTTTAAACGAACATCTTTATTTCTAAAAGAAGCGTTAATAAATCTCATATATTTTAGATATCTCTTAAGTGTAACAGTCAATCTA
>CM029604.1:38350673-38450673 GCA_017311375.1 Mytilus coruscus | reverse complement strand
ACTAGAATGAATTCTATGTTAGAGATAATTTATGAAAAAGCTATATATATAAAATTATAGAAAAGAAAATACATTAAGGTATAATAAAAGGTATGGGTCACCAGGCTTTTTTTTAATGCTACGGGTGTGCAGAATTGTGAGATTTTGTAAATATTATGCATGGAAAAGCAAACTGTGTGTGATAAAAAGAAAACAACACCATAGAATTTAAAGATAAAATATTAGAAGATAGCTCTAGTAAAATAGGAACTTCACAACACATTCTATCATACAAATTATTTCATTTAAGTTATCTCACCTTATGTGGCAAATTTGAAAAAAAGTGAATCAAACCAATATTTCAGTTTTTTTTTTGTTTTTTTAGAATACAGCCGTAAATATGATAAACTATATGATTTTCTATATTAACATAAAAGTCTTACACATGAAATACATATTACTATCGAAATTTGCACATTTCATTTATGATCTACACCGATTTTTATCTACTTTTAAATTCCAAGGTAGAGGAAGACACACCAGTCACTTTTACAAGCAGAAACCGTATCCGTTAGTGTGAAATATTATAAACTAAATGTACAGTTCATCTTTGTAATACCGGAAATTGCATGCGTTCTTTCTTATTTCTCTCAATCCAAACATATTAAAATTCAATCATAAATTGGTCTTTAAAAATCAGGGGGAAATGCATATCAAAAAGTACATAAAAACACGTAATAAAATGAAGTACAGAACTTCCTATTTTAAAAAATTCTTTTCAAAATTTTTTAATCATTCAGAATATTTTGTTTATGTTTTCTGATTTCAGATTGCTGTGTTTTCCTGTCAAAGAATTTGAATAAACCTTACTCTCTTATGAAGGTTTCGTTGAAGTATAAACAACACTTAACGCTTAAGAAGATATTGGACATGTTGGAAGGGAAAATGTGTTTAATAACCGAATATTTGTTTTAAAAAATAATGCAACATTCACAATGATTTACAGATACAGAAAATTCATTTCAGAGTGATTCAGATAAAATAGTGACATAGAAACTGCGCAATGACATCAAACAGGGCATCAGACAATGTTCTTAATTTAAAGGTATAATCTTTAAAAGAGAACATTAACAATTTTAATATCAATACAAGTACAAAATAATTGAGATAATTGAGAGCGAAAAGAAAAGTTTAACATATAATTCAGGGTATTGTACATAACATAAGAATACACAACAGCATGTCGTCCAGCTATTCAATTTCTAATAGTATATATATACATTTCATCCCATCAATCACATTTTTCCCCTTTACAAACCCGTTTTGATCCTATGAAAGGGTTTATGACAATGCATAGAAGTGATCTGCTGTGATATATTTTTTTTAATCCTTAGTTATAAAAGAAGAAGGCTAACAAATATCATTAGCATGCCCCCATAGTTCTATGAAATTTCAATAAAGTAATAAAAGTAAAATTCTTATGACATAAGATGCAACATTAATTAGCTGACAAATACTAAACCAAAAATATCTGACGAATTAATACATTTATGTCATTATGACGTCATTATTGAGCATACTCACACAGAAAATCAAAATCATGATTTCAAATATTTTTTGGGGGCTAAATTGTTAAAGTTTTTGCTTTAAACGACATTGACCACATATAAGGACCATCATGATTTTTGTTAGGATGTGAATCTAGTCCATAAATAAATAAAATTATGTAAATAGCATACTTTTAAAAGATTGGCGAAAGATACCAGTGAGACATTCAAACTCCAGTGGTGATTTTAACTTTACCACTTTAAACTCTTGGTTTTAAATCTTTCTTGTGAGTAGCAATCCTCTATCAGGGAATTCAGCTGTCAAAATGATAACAATAAACGGCAGAGAGAAAAAAAGGTCTTGTTTATCAAAATTTGTATATTTAAGATCATAATCATAACTTCTATCTACAGTTAATGTTACAAAGTTCAATCATTATAGAAATTATAAATAACGTCCTTGAAATAGCGTTTAATCAACACACGACAATTTATATAATATATGTTCAAACCGCTATTGCTTACTTGTACATCTGTGGTTACTTTGCAATTATACATCATTATTCTGGCATTGTAAAATGGTTATTGTTATCTAATAGTTCATTTCTGTGTGTGTGTTGCATTTTAGTGTTTCTGTGGTGTCGTTGTTCTCCTCTTATAATTGATGTGTTTCCCTCAGTTTTAGTTTGTAACCCGGATTTGTTTTTTCTCAATAGATTTATGAATTTCGAACAGCGGTATACTACTGTTGCCTTTATTGTATAATTTCTATTTCAGGTTTCGAGTTCTTTAAGGTATACAAAATATTTTCCGATTAATTCAATGAATACAAGCAACGTGTATCCGGTAAGTTGTGTTGAATAAACTCATCATAGATACCAGGATTAAAATTGGTACACCATACCTTATATTCTTATATTCGTACCGTACTTAAATATATTGTAAAACAAAATGATGGGTTTCATTGAGGAAACGATCAAAATAAAAATCCGAATTTATTCGAGTCCATATCGAAATTAGTCCACATTTTTGTATTGCTAGATTATAAACCATACCAATGTCGCCACAAATTCATAGTATAATAAATGATACAAACATGTCTTTTATTATCATAGGCCTTTTAATTATTTCTAACAGATAATTTTCCGATTTAATATAGTTTGTAAAAACAAAGATATTAAACAGTTTTTTTCTGTCTTTGGTTTTTGTTTAGATGGGGATCTTTCCCAGAAGCATCATGGGTTGGAATTCTGTTTACTAGTGCCTTATATTTACGATAAGTTTTGCGCAAATTTCGAGGCATAACTTTTGCACTATATGGCAGGCTTGTAACATTTTATTACGGGACCATTGGATCATAATTTCCCCTTAAATATCCGCTCTACCTTATACATTGTTACAATAAATGATTAGAGTTAATGTTAACCTAACCATGTGCCTCTTAGGGTAAGGATTCGGTCCAAGTACTTAAAACCGTTCAATCCTTTATGGGTGGATTTAACATAGATAAATAAAATCGTATAATAAAAAAGCAATGAATGAGGTTGTTCAATTTGATATATGACTTTTTGTGCTTCTTTGTTACATATTTGTTTGTTTTTATACTGATTAAGATTATAACACAATGTTGACTGCTGTTCCCCTATTTTTGACATTTTTACCTATTATGTCTGTTTGTTTTGTTCACGCATCGTTGTCAATATAATTGAATTTGATGCGACTGTCTCACAAGTGAGAGGTTTAGCTAGCTATAAAACCAGGTTCAATCCACCATTTTCTACATAAGAAAATGCCTGTACCAAGTCAAGAATATGACAGTTGTTATCCATTCGTTTGATGTGTTTGAGCTTTTGATTTTGCCATTTGATTAGGAACTTTTACTCGGAGTTCGGTATTTTTGTGATTTTACTTTTCACTATCTGATTTGTATTTCTTTAAAAGTTTATTTTTATAAATAGTGAACACAATACCGGCGATCAAATTGGATGGACGTAATGAGAACACCAGCATACAAACTAGTACAACCAATAAAAAACCAAAAGGCTTAACCTTATAAATTTTTAAAAGCACCGAATATAATTTCTCCGTAAACGAATACAATATTACATCAATCCACGAAAGTGGTACCATATCGTTGTTAACTTTCAGTTCAGTGAAAACATCAAATAATTATTTATTATTATTATTATTATTATTATTATTATTATTATTATTATTATTATTATTATTATTATTATTATTATTATTATTATTATAGGATCATGATTTTTATTTTAAGATTAAACGAAGACGAAAAAGAAGCTACCAAAGGTATGAATACAAGTAGACAAGCACTTAATCCTAATGGAAGAATATATCATTTTAAGAGTAAACTCCGGAATACTATAAGTGATAATAACTAATGTTTTTGTTAAAAAGTATGGGTAATGGCGAGTAATGCTTCCTTTTGATGTGGCCTTGTCATAGTATATAATAGTATTGTACATGTATTTCAATCCTTTTCTTGAAACTTTGTGTATTTTAAAGCCCCCAATCGTAGCTGAAATGGCAAGTCAGACAGAGGGAGATAGTATTCAGGTAATCAAAACTTCATTAATGCTTTACAAAGAGATGTATATTGTAAAAAATAATATTACAATAACAAAAATATGAGGAAAAAAAACAGAAACAACCCTCTGATGTAGTAAATTAAAAGTTTTATAACGTTGACGATTTATCAAACCCACGTTGTCGATAAAACTGCTGGTATGTTTTTCGTCTTAAGGGAGACACAAGCCCAGTAACTAAAACTTTGCATTTGTCTTTTTTCTTAATTCTTGTACCACTAATCAATCGTATGCACTGTCTGAATCCAAAATTGTTTCGCTATATAAAATGTCTGCCGCTCAATTAGATACACGAAGATGTGGTGTGAGTGCCAATGAGACAACTCTCCATCCAAGTAACAATTTATAGAAGTAAACCATTATAGGTCAAGGTACGGCCTTCAACACGGAGCATTGGCTCACACCAAACAGTAGCTATAAAGGGCCCCAAAAAATACTATTGTAAAACCATTCAAACGGGAAAACGAGAAACGAGAAACACGTATGAACTACATAAACAGACGACAACTACTGTACATCAGATTCCTCACTTAGGACAGGTGCAAACATTTGCAGCGGGATTAAACGTTTTAATGGTACCAAACCTTCTCCCTTTTCTGAAACAATAGTATAACATCACAACATAGAAAGACACACTATAAAATATCAATTGGAAGGCTTAACTCAATCAAAAAAGTACATATACAAACACATGGTTAATATAACTTCTTCTTCGGTTATTTCTTGTCCAAATTGAATGAAGTGTCTTGTAATATTATGACATTATTAAATTTTGGATGTAACACGTCTTCTGATTTGCTGACAATGTAGTCGTGTTTCCCTTTATTTAAATAAAACACAAACACGTTGTATGGGTCTATGGTTCTTTTATTTCATCAGAATTGATGTAAATATTCTAAGTGAAAAATGCCCCTGAAATAATAACAAATATAATTCTTATACAATTCAATCAATATATCTATATGCATACAAGAAAACTGTGTAGATTTCCTTTGCGCTTTAAAATAATAGTTTTACAAGCTACACAAAACGATATTACACCATTTCGAATTCTGTATTAAATGAGTACACAATATATTTCTCTGTATTTCGTGCATTGTGAAATATGCAACGACAGACTAAGTTCACAGCTAGATACATAGCTACGCTTGTAGTATCATACCAAAAATAGTTAGTAAAACATAATAATACAACGCAATTGTAAGTGTAAACAAGACATTACGTATTGGCAACAGTTACACAAAGCAGACAATACATTTAAGCAAAGCAACATAAAAGTAACATGAATAATACAAACTGTATACATATAAACATACCTCACATGTAGTGCAAAGGTCTTTGCTTCACCAACTGATTGGTTTAAATCAGTTTACATTCTGTTTCAATAATGTAATACATGAAGACAAAATATTAAAATCATAGAAACCTTATTTATACTGCTAGATTAGAATAATCAGAGTTCTCTCCCTTAAATCTGGTTAATCAAATATTTACTTGTATTAACTTTATAGAAGTATAAAATCTTTTAACGCTCACTCATACAAACTGTTAAAATAGATTTTATATTACTGTTACTAGAAATTAAAGTATAAATCATACTTTTACCAGTTTTATGTAGATTTTATATAGTTTATTAAATCTTACAAATAAAACTATATTATCAAGTTTATCTTTATTACTTTATGTGTTATGAATAGTTTACACATTACTTTACTATTTAATTAATCGCACACACCTTTCATAATACGGTCACCTATTCATTCAGTTATGCACTTATATATCACTCACTCTTGGACATTAAAACTGGAATGTTATTGTAATGAATATATTAGTAATTACTGACCTTATAAAAGAATATGACAGTCCTAGACTATTTCAAAAGTAAAGATATAACAACTTCCAAATGAGCTGAAGAAAATGGCTACCACTTCATATAAAGACTTTAGCCAACTGTCCAAAAACAAAGAAAAATTAAACAAAAGATTCCCGCCTAAATCATAGTGACCAATAGAAAAGATATAAACAATAGGAAATGTTCTACCTGAATAAACTAGCAGACTACAAATTATAATAACTGTAAATAGAATATATCCAGTATATATTCTAATAACATAAAATCTTAATTACCATAATACATAAAAATATAGCTCTACCACACATTCCCCCCAGCTATAAAATGACGTCCCGTCATTTCTCAAACTAATGGTGGTTTACTATATCCAGAATGGCTAAGGCTGCTTCTCGCTGTAATCCTGAGAACAAAGGTGTTCTAGCTAAAGATGTAATATACTCAGCCTTCTGTTGCCACTCAGCTGATGGCTTCAAATGTTCCGTGGTAGTAGTATAACCAACAGAGGTAGTTCCAATAGCTGCGATGTCGTGCAGACCAGAAGAAATCCATGCTGGTGGTCTACGGTCTCTTCCTGATCGTCTGACTGGTACCGGTGACGTATCTGGTCCCTGAGGTTTCTCTTCCTGTTCTACAGATGTATCTTCCTGTGGATTAGCATCCTCATCAATGTCGGAAGCGCTTCCTGTAGCTGTCTCCATATCTGGCCCTTGGTTCCCCTCAGGCTGGGCGTCCCCAAACGGAATGAAGGCATCCTGTGCTGGTTCTGTTTCATCCACAGCTGGTTCATCAGTTAATGTATGTTCACTGTCAACTGTCCTCTCCAGCACATAGTCTACATCAAAATAATCCACTGAATCATCAGAAGACTCATCACTGGATTCACTTGAAGTAGTCCGGTGTTCAGCTATTGTCCTTTGTAGTCTTGTCCTTGGTCTTGGAACTGGTTGTGGTATAACAGTTGGTGCTTCTTCTCTGATATACCCTACAGGTAGCAATAAATTCCTGTGGAGATTCCTTGTTCGTCCTTCTCCGTTCTCTTTGACAACTGTGAAAACAGGAATATCTAAATTCGGCTGGTCAATGACTACATATGGAGTATCTTCCCATTTATCCGCTAGCTTGTGCTTGTCATCAAAAGCCACAATCTTTACAAGTACACGATCTCCCTTCTGTACTGCTGCTCCTCTTACACGAAGATCGTAACCCTCCTTCTGATTGGCTTGTGCAATCTTTCATGCTTCAGCGGCAAGTTAGTATGCATGTGATAATCTGTCTCGTAGATCCTTTACATACTGAGTTGTTGGTAACTTGGTATCTTTATGTAGGCCAAACGCTAAGTCGATGGGTAGTCTTGGGTTTCTTCCAAACATAAGAAAGTATGGTGCTACTCCAGTGGACTCATTGCGGGTACAGTTGTACGCATGTACCATTGGTGAAACGTAGAGCTTCCAGTTGGCTTTCTGATGAGATTCCAAGGTTCCAAGCATACCAAGAAGAGTACGGTTAAATTTCTCGCACATCCCGTTCCCCATGGGATGATAGGGTGTAGTCCTTGACTTCTTCATACCAGTCAGAGTGCATAGCTCTTTGATAACTTTACTTTCGAAATTAGTTCCCTGATCAGAATGGATCCTCTGTGGTATTCCGTAATGTAGAATAAAGTTATCAAAAAGTGCTTGTGCTGTGGTCTTTGCTGTTTGATTTCCGGTTGTTATTGCTTGAGCATATCTGGTAAAAATGTCGGTAATAACCAGTATGTTCTGGTGACCTCCTTTTGACTGCTCCAGTGTGAGAAAATCCAAACAGACAAGTTGAAGTAGAAACTGAGTTTCAATGCTGACCAAAGGTGCTCTCTGACGGACTGGTGTTTTTCTCTTTATGCATCTGCCACAATGTTGTATCCTATCCTCCACAACTTTGTCCATCCCAGGCTAGTAAAATCTGTCACGAATCAGTGATAGAGTCCTATCCTTTCCGGGATGTCCCATGTCGTTGTGGAGTGCTTCTAATACAACGCTGATGTTTGCTGATGGCAGAACTAACTGTGACTTCCTTTCATCACCAATAGTTACTTCTCTGTAAAGTACACCATCTTTCATCTTGAGGTATATGAAATGTCGCAGTAGTGGTGTTTGTCCAATATCTGCAGTTGTCGGTTTCTTTCCGTCAATGACGTACTTTATAAGAGACTTGATGGTAGTATCCATGGCTTGTGCAGTTGCCCAATCAACTGTTTCATTATCCGGTATATCTTCTTCCTGTGATGGTATTACAGCTGGGTTAACAGCAAGACTGTCAATGTATGCTCCTGGATGAATAGAATTACAGATGGTCTTCACAGATTCTTTGGAGATAGTCTCTCTGTTGGTGGAATCTTTATCAGTTGGTTGTGGGATACGACTAGAAAACATCTGCATCACCATTCTTCTTTCCTGGGCGGTAAACTATGTCAAAGTGGAATGCGGCTAAAGCGGCCAACCATCTGTGTACAGTGGCATCAAGCTTTGCTGTTGTAAGCACATAAGTTATGGGGTTGTTATCTGTAAGTACCGTGAAGTTGCTTCCATAGAGATAATCTTTGGACTTGTCGCTCACCGCCCACTTCAGTGCTTGAAACTCAGTTTACGCGGTGGGTATCTCTTTTCCGACTTTGTAAGAACTCTACTGGCATAGCGGATTACCCTCTTAATTCCCTGTTGCTCCTTGTATAAAACTGCTCCTAGTGCTGTACCGGAGGCGTCTGTATGCAGTTCATAGGGTAATTCACTGTTGGCGTATCCTAGTATTGGTGTTGATATAAGCAACTCCTTTAACCTCTTAAATGCTGACTCCTGTTCTTCTCCCCATTGCCATGGTTTCTGTTGGTGTTTCTTTGATGATTTCTTTAGAGTTGGATTTGGCATCAAATCGGTAAGTGGTTTGCTGATTTGGCTAAACTGTTTGATGAATCGTCGATAGTAGCCAACAAATCCTAAAAATCTCCTGACATCTTCCGGGTTAGTAGGTTTAGGCCAATTCACTACCTTCTCTGTCTTTGCTGGATCGATCTCAACACCATCTGCTGAGACAACATCACCGACGTACTTGACTTTCCTCTTGAAGAAGGAACATTTGTCTGGTGCTAACTTCATATTGTGCTGACGTATCCTGTTGAAAACAAGGCGAAGATTTTCCAGTTATTCTTCGAAGGTCTTGCCAAAGATGATGACATCATCGATGAAAATACAGCAGATCTTTAGATGTAAATCAGATAAGCATTCTTCCATCATCCTCTGATACGTGGCAGGTGAAATGGTCAATCCAAATGGCATCCGGTTGTATTCAAAGAATCCTAGTGGACCTACCATAAATGCAGTCCTTTCTTTGTGCTCTTCCAAGATCTCCACCTGATGGTATCCACTTTTCATATCTACGCAGGTAAAAAATGTACTTCCATCTAGTGAATCAAGCAGATATTCTATTCTTGGTAAAGCGTAGCTGTCCTTTATTGTCAGGTTGTTCAATTGGCGATAATCCACACAAAGTCTCAGTTTCCCATTCTTCTTACGTATAAGTACCACGTTAGATGCATATGGACTGTGTGATGGTCTGATTGTACCATTTGACAATAGTTGCCGAAGATGTGACTTGACTTCATCTTACATAGCTGGTGGAGTTCGTCTATATCGTTGTTTGAATGGTCTGTTATCAATCAAATCAATGTGGTGTTTAACTGCTGTGTTTCCAATAACTTCATCATTCTTGGCAAATATATCTTCAAATGATTTGATGAATTCTATCCCTCTTTCTAGTTGATCTTCGGTTAAGTCACTTTTTGTAATTTCCACTTGTTCAAATATTGATGATGTTGATGAAGTATCTTTTGGTTGTTGTTCAATGTTGACTGGTTGTATTGCACATAAGACAGCTTTTGGTTGGATGGTAATAGTCCTTGTGGTAACATTTGCAATCTGAACGTCTATCTTTCCGTTGTTCCTGTATCTGTAATCCAAAAGTATAGGTTCTATATCTAAATCTTTCCAATTCGGTTGAAGTTCAGATGAGTGTAACATTGCTGCAGTTGTACTGTATGGTATCTCTTTATCAGTGTATCCTTCTATCTTTATGGTTGAATTTGGTTTGATGGTAACAGGTTTGTTCACAGCATTTCTGACTATAGCTAATGCGTTGTTATTGCCGCTAAGTTCCTTTTCTCTAAGTGTGATGGATCGAAAAGTCAAGTACCATGGTGTTGTTAAGTTGCATGACTGTAGAAATCTTGTCCCATGTTGATCTTTCAATGACTCCATGATTGGTTGAAGAGTGTTAGTTCCAAGAAGCAATGGTATCTGAGTGTTATAGTTGCTATCCGGTATCACTAACAGCAAGCATGGATAAGTGTTGGTCTGATGTGGGAGTGTAATTTCAGTTTCCAGATATACTTCATATGGTAGTTGTTTTCCATCAGCACATTCAATATCAAGTAGCTCGTTCATGTGTAGTAAAGGTATATCTGTTAGGTTGCTGTGGTAATATGTATGACTGATAGTAGACACTGTTGATCCTGTATCAAGTAAAGTCTTCACTGTTTTTCCATAAAGTACAACTTCAGTTTCTGTTGGCTTTCCATACAATCCTGGTGGTAAACTATTAGGACCTGATGCTTTTTCTGATGTACATAAGTCTATCGATGGTCCTGCTCCATAGACTTCTTGAAGGTTTTCCATCTTTATCCAGTTTCTCAATACATCCCAACTTTAAGTGACCTGGTTTTCCACATCTAAAACATCTTCGTTCATCCTGGTTGGCTGATGAAGCTTGTGGTTTAGATCGGTCTTGCCATCTTTGCTGTCTGTTATATCTGTTGCTATTCTGACCTCTGTAGTTATTATAGCCTCTGCCTCGTCCTCTATAATCGGTCTCCATTCTATCAAACCTTGTGGTGAGTTGTTCAATAAGTCCTTTAACTTCTTCAAATTCAGATGTAATGTTGATAGGTTCTGATATTGCTGCAGCTTTGGCTGTTTGTGGTTTCTTTGATGTTTTCCTTTCCTCATGATCTCTGTCAATATGTCTCAGTGCTATCCTCAATTCATCAAAGTCTTTGATCGTATCGTATTTATGCCCAGATATATCTTTAAGTTCTGTTTTCAGTCCTGACCATAGCATGGAATGTAGCATAGTGTTGGCATCCTTGTGTTGTACCATTCCTTTCTCAATTGCTTTCCCAATAATATCCTCTAACCTGCAACTCCATTTAGTTACACTTTCATCATCACCCTGTCTGGCTCTGTAGAATTGAGCTAGTAGGTCTTCTTTCTTTTCTACATCTCCATAAATGCTGTCCAACTTGTGTATGATATCTGGTAGACTAGCTTTAGGACCAAGGTGCATAGCAATAGTTCCTGCTTCTCCTTTAAGTGACTTGCGTACAGCATAGCTGATGTTATCTGTGTCGTGTACTTTATCTTCCATGAGTCCACAAACTTCATATCTCCAAAAGGCATAAGTGGCTTCACCCTTGCTGTTGGATCCTGAAAATTTTGTTAGTTTGGGTGGATCTCTCATCTTAGTATATGTGACAGTTTCCTTTGTTTTAGATATATCCTTCTCCTTTGGTTCTTCTTTCTGTGTTACTATTTCTCCACTAGTGGCTAAGTATTCTTTCATCCACTCTTTCAATCCTTGAGCATCATCTCCTTTTGGTTTCTCTTTTACTTCCTTCTTGAGTAACTGCAAGAGTGCGAAATCCTCAGCTGATATTGCATCTTCTTTTGACATGATGATGAAGTATAAATCCTAGTATAACTAGTGATAGTGTGAGGAATCAAAAAAATAAATGAAATATGATCAAAGTCTTAAATAAAGATAACTATCTGACAAAAATGTCAAGTACTTAAAGACTATCTAACTATAGCCAATGAAAAATAAATAAATAAATGACAAACAATAGTTTGTAAACAATCTGAAAAGTAAGATAGCTTATTATTTAAAGTAATCTTCATGTAGGACGACAAAAATCAATCAAATAAATATATATGAAATATGTCCTGTAAAAAAATTATATTAATAAATATATGCAAAGAAGTATGTACTAAGTACAATAGGTATGATATATGTCTACTATCTGAAATTCAAACTAAAGTAATCAGTATTAATGAAAATATAAATAAATCAATGCAACTGAAAATGAATCAAGATTAATGAATGTAATCTATACAACATAAACAGATAAGGTAATATATACACAATAAATACAATCAAAATGTCTTACTTACTTGATACAGTATCTAAACTTGGATTTGAGTTGTAAAGCTTCTACGTTTACACTCAACTCAAAAGAAAGTACTTATATATACTAATATAAACTATCTGTAAGTATGGTAAAGTCAGTATACAGATATAAGACTAGAGTATGGCAATAGACAAATCCAATATAAATCACCTCAAAGACCAATCAAGACTATACTCAACTACAATAAACACACTAGTAATCTACCCAAACTCTGAAAAAAAAATAACTCACTAAGTCCTGAAAGAATTAACTAACAGACAAGTGCTAAAGTGGGTAATAGTGTCATGCTTGAATAATAAGGATAGTTAATAATGTTAAAGTGACAAAGTGTTACAAGGTATTCAGTCTCACTTCGCTCTATCTAAACTTTTAATATGTACCTATTAAAGTTTAAGATTTAACTAATTTATGTCCTATTTATATATATCAATTCAAAATTTGAATTATATCAATATGACACACAACAATGAATCATCATACAAATATTCAACATAAACACAATGTACACTAAGTATCAAAACACAAAAGTCAATATTAATACACAGTGACAACACACAAATACAAATACAATCTATCAATACACAATGACACTACAAATATAGTAATACACTATATCACATATAACACAAATAAAGTTCAAGTACCAACTATAAGGTATGGGGTACTAGGTATGCTATGTGTATGTAAGTAAGCATGCACAAGTAAAGAAGTAACTGTAACTGTGTATGTAATAGCTACAATCAATCAATCATGTGTGTATTCATTAAGACTTTATCAAGTCTAAGTCCAACTTGATATGTAAAGTGTGTAAAAATATTTTAAAATATTTTAAATGTACACCCTAAGTGTATGTGTGTATGTGCAAAGTAAGTTTCAGCTGTGCAAAAGTCTAATTCACTATAGCTTAGTGTAATAAGTGGTTGCTAATGTAAACAAGCTTTGTGTATACAACTTCCGGTTCCGGTTGACCTTGGTCTCACCCTTGGGGGTTGGGTAAATAAATGGGGGGAGGGTCAAGTCTCAATTACAAAACAAAATCAAAGTACAATTACAAACAAATCATATATAAATGTCTATATACTATTAAACTACTGCACAATCACTGTATGTAATAACTCTAAATCAGTTAAATCAAATTGTAAAATTTCAAATTTGTTTTCTGATGCTAAGTATCTAAATGTTTCTAAGTTTACAAACGTAAAAAAAAAATTAAAGTATTTTTTTTTTTAAAGTTCGCTTTTTAAAAAAAAAAATCAAAGTTCAAATCTATATGACATATATTATATGAACACACATGTATAGACAAAACATCAAACAAACACAACAGTGAATAATGACATTGATTATAGTTACCATAAAACTGCAAAATATTTTCACTGAAAATCCGTGTTGTTGATTTCCTATTTCTTCACTTCCGGATGTAAACACAAAGTTCAATATACGTATGTCGACCAGTGACGTACCACTTCTTGTGACGTATCTATAGACTAATGTCTATTATGTAATAACAGAGTTCCCTCCACAGGTAATGGAAATCGTTGATCTTTAATAACACTGATGAAATCTACATTGGGCGCCAAAATGTAGTCGTGTTTCCCTTGTATTTAAATAAAACACAAACACGTTGTATGGGTCTATGGTTCTTTTATTTCATCAGAATTGATGTAAATATTCTAAGTGAAAAATGACCCTGAAATAATAACAAATATAAATCTTATACAATTCAATCGGTAATAATCAATTACTATAAAATCAATATATCTATTTGCATACAAGAAAACTGTGTAGATTTCCTTTGCACTTTAAAATAATAGTTTTACAAGCTACACAAAACGATATTACACCATTTCGAATTCTGTATTAAATGAGTACACAATATATTTCTCTGTATTTCGTGCATTGTGAAATATGCAATGACAGACTAAGTTCACAGCTAGATACATAGCTACGCTTGTAGTATCATACCAAAAATAGTTAGTTAAACATAATAATACAACGCAATTGTAAGTGCAAACAAGACATTACGTATTGGCAACAGTTACACAAAGCAGACAATACATTTAAGCAAAGCAACATAAAAGTAACATAAATAATACAAACTGTATACATATAAACATACATCACATGTAGTGCAAAGGTCTTTGCTTCACCAACTGATTGGTTTAAATCAGTTTACATTCTGTTTCAAAAATGTAATACATGAAGACAAAATATTAAAATCATAGAAACCTTATTTATACTGCTAGATTAGAATAATCAGAGTTCTCTCTCCTTAAATCTGGTTAATCAAATATTTACTTGTATTAACTTTATAGAAGTATAAAATCTTTTAACCCTCACTCATACAAACTGTTAAAATAGATTTTATATTACTGTTACTAGAAATTAAAGTATAAATCATACTTTTACCAGTTTTATGTAGATTTTATATAGTTTATTAAATCTTACAAATAAAACTATATTATCAAGTTTATCTTTATTACTTTATGTGTTATGAATAGTTTACACATTACTTTACTATTTAATCAATCGCACACACCTTTCATAATACGGTCACCTATTCATTCAATTATGCACTTATATATCACTCACCCTTGGACATTAAAACTGGAATGTTATTGTAATGAGTATATTAGTAATTACTGACCTTTTAAAAGAATATGACAGTCCTAGACTATTTCAAAAGTAAAGATATAACAACTTCCAAATGAGCTGAAGAAAATGGCTACCACTTCATATAAAGACTTTAACCAACTGTCCAAAAACAAAGAAAAATTAAACAAAAGATTCCCGCCTAAATCATAGTGACCAATAGAAAAGATATAAACAATAGGAAATGTTCTACCTGAATAAACTAGCAGACTACAAATTATAATAACTGTAAATAGAATATATCCAGTATATATTCTAATAACATAAAATCTTAATTAACATAAAACATAAAAATATAGCTCTACCACAACAGTTTGTTGTCTTTCAGCTCATGGACATAATTTTGTCATGTGACTGTGACGTCATCAACGTTTTTTTTTTTCATCATAATCTATTCCGGCCTAAAATGGAAATTAGAATTAAATTATAAAAAAAAATTTGGTTCACACTTAAAATAACTGTTTCACAGATGATATCGGATATGTTCCTTATGTCGTAACTACAATCCCCTTCCCTTTTCACGAATGTGACCTACCTATTTAGACTATTTACCGGATTTGTAATAACATAAGCAACACTACGGGTGCCAAATGTAGAGCAGGATCTGCTTAATACCCTTCCGGAGCACCTGTTATCAACCCCAGTTTTGGGTGGGGTTCGTGTTGCTTAAAATTGAGAATGGAAATGGGGACTATGTCAAAGAGACAACAACCCGACCAAAGAGCAGACAACAGCCGAAGGCCACCAATGGGTCTTCAATGCAGCGAGAAAATCCCGCACCCGGAGGTGGTCCTTAGCTGGCCCCTAACTAAAATTGTGTGCTAGTTCAGTTAAAATGGACGTCACACTAAACTCCAAAACATATAAATGAACTCTTTATTTTTCTATGGTGTGTCTTGTGTACTATTATTTGTCTGTTTGTCTTTTTCTGTTTTAGCCATGGCGTTGTCAGTTTAGTTTCGATTTTTTTAGTCTGACTGTTCCTTTGGTATCTTTCGCCCCTCCTTTAAAAATAACACGATACGCGGGTTATTCAGTGTGCAACATATTTTTAATGTTATATCTCCAGAGACAGAAAAAATGTTACAGTCATTCCTTAAATACATTTATGATTTATACTTTAAAGAAAATATCTGTTTAAAGACAAATATGAATATATGTATGCAAAACGTGTATAAAAGTATATAGGTAAACTGGTCATTTACTCTCATTATGTACTAAGTAAAGACACATCATAAAAAAAAAATTCAGAATACTATTAATAACTGTACACATGTATGAGTTTATCAGTAAAAAATGCATCACGAGCAAACCTAAAAGGCATTTTGACACTGTTTAAAAAAAAACGTATTTACATCAAATATATAGCGGATTTTCGGAATGGTAAAACGATTTTGAATAGAGACTTAAAAGAAATTAAAAAGCTTTGTTATGCTTTTAAATTATTTGTATGACACGCACGCATTTGGATAAAGTCATGAAGAAAAAGGAAGCTGTCAAGCTTTTCTTAAATGTTATTTTAATTAAGGAATAGGTTTTGAAAACAATTCCGATATAATATACCCAGATCAGGAAAACTTCGTTAATATAGCTATATAATTTAGACGTTAAAAACATGTATTGCGGAAAAAACCTGACTACATTACACGAGCCTTCAATGACTCTTGACTAGGTACGCGTCACATGCCTTTAATGCACCAACCGTCATGCTAATTTACATTTGATCAAAATATCACGATATGATAATGAAGATAATCGGTTGATCTACAGATAAAGCGACTTCGATAGTATTTAATGATATAAAGCCCTAAAAACATGTAATACTGTTTTACGGTTGAGCCAAAATAGGTCGTGATATAAACCATATAACATCATTGTCGATTTCAGTCTGTTCCCCTAAAACCCTTCTCGCACTAGTTATAATGCAGAAATGAGAACAAATTCTTTATAACCCTGCTGTGTATAAAAAAAAAAGCCTGACATTGTGCCGTAGCCTACCCATATCTTAAACAATGAATATTAATTGCAAGCATAAAATAAAAAAAAAAAAAACTTTACCCTTATTGAAATCCTTTCAAATAATATTGAGTTATTCCGTTGATATTTTCTTTGAATTCTCATTTAACCCTTTGATAGACATGTGCAGAAAATAAAAGATAAGAGATGAATTTCTTATTTTCAATTTGTTTCTCTTAAGATTGGTATAACTGCGCTAAACAAACATATGACATGAGAATGGTATAGATAAGGATGAGGTCTATTTGAACCTAATAATTTTAAAGTGATCGAAATAACTATCAACTATATTGTATTTAACTAGTTTTTCTTTGTGTTAATAGCAACCAGAAGTTGAATCATCGAGTACTCAAACAGAGGGAGCACAGAAAGCTAAGACCAAGCGAATAAGAAAAAGGATACGCACAACTACATTTATGCTTTTAAAGAAGATATCAAATGGGAATAAACTAATTAATATAATAGACAAATAAGAATTTTTATATATTGTGTGTAATGCTGAAGTTAACAGAAGGTGGATGAATTCCATGATTAGCTACAATCTACAGTTGATCTATGGGCATTTTGTATTAGCTTTAAAACGCTTTTTAAATTAATTGGGGCCAATCAGTATTGTTCAATGGTGGTAATCAAAAGATTTAGGCGACAAACTCAGTATTATTCATAAGAGCGTCATTTGGCAATATATCGTGAACGTGGACGATTCTTATCAAAAATCCTATCAAAACGATTTTAGATTCCAACATGGCTTCCAATATCAAATTATAGTCTTTTGAAATTATTTACATGTTCTAAAAGTGTTTTGTTCTGACACTTGCTTCTTATGCGAGTTTGGAATATAATAAGGAGAATGTGCATGCATAGAAGGGAATACTAAAATAATTAGAATTGTTATAATACCAACTCCTTTTAATTCAACATAATTGAAAATTACACAACAATTCACCCGAATTAAATTTGAGTGGTAACAACCAATTAAAGGCCAACATGCTTCTTTCTACAATGAGGAAAGCCCATGTCGTATAGTTGGCTTTAAAAGGCTCCGACGTGAAAATGTGAATCAATTGAAACAAGAAAACTTGTTTTTACATATATTCTTAGTAATCGACAGTAATCTGGAAAGAGGGGACAATTGTAAAACAAAAGATATATTTTCAACCGGTTTTTGGCAAAGTGTTAGTACATTTATAGGCACAACAATAAAAACTGAATGGGATACTACAATAATTGGATGCAAAAAGCCAAAGACATGTTCTTACCAATAGAAGTTTAAACAAATAAAAATTCTACTGTTGTCATACAGTGTTACACAATGACAATTAAGGCCTAGTTTTTGAAAACTAAAATAAAAATTCATAAGATGACGAACTAATAGATATCTAGAAGTACCAGCCGTGAACCCATACCCGTAAAGTCAATTAGCTCTATGCATGCATAAAATATATTTTATGATAGCAACATTCCAAGTGTACAATACCCGTCTTATCATGCTTATCGTGCCAGTATATATCGAAGCACTGTGGTTTTGATACCCTCGAACAGATAAATTACATAGGCGTGTAATCATTTGTAGTAATAAAATAAACGGTACGAATTAAAATTAGACAATTCATGAGTCTTCAGAGATGATATGCATGTATAATTACTCAAGGGCGCTATTTAAACGATGATTTTTTTTTTCTATACTTGAAAGATGTGGTATGAGTGCAAATAATGCAACTATCAATCTAAGTCACAATGTGTAAAAAGTAAAAAATTATAGGTCAAAATACGGCCTTAAACACGGAGCATTGGCTCACACCGAACAGCAAGCTATAAAAAGGCCCCAAAAAGACTAGAGAAAAACAATTCAAATAGGAAAACCAACTGTCTAATCTACATAAAAACAAGAAACGAGAAACATTTATGAACCACACCAACAAACGACAACTGACTTAGGATAGGTGCATACAAATGCAGCGAATTTAAACATTTTAAAAGGCGTAAACCTTCATCGTAGCCTGAAACAGTAGTATAAAATTACAACATCAAAAGACACACAATATAATATCAATTATAATGGCTTAACGTGATCAAAAAGACAATTTACAAAAAAAAGTTTGTTTTAAAGTCAACAGAAACAACGTAAATTTAAAAATTAAGGCCTTGGACAACACTATTACTTCTGTATTTTTTTCGTAATTACCTTGATTAAGGAATGAAGTTAATTTGAGTTACAAATTATGAATAAGTTCAAGACTCACTTTGAGCACAGATTGTTATGTATTTATATATGTCTCCTTTCTATATATATCAGGAAAATAATATTTTAATAGTCCAATCTTTGACTCAGACGTGTCAATAATAATTGTAAGTGCATCTGAAAGGCAATAAGTGTTTCATGAGGATTGGTGTTTAAACTTTATGAACCAAATAACCAAACGTCAGAAAAAAAATAGTAAATTAGGCAAATCTGTTTGAATGGTCGTCCATTTAAATTTACAAAGTGACTTATGAAAGGAACATTTAAAAGAGCATCGCTTTCAATATAATTCCAACATATAATTTTGAAGGTTACTTGTCCAAACGTCGTGTTTCTTTTATAAAGTGTATCTTCCTAAGTTCTTACATCAACGTCCAGGAGAGGACATCGTTTCAGTCTACTTTTTATTCTTAGATATTAACGAGTTGCCATTTAGAAGATATCAGAGACAACAGTAGCATACACAAATCACATTTAAAAACTGGGTGAATACCATGAATCTAAAACGGGGCGAGACCGGTGCGTCGATTGGTGTACCACCATGCAAATATACAAAAAATGTCTCAATAGGAATAGGACATAATCGATAACTATACAGATAAGACGATTATCATTGTTCTCAAAGATCTTCGATTGCAAAAACATATCGTTTTGAGTTGAGAAACAAACTCGTCGTATTGGGTAATCAACTTGTGATGGAAACCGTACACATTATGGAGTATTGACTTTCATAGCATATTTGTTTTGAATAGTCTTGTAAATTAAAGCCGAAACTTATTCCGTTTCAGTCATATACTATTTGTTGTCTTTAAATGCGAATAACTAAATTATCTTTACATATGACATAAGGATGCGTTGAATAATGATTAGATCGACATACAATTAATAGTTCTAACATGAATGCATTCACTTTTTACTACATACAATTCAGTTGTATTTTAACATTTTTTTAAACCTTTTATGTTTAATAGCATCCAGAAGCTGAAACAGCTGGTACTCAAACAGAAGAAACAACCAAAGATGATATAACTTTAGCTGAAAAAGAAACACAGACGAAGAAGGAAACAAAAAGGGTAATCCAAACGACGTTTATTGTTCTATAAGATATATGCTATGCGAATGATCGAAATACTTAATAAAAACTCATAAATATATTTCTTAAATAGTGTTAACTGTCGACTAAAGCATATAACATAACACCAAGCACTATTCGCCCTATCATTACATTTGTTTGTCATTCTGTTATATTGAAAAAAATCGGGTGAGCAAACCAAACTAACATTAGTGGTTTATGTGACAATACATGGGACCCATAGCGAAAAATGAGGAAAACATGAACCAATGACGAACACAACAACTGACTTAAACAATCATATACATAAATCTGACCAAGTTGCCAACGATATAAGTTGTTGTTGTTGGTAATACACACAACATCAAAGAAGCCCATCAAAATAAAAGAAGACTTCATATACATCCAGGCTTTCATCACATTTCTTTTACGTGTTATCAGTGGGATACAGTTTCAATGCGATTCAATACTCCTTAATTCATAGTCCTTATTGACGCTGACATAAATGTCGTATGATTTTTTTTTAAAAGTATATATAATGTTTAAGATCGAAAAAAGTAAAAACATAAACGTAACTCAACAATATATTTCGCCACTTCTTGTTGGTACTGTATCAATTAGTTTATTCAAACCTATTCATCCTTACCCTCTAATAAAAACGTATGTATCAACTAGAGGAAAATAGGCTTACTGGAGCGTCTAGTTAATATGCTGTCATACAGTACACATACTACTGTCGTATTTATCAAAGCGAGTTGATATGCTGTCTTACTCCTTTTTATAGTGCAATAGTTATCATAGCTAAGTTCACTTATACATAATTTCCTCAAATATCTACAGAGCTTTCTAAAAAGTATATACTTGATGAACAAATATTGATGTTCCAAATATTTAAGTCATATTGTCGATTATCTTACAAGAAAAAACTTTGTTCACAACCAATAATTATACGTTAAAAATAATACGAATTTTGTTTTCAACACAGATGATATTTTCTGACATAAGTAGAACCAAACAATGTGTATGTATGCTTGTATTCAGTGTTATTTGAAAGTAAGCAGCGGTTTTAATTAACTAGGGATAGAAAATATTTTAAAAAGATTCTAGTAGCAATCACCTGATATCATCCCAGTGTTGGTGGGTTTTTGGTTCTCAGTTTCAGTTTTCTATGTTGTATTTTGTGTACTGTCCATTGTTTTCTTTTTGATTTTTTCAGGGAATGTTTTGCCATGCCGTTGTAAATTTTTTTCGACTTATGAGTTTGCATGTCCCTTTGGTATCTTTTTAAATATAATACTGCAAACAGAAGAAATCCTATGTGTTTTAGTTTTTTACGGTCAGAACAAATAAAAAGGTCGAAATATCTCTAAATTGTGTTTGAAAGATATTGATAAATTCATTTTCTTTAAAAGGTAAACCATACGCCAGTTACATCTTCAATATTGTCAGATGCGGTAATTGGAGAACCACGAATCGTTTTGTCTGTTATTGGTGAATACAATAAACGTGTGTTGGGTTACAGTGAAAGACACAAAGCTATTATAGTTAATTTATTCAAGAGTATCGGAATACGAACAGGGAGTATGTATTAAGTAAATTATCATTAAATCAAACGGATTGATATTTTGTATACACAGACTGTTGACCTTTACACCTTTTAAGTGTGTCTTCAGTTAGCGATTTCATTGATGTATAACTCATATCTTTTATTCTTGCATTGATAAGTAGAATTGCATACATTTTTTAATAAATATAAAGCTATAAATGGAAACAGCGATCAAACAGGACATAAATTTGAAGTTTCAAGTCAATTATATGTTCTAGGAAACAAAGATGATTATCATTTTAATGCAATATCCCTAAATAGTTTCTATTTTCTATGCACACTTAATAAGCTCACGGCATATAGAGGCCTTCTTAAAGGTATGACCATGATAAACACAACACCATCATTTATTCACATGGAACGACACATAAGTTCCAAGCGGAATAGTATGCATTTTGCAACATACCGATAACATAACTTTGATTGAGCAGTTTATAGTAAAATTAAAATGCGTTGGTCGAGTAGAAGTTATTATGCTATACTAGTTCATTTAAGTATATAATATAGGAAAACAATATTTCTAAAATATTTGCAATTCCATTTATTAATGTTATAGTTGCAGAACAATTCAAAACCTGTGTTATGTTTTCATATGTTAAATATTTCTGTATACTGATTTCATTACGAATGAATTTCGCAGTCTTTTCTCAATGAACATTTTTCAAGAGCCGTGTTTAAAAGATTTTTTTGTGTAAATCTTGAAGATTAGAAAAAAATCTATATCAATGGTGCATATTTAAAGTGCTTTCCAGGATTTATCTTCTTCATGATCGATCAAACTCAAACAATGAAAAGCGTCAGTGATATATACATACTATAGTAGTACGTTAATACGACCAACTTTGCCTTAATGGTTTATCGGTGATTTTCATATTTACCCACAGGAAATTTTGATAAATAATACACTTCTAAAATTAAATTTATTTACTTAATAGCATGTACACCTAAAATAAATAATGTTGTTATACCTTAATCTCTACCTGTATTTAGGTTTACTCAGTTTCCTAAAGAAATCGTAGATCCAACTATTTTCCACTGATGAACATTTATTATTCTGTTATTGAATTCAAATTCATTAGGAGATGTTTGTCTCACAGTTTTAGCATTTATTCAGCTCATTCTGACTTTGAATATTCATTGGGAAAATATAATCCTTTCGATGACATATTAATATATTTTGGGCATAAACAGTTTCCAAAACACTTACATGAGAAACGAATGTCTTATATTACAATATGCATGGCTATTCTAAGTCAGACTGCCAGTCTCAAATTTACAAATATATAGATCATCTCATCATAGATACCAGGCTTATTGTTTTGTAGGCTGGACGCGCGTTTATAAGACCATAAAAAGTAAAATCACAAAAATACTGAACTCCGAGGAAAATTCAAAAAGGAAAGTCCTCAATCAAATGGCAAAATCAAAAGTTCAAACACATCAAACGAATGGATAACAACTGTTATATTCCTGACTTGGTACAGGCATTTTCTTATGTAGAAAATGGTGGATTGAACCTGGTTTTATGGCTAGCCAAACCTCTCACTTGTATGACAGTCGTATCAAATTCTTAATATCTAAATATCATAAAAGATTCTTCAATGACGCTCAAATCAAGAAAAACTTTAGAAATCTAACTACATTTTCAAGTTAGAGAACACTGAGAACACAATATTTAGAATTGTTTTCCCAAGTTGAGCTAAGGTAATCGTTTTGTGGGGTATATCATCCTAAGTTAAAAAATAGATGACCGCTTGGCATGAAGTTGAAACCAAAAAAAATATAATAACTGAGTGTTTGTTACACTTGGAATTTAGTTATCGATTTAATGTGTTCTGTTGATATTCATGAACATCAAAGTGGTTATAGAGTTTTGTGGTTAATTTCGAAATAAACTGATTTGCACTATACATGCTATATTTTAAGTTTTTCTTTGTTTGTGCTAAGTAATTTTCAAATACAGCAGTAAGTCTACAATGCTACGGAATTCAATGTATTTTTACAGGGTGTGGATTTCTTTATCATCAACAAAAAATGAAATGGATGCAGCAAATTGAAAATACCCAAAGTTTTGAACTTAAAGGTTTCCCTGATATGGTATTTCAGTACTATGAAAATGATAATAAGGTAACATGAACACGTGTTAAACAAATTGCTACCCTCTTAGAGAAAAGTATGTTTCCTTCATTTTTAAACCTTTAAATTCTCTTTGGTTTCAACAACACACCTAAAAGCTGAGCATAAACTGAAAATGTGCGGTACGAAGGCCCCGACATGACAAATGTTAAACGATTTTAATGAACAATGTAACAGCCTAATGTATTTCATAACAATTTACGAAAAAACGAATATGAAAGACATGAACCATCAAAAACCACTCTACAACATGCCTTGACTTGGGACATGTACATGAATAAATATCAATAACTATGTTACAACATTATTTTATAAAGTACAAATATCATTCCATATTTTTGTAGGAACGTTGTCTTGTTGCATAAGCACATACTAGTGTAAATTGATACCAGTTTCTCGAAAGCGTTCCCTAGCTCTTCGTGTTTACTTTACAATTAAGAATTTGGTAATACATGCATATATTTGTTTGATTTTGTTCTTTACCTTAAAACTTTCCATACAGAGTTTTCAACTTGTATCAAGAGAAAACTTCAATTTTTATATTTGTAAACTTTGTTGGAAGTTTATACATCTCAGAAATCATTCCCCCATCTAAAAATGTAACTAAAAAGATACAAAGAGAAAAGAGAAAGAAGGAAGGAACATATGATTTCGATAAAGTAGCATGTGAAAGTAGAATAATGACAAATTAATCTGCAAAATCTATTTCAAAATATTGTCATGATCAAAACCATAAAAGATACCTCTAATCAACCGACTGGTAAGTAAAATTTTGGAGGAAATCTGACATGTACGACGTAATATGTAAAAGACTTGATTTTTACATTTTCATAATCTAAAAATCATTCGATATTCAGGAAATTATGTAATTTAAAAAACGTATTTAAAAATAAAAAAATGTGGTATGATTTCCTATAAGACAACTGTCCACCAGAGACCAAAATGACATAGAAGTTAACAACTATCATTCATCGTAAAGCCTACGCGGAAGAGAAATCCCCATACCGCAAAGTCAGCTTTAAAATGCCCCGAAATGCCAAATGTAAACCAATCTAAACAAGAAAACTAATGGCCTGATTTATGAAAGCTATGTTAGATTCTGAGCCATAAAGTTAACGAAATTAATATGTTACAATAGCTCGTTCCATAGCATAAATAAAGTATTACTATTTCTATTTTTCTTTATAATGTCTGTTATATATTTCATAGATTATACAGCCAAAAGAAGACGTTGTACAGGAGACTGCTGTTCAGGATAATGATATTCAACTTCTAGAATTAGAGAACTATATAAATCAATCTCTTTACGTAAAGTTCGGAGACGAAAATGATAAAAATGGTATAATTTTCTAAACTCTGACTGCTTATCATTATTCGTCTATTTTGTTGTATTTTTTTTTTTTTTTTTTTTTGTTAAAAGCATTCCCTAGAATGCACCTTGTATTGCAACAACCAACATGCTTGCCTATATTTCAATACATTTCCATAACGTCAATAAATTAAAGCAAGCATATACTAATGTGGAGATATTACAACAAACACTTAATTAATTTTTTAGGAATTTGTCATGAAATGTTTCAAGGAGTTCATTTAGCATACGTAATAACTTCTTCTATTAATTCAAATTCAGAATTAACATTGTTCACAAAATTAAAGAAATTCACTTGCTTTTCAAAATTAGTAATTTTTATTGAGTATATATCTATGCTAGACTGTTAATAAGATCGCGCATGGTTTTTATAATAAAATATTTATTTTACAGTTAGGGTGCCAGTAGTATTGGTTGCTGTAAATGGTGATTTAGAAATACTCTCACATGTTGCTAGGGCAGTTCAGTGTGATATATCGGTTGTGGTTATGAAAGGCTCAGGGGGCGTATCGGACTTAATTGCAATGTGTATTGAAGAGTAAGGATTAATGAGTTCTATTAAATACGAAGTTTGAAAATTGAAAAGCAATAAAGTTGGATACACGAACTCATATATGAAGTAAAGCGCTATGAAAAAGCGTACAGTGAATAGAACAAAACATATACGTTTAATGATTGTGATTTAGAATATCAAACTAAAAGATAATATGTCACGATTGTAATTCATTCATCCTACATATGGAATAAATTTAGTATTATAGAGTTTGCAAAAAGTATCATAATAAAAACATCGAAATCCGAGGAGAATTCAAAACACTAAGTTTCTAATCAATTGGCAAAATCAAAAGCTCAAACACATCAAACGAATGGATAACAACTGTCATATTCCTGAATTTGCTATTTAATAATTTAAAAAGACTTTCTGAAATTGACTTGCAGTTCGTTTTTTTTTTTTTTTTTTTTTTTATTTTACATTATAGTAAAAGTGTGTTTATTTATAGTATACTCTGTTGCGTTTCGTAGTCCCAATTCTGTCCTCTTACCGATATTTATGATCTAGTTTTATTTAAGTGTTTTTCTCACTACTAGAAATTCAAAATTAGGGTCGGTGGAAAATAATATTTGACGGCACTTTCTATGATTTGAGCTTCCAAATTTTGAACATTATGTACAATAATCCAGTAGCTCCAGTTTTTGAGTATATGTTTCCCTGGTGGTAAGATTTTAAAGAGATAGCGTTTACTATCATATTTTCTTGTTTAAAGTCATATGAAACTTCAAATAAAAAAAAAATGATGCATATGTTTTTTTTTTATAACTAAATGGCTAGTTTTTTTATTATAAAACTTATGTACATATACTTTTTTCTCAAGAAAATTCTATAATTTGTCCAAATTTTGAAGAAATTTACTTTTTTTTCAAATTGTTTGCTTCCAGTAAACAATTCGCCGATATTTTTTCCCTATGCTGTGAACTCAGCGTGACCTTTCTCGTAAAAATCCGGTAATCGCAATACGAATGGATCTGTCATTGAAATAAACTATTATCTTATTGTACATGTTATACACGTGCTCAATATCCATGTTTCCTTGTTGATTGTTTACTAAGGTGACGATCAGTAAATTACGGCTTCAAACCACGACAATTAATCAGCTGCCATATTTTCACATCATAACAGACTTAGAGAATTTCTTTTGACGATTATACGATATGGATTCGTAAAAAATGATAAAATCGTGCACAGAAGACTAAGTTAATGATATATACATGCATTGGTTCAAGAATTGGATAAACATTATTTTTCACCAGTCACTCGTTTCATATGATTTTAACTCTGAAGTTATTGAAACACGGAATCCACGGAGTACAGTTGAAGTTAGCATTCGAAAGATTTGACCATAATGTAACATAATGTAACAGTAAAAATGTTTCATATATCGTCACCACAACTCCGTATTTTATCACGAGATTGTGCCATGACCAAATGATACTATTTACTGGTTTTGTACTTCCATGATCAACACAACATGTGAAGCACGATCTATTTACAAAGCACGTGATTTCTACCTGGTTTTGATATGGTGTTCTTGTTTCTCAGTATTCTGTTTTCTATGCAGTGTTTTGTGGACTCATTCGTCTATTCATCGTTTTTGTCGGGTTGGAGGAGGTTGATCTACGAGTTTTAAATGTCCCATTGATTTCGTCCGCCTTTGTTTTTTAGTATTTTGTCATTTATGACATTGCAAATGCGCATTTAATTTTTCCCGGATTTAAACAACATTATAAACGATGCTATTTTAAACAGATTCAAATTCGTAGCACATAAGTTCCCTCGGTTTTTGTCAATGTCTTATTCCTCGTATTATTAATTATATGATTATCTTGTAATAGTCTGCACTGCCGTTATGTTGTCTATCTTTTTAAAAAATGTTATTATTTTGATTGCCCCCTCCGTTATATTCAACTTTATTTTTGTCATGCAGAGTAAATTTCCTGGCTTCTTATTGCATGCATTTATTTGTATTTGAAGAAAAATGAAAATACAAAGATTTTTAATTAGATCACGAATTGATAAATGAAGAAGATAAATGTTTGATAAATGTCTATCAATCATCATAGTATAACATAAATAGCATTTTGCTCGATCTCTGTTTATGGATCTTTACCCCTCTATCTTAGCTACATCAGTCAAAAACTGTTTTAATATTATCATTACTTTTGTTATTATTTTTGTAAGTATTATAGTTTTGAAATTTTCATGTTTTCATCCTTTTTATCATAATTCTCCTTTAATGTTTTAGCTCACGTAACATCAGAAAGGTGTCCCCTTTGTTGCTTCAGAGGAAAATATCAAAGGACATGTTTACGAAAATGGAAATGGCTATTAATATCATCACCAACAGATATTGGATGGTAATCTTTTGTCTATAATCTGATTATGCGCATGTTTTAATTCAATCACACATATTTAGTTATTTCAGATATCTTATAATATTTTTTTACTTTTGTGAAATTTTAAGTGATGGAAGCGATAACCTTTATTGCATTGTAATATTTCTATTAAAAGAAAACAGATATGGTTTAATTAAGCATGGTGTACAAAATGTACATATTTAAAAAAAATATTTAGTTTAAAAATGAATGCATCGAATAAGGAAATATGGTTTACAAAATAAGGGATTTCTGTACTTGTTTTATTTATAAATGGTTTTGTTCCTATAATGTTTTGTTCTGTTTGGAAAGAAAATATTAACTACGTACTAACTGTTTTCATAATGTTTGGTAATGTAGTAAAGACATTTATGTTATGATTTGCTTTCCGTTTTCTCAAGTGATTTTGTGCTCCTTTTTTGTTTTGTTTGTTAGATTACGATATTTGACTTGATAAGTGACACGCCAGAAAGCCTGTGGGAGCGGCTAACAGATGGAATAATGAGAGCTTGGTCATATGATAAAGGTAAGTATATGACAAAACACTTTATTCTTGATATTAAGGACTGACAAACAAATCATAAAACATATATTACAGAGTAGACAGAGAATAAGTAATAGTGTATATCTGTTATGCACCTTTATTTAGTTTATTCAACTTGATGTGTATTGATAGTGGATATATGCTAGACAAGTTTTTTTTTTATTTGTACTCTTAGGAAGTAGAATTCATAGAAACTCGTCTCTAGGACAAATAAATATCTTGTCGGATTTTTTAATTTCAATTTCAGATTTTAATATTGATCATGTCGATTCACTCATCATCGCACATACCATTTGATGCTTGCATCTCATTCATCAAGGATAAATACAAGATAGGACTACTACAAAAAAAAGATAGGCTGCTACATATCCGATTAATTTACTTGACATTAACATGCATGAACGGCTTCACGATGGAATATATGACAAACGTGACTATCTCAGTTTTCTCATTCTCAACTTTCCATTTCTAAGCATTGACATACACACAAGCTAATTATATGGCTTTTAATAAAGCAGTTGATACGTCATTCATAGATATAGGAAGAGGTGGTATGAGTGCCAATGAGACAACTCTCCATCTAAGTCACAATGTAAAAAAGTAAACCATTATAGGCCAAGGAATGGTCTTCAACACGGAGCATTGGCTCACACGGAACAGCAAGCTATAAAAAGCCCCAAACCATTACTAGTGTAAAACCATACATGTTAACATTATACAGATAACATTAACAGAAGGTATGACCCTTTAGAAAAAATGCAACAGCAGGACTATGAAGAAAAACGACTGAAATTAATACAACACAATTTATTGAATCACATTTGATTAACCCTTACGTTATGTCTGCGTCACAATTCACATGCATCACGTTTTGGAAGTCTTTGATTTTGATGTATCTGGAAAGTCGTATAATCTGTAAATGTATGATTCTTTTTCTGCCATGTTCACAGAATGTAGATTAACATTTTTTTATTTCAAATATCAAATGGATTAACGAGATTTTATCATCGTTGAACTACTATTTGGTTGAAACAATACTAGATTTTTGGAAAAAAAAATGCAAAGCTTGTTTAAGGTTATTTTTCGCCATTATAAGATTTGAAACTGATTCTTTGCCTTATTTCTATTTAATAATCAATTCTGTTTTAGAGGAAAACAAGAGTTTGTATGTGCCTTCATTTAAACCAATTGACCAAGACGTCATCTCAATTTCAAAATATGTTGTTGATATTGATTGGCTGTCTAAAGAAGAACTTTTTGGTGGATACTGTTTGACTTCATCAAATCATAGCAATAAACAGGTTGGTCATAAATTTACGACTAGTATAAGAGGTTTAGATAAACAATAATTGCTATGTAATTTTGTATACCCATAGTCATTTTAAATGAACACCAACAATAATTATAAATGATGACCTCGTCAAGTTATATATTGTTACTAAAAAATTTGAAAACCTAGTTTTTTTTTTGTGTCTTTTTTGTAGTAATTGACATGCATTGTGAAATTGAAATGTAATCTGTTTCAGATTAAAGAGATTCTGTTTTCCGCAATCCTTGATCAAACAACTGATGTGATACGATTGTTGAAGAACATAAAAATGAATTGTGATGACGCTTCTCTTACACATTTATATAGAAAGGTAAAAACGTTACCAACAGCTATACAGTACGTATGTAAGGAGTGAATACGGGGATATTAATCTTATAAGAATTTAAAAAAATGAATATAGATAAAAGTCTTTAAATGCTATAAGTATACCACAATCAACCATTAATTATATGAGTAATATCTTCAATATGTTTTATTATGTATACTAAAGACAAAGACTGATATGATAAATTAATAAGTGAATTCACATGTAAATGTTAAAATGAATGACTTAAACAGATATTATACAATGGATCAAATGTGTTTTAATTGTATTATTGCGAACTTTTTTTCTTTACAGAAAGTCAAAAAAATGGAAAAGAAAAAAAAGAAAAAAGGCCATACTGTAGTCGATATCTGGAAGGTTGGACTTTTTCATTTAGATATGCGTTTATCAAAAATTTCAATATATATAGTTTTGCACTCAGAGAAGATGATCTGAGTATGGGGTGAGAATGGTGTGTGAAATGTCTCAATCAAGCCAAAGAGAGACAATCCTAGTAAATCAGAAGAACAGAAGTGTTAGCACCTTCTTCATACATTTTGTTGGTTATGCACAGTCAAATGCAATAAAACAATCGAATTTCATGAAAATTTAAATGTTTCAATTAATATTTGCTAATGAAATGAGATGTTGGAAATCATGAAGAGTCAATATATATTTTATGATATATGTTGCCATTAATATATGATATTACACATTATTGTAAAATTAATAACTGAATTCTTCAATGTCACTGGGACTGTATATCTTATTGATACAGTATGTGGTGGGGTTCATGGACCTCAGTCTTTGTGGACTTTTAATCTTATTTACAGTGTGGTAAGATTTCTCTTATAGACGCAATGGCAAACATTTCCCATTGAGTGTCATGACTTATAACTAGCACTTGCAATGAAAGTTATTGAAACCAGTGTAGCGGCTAATTTAATACCGATTAACTACACATATAGCATCGGGCTCGTTTTTTGGTATAAATATGTTTGCTTTTGATAAATAGTAAAAAGGTGAATTGATGTCAATAAACAGAAGAATCGGCCCTCTGAAAATAAAAATTATAACAAAATAACACCGTATAAATTGTGTAAAAGGATTATACATTTTGAATTTTTGAAATAAAATATTGGGAATAAAATAAAATTGAAATGACAAGTAACACAGGTTTAGCTAGCTATTAAACCAGGTTTAATCCACCATTTTCTAGATAAGAAAATGCCAGTACCAAGTCAGGAATATGACAGTTGTTATCCATTCGTTTAATGTGTTTGAGCTTTCTGTGTTGCCATTTGATTAGAGACTTTCCGTTTTGAATTTTCCTCGGAGTTCTGTATTTTTGTGATATTATATATTGTTTATGGATATCAGATATCTACTTAAATGGAAGGACAGTTATACAAATAAAAATAATATTATTTAGTTCAGTAGTAAGAATAACACAACGGAACGAAATGTTTTACGGGACGATATCTATAGGATACATTTATGTCGTGGACAAAGAATGTTACAAATGATGGCGCAACTTTATTGTTTATATGTATATTTCGGTATTAAAAATAGGTAACGCAAACAAAGATTTGATAGAAATGCTGTCTCCTTTTAACGTTACTGTATAAATACACAGGTATCGGCTCTGACATGATTTTTATATGCTGTTCTCTAATTGTTTCATTATAATTGTTTTGATTATTAAAAAACTAAGGTTCAAACTCCTTTATGCAATGTTGACCTTAGATGAATTGGCTATTACTATTGTTTTGTCTTTTGGTCATATAGCTTTTCACGCGTTTTGGAACTGATACTTCCTTGACTTTCATATATTTCAAAGCGTTTCTAATGAGAAGAATATAGAAAAGGAAATCAAAAAGTGAAAGTCATCATGTAGTCACTTTCAATAACAAACCGATGCATCTCACCATTTTACTTTTGCATTTGCGCGAGATTTTTTAGTTATATCATGTTTTTCAGGGAACGATCATTTGGTTAGACCTCAGAGACATCTACTGCAACAAGAAGAAACAAAATACTTCATATTTCGTTATCGTTATGAATCAGCCATTTGCGTGTACAATGGAATTTGTACTAGTACATTGTATATATACAACATTATATATGCAACATTATATATACAATGATTGACAATGAGACAGAACATTTGTTAAGTAAGAATTGATTGTGTTATTACTTCTATTCGTTTTCTTAGAGTGCTAGTCCAGAAGCCATGCAGTACTTTGCAAAGGACACTCAAACAGATAGTCTTAAGATTAAATCAGCGAAAGATGCTGAATTCCAAATTGGGAAAAACCTTCTGAAATGTAAGATACACTTTTACATTGCCTGAAGTACTAACACACTTTAAGACAAGACTGGATCACCCATTGTGTCACTACAAAGTTAGCATTTTCTAAAATGTCAATTTTTTGTTTGAATGATGATAACTTTTGTCTGAAGTTTTGAAAAGTATTACTTTCCCTTTCACTTTATTACACTGTCTTAAGTCTTTAAACAATTTACTGATTTGAACAACGTGTCTTTACTCATTTTTTATAGTCTAAATTTGTCTCAACACATTCATAAGGTTCTCAATCTCTGTCTGAACTTATTAAACACATTCTTACTATATACAGCTTGTCGTAACACATCAGAACGTATGCTTTTTTTTTATTAGGGCTTTGCTTTTCAAGAGTTGGAATGGTGACATGTTGCCAAAAAACAAGACAACATGAATCAAAGGAAGAATCTAACAAAGATGATCAAATGGAAGTTGTAAAGCCATTTCGATTTTGTGTTTTCTCAAATGATAAAACGAGTGCCAGTGAACTATGGGAAACATGTGAAAACCCAATGTGTAAGTTTGTTAGATATAAAAAAATAACGAGTAATAATGACATATGTAATGTTTGAAAAAGTGTTCATTATTTATTGTCATTAAAACATAAATCGTATTCCTTGTCTTACTCATAAGCGCCCTTTATCGCACCGTGGGTAAATTATCACGTTATGTTTGGTTTAACGCCGTCACTTGGTGACCCCTATGGAACCGTAGGGGGGTAATAAATTTCATAGGGATCCATGACGTCCCGTCTGCTGTTAACGGTGATGTCATCTATTAATGTTGTTGTGTTTCTTTGTTTATTTTTCTACAAAATGCAGCAGAAAATGTCCTACGTGCGATAAATTCGTTATACGGTTAGCTATTGACCCACTACGGATCCATAGAGGGTGAATAAAATCCATAGGAGATTTGGCCTTCGGCCTCACCCCCTATTGATTTTACTAACCCTCTATGGATCCGTAGGGGGTCAGTAGCGAACCATATAACTTATAGTGTTATCTGTACTTGATCTTTTAATTACCAGAAATGTCATCTGATCATGAATTTAACTGATAGTGTCCAATTCCCAACTGTGCCATATTGACTGATTATAGATTTGTTTGTTGGGTGGCGGATACGTGGAAGGAAACATTTACTCTGGTCGACACAACAGGTCTCGCCCCGATCTTTTTAGTTTAGTTTTTAGTTTTCGTTTCCTTCAGTTTTCACCTATTAATGGATTTATGAAATTTTATTAATGGAAACTACTTTTGTCTCAAAGTTATGAAGCAACATGCTACGACCATTCTATATTTGCAACTCGTGAATATCTTATTTATAAATTTTGAAAATCACTGTTATTGTTGACGATTATGATGGAAGAAACACATGAATGGTGTCAATAATCGAACAAAGAACATTAAAGATTTCTTTAATACATCTGACTTAATTTCTTTATGATACTGTTTTAAATGCTTTTGTTGCAGATCCTCAAATGTTTGCACTATTACAGTGCCTGAAGTACTAATACATTTAAAGACAACTTGTCTGAAAATTTTTTTCTTAAATTTTGCTGTAACACCACAGTCGCAGGTTGGGGGAGGATTACGCATTCACAAAATTGTTTAACCCCGCCATATTATTCATGTGCCTGTCTAAGTAAGGAGTCTGTAGTTCAGTTGTTGTTATTGTCTCCCGTGTGTCATATTTGTTTTTTGTTACATTTCATTACAAAAAGATCGTCTTCGACTTCAGACTGGATGATTATCATGTGTTCATTTTTTCACCATACAGAGGTAAAATTAAATTGCAAGACTGGAATGATTTGCAGGAATATAGCTTATAGATAGATTATGTTTACTGTCTGTGCCAGTCCCAAGTCAGGAGCCTGTAATTCACATGATTCACTGGTTGTCGTTTGTTGCTATATATTATATTTGTTTTCATTTATATTTTGTTCGTTAATCAGGCCGTTTGATTTCTTACTTGAATTGTTTTGTATTTGCCTTTTCGGGGACTATAAAGTATGGGTTTTACTCATTGTTGAAGGCCGAAAAGTGAACTGTAATTGTAAATTTCCGTGTCATTTGGTTTCCTGTGGAGAGTGGTCTCATTGGAAATCATTCCGCATCTTCTGACTTTTATATAGACTTTGATGGGAATGGAAAGAAATTATGACAGTCAAATAGTCAAATATCCACCACCATCGAACATTTAGTAAAAAGTTTTCAGACTGTCTTGTACTCTTAATAATTAGAAATCGGATTGTTTTCTCATTTTCTACGACAAATGTTTCCACTATATGTCATTTCCAAATGTATGTGAGCATCACAATTCAATCTGAAAACGAAACTGTACTCTTGATAACACTATATATATACTGTCAGGTGTACAATAACTGCTTGCTATCTTCACACATCGTTGTCAATATCATGAAATTTTATTCGACTGTCATCAAGTGAGAGGTTTCGCTAGATATAAATCCAGGTGTATTTCACAATTCTCTATGTGAGAAAATGTCTTTACCATGTCAGGAATATGACAGTTGTTTTCCATTCGTTTGATGCGTTTGAGCTCGGTGTTTTTGTTATTTTGCTTCTTTCTGGTATACTTTTTTAATCAAGGTAAGAGTCAAGAATAGAAAAGTAGAGTGAAAAGGTACTACTTTATATGTTTTCTCTGATTATTTTGTTATTATACAATGTGTTATATACGTCCACTCATCCAAGTGGTTCAGTCATATTCCAAAAATATATGTTCGTTGTAATTTCGATTTATCTTTGGAATAAGAATTGTTTGAAACGTCAAAAAACTACACATGTATACATAACCTCTGCAAAAGTGACATTTGTGTTGCTAGAAAATTAAATGTAATAAGACAGATATATTTGTTAAGTACAAATTGGGCTTTTGACTAGTTTTTAGCAATTGTGAGTATTCTTATATCGGTACTTTATGTCTTTTGTCTTTTCTTTTATTGTTCTTTTCCTTTAATTTTCCTCACATTTCGTCATATCGAGACCTTTCAAAGCTCACTAAATATTAGTTAAGACCGTATCTTGACCTGTAGTTGTTCACATCATTGTCATTTAGTCTTTTGTAGGTATTTGTATCAGTGGCAGCCTTGTTCTTATCAATTATAGCATTGTTTTGGGTAGTTATTGCCACACAATATTTCATAACATGCGTTATTTTTTATGCTGCTTGCTGCTAGTTTCCTTGAAACAGTAGTACTTGACGCCACCATTTTTCCTTTTCCTATGTTCGATTTTGACATCATCAAATGAGACTTCAAATGCGATTTGATACCTGAGCACCGGGCTGGTTGCCACATCTGAAACTGAATATGGGCATCACCGGAATCATTTTCAGTTTCTACAGGGGTCATGTTTAGTGTTGATTCTTCTATTGTTTTCTTTTTTTTTGGTACCCGAATGTTCATCCTTTGAGAGTTATATAAAAAGTGCGCAAAAACATTTAAACCTCAATAGTTCTTCTGTGTGTATGTTTAGGGCTTTTTTATAAATTCGTTATTATTATTCGATAAATCATTTGATAGAATCAATGTTGACATTGCCTTCGTTGTTCTTTTTTCAAGTAACAGCTCTGATAGCCAGTTGCTATCTAAAGGCTATGGCTAAGGTTGCAGAAAACTGGTTTGAGGACTCACTTCAACGCAATTTAGAAGACCATGCTAAGTACGGTCATTAGTATGTTAATTAAAATATTAGTTTTTTCTTCGGTTTAACAAATATCCTTTCCTTTTTAACTACTAAACGTCGATGTTACAAAATATACCAATGAAAGTTATGTGCATACTTATTCATATACTATTTTGTCTACCTTCACATATTTGAAGGAATCAGCAGATAAGAGTGAGTTTGTTAAATCAGCGTGTTCATTTCTACATTATTTTCCGAAAAGATATGTTTGACTGCGTTGATAAATATACCAGTTATACTGGAGAAATATCGTTGTGCATCAAATCTGGTTTTTTTTATAAAAGACTTATAAAAATAGTTAAGAAAAGTCGATTGCTACGGATATAGTAAATTGCAATGCAGTATTATTAGCACCAAATACTGTTCGAAATGATAAGAAAAACTGAAAAATGCTAGTTATGTGCAACTAGTTTTGATTAATTTTTTAATACTAGGCTTTTTGCAAACAGAGCTGTACAACTTCTTGATAAACTGTTTCAACATGACGAAAAATGGCAACTGATGCACTTGATCATGCTTCTGTAGTTTGGGAATACGTTGAAAGTCCTCTTCATTTTGGGCATCAGTTTGGTATGGAAGATTTCATATCTCATACGTCTACACAGAAAGATGCAAACAAACGTCTATATTCCTATATAAATAATAGATCATCTGACAACATGGAGAATGAGGAGAACGCAAACAACATTGACAATAATAGCCCACAGCCTGAGTGTGCAGATTTTATAAGGGTATGGTTATTCGAGAGAAAGATTGTATTGGTGACTTGCATCGTGTTTTATATAGATATAGGAAGATGTGGTATGAGTGCCAATGAGACAACTCTCCATCCAAGTCACAAGTATAAAAGTAAACCATTATAGGTCAAGGTACGGTCTTCAACACGGAGCCTTGGATCACACCAAACAGCAAGCTATAAAGGGCCCCCAAAAAACTACTAGTGTAAAACCATTCAAACGGGAGAACCAATGGTCTAATCTATATAAAAAACGAGAAACGATAAACACTTATGGACCACATAAACAAACGACAACTACTGAACATCAGATTCCTGACTTAGGACAGGCACAAACAATTGCAGCGGGATTAAACGTTTTAATGGTTCCAAACCTTTTCCCTTATCTGAAACAATAGTGTAACATCACAACATAGAAAGACACACTATAAAATATAAATTGGAATGGCTTAACTCAATCAAAAAACGTAGTAACACAAATTAACACACAATGAACGAATAAATTTGATCTATGATACAATGTAAATACAAAGTTAATAAAAATAAGGGATGATTAATTAAAATAAAAGTATTATACCGCTGTGAAATGTTAAACAATTTCAGAAAAACATCAACTTTGAAAAAAAATTACGTCATATTATACACAGGTAAATGAAAATAGTTTTGTTGTTAAGTATAATTCTTCTTCTGTCTGTATAATCGTCCGTTTAGGAATACCAAGAAAGTTTTTGTATATCAATAAAACTAATCTAAAACTTGGTACATATGGGGTGAATATCAACAATAAAACTATAAAATTGGTGCTCGATAAAACTTCGTGTTCTTCGTGTACAGGTGCCGGAACAGTATAAAAGGAGAAAGGAAATAATTTTGATGTTCATAGTACGAAGAAGTGAAAATTTGTAGTAATTCTAAACAATCAAAGCTGGTATATAGACCAAATACATGTTAACATTAAATAACAAAAAAGCATTACAAATAGTATCAACAGGTCAAATTAACAAGAAAGTACGATTTGAGAGTACTCACAGTTACTGACAGCTAGTTAAAAGCCAAAACAATTAATAATAAAAAATCATACATCAGGTACTAAAATCAATTAAAACACATCCCAGGGATTTAGTATTTTAACGTCATGGACAGTGGTTTGTTTATGTGTTACATATTTGTTTTTCGTTCATTTTTGTACATAAATTAGGCCGTTAGTTTTCTCGTTTGAATTGTTTTACATTGTTATTTCGGGGCTTTTTATAGCTGACTATGCGGTATGGGCTTTGCTCATTGTTGAAGGCCGTACTGTGACCTATAGTTGTTAATTTCTGTGTCATTTGGTCTCTTGTGGAGAGTTGTCTCATTGGCAATCATACCACATCTTCTTTTTTATAAAGAAGACATGACTTGTGCAATGCCAAAAATAAATGTATCGACAGGCAGTATGATAGTTAGGAGTTAACCTCTTTATAGATAAAAATGATCGTGTGTGTGTCTTTATACATCCCGTTTGAAAAGAATACAAATTTAGTTATGTTTTAATTTGCTGATGAAAAAATCGATATTAGTGCCAATGTAAACTATATTCAAAGATCTAATTACAACATTGGTAAGATAACCTTTACTAATAAGTTTGTTTAAAGGTTCGATGAGTTTACACGGATCGCATAGTGATTTCCGCGCTTTTAATACAATATTGCTATAGTATATATTAATCATCGGTCATTACTGTAAGTTTCTTAATTGGGTCGTCAATTACTTTTTTAATATCCTAATTCAACTTCATTTGCACTCCTAGTATTATAATGACTTTTCAATACTATATCGAGACACTCTTTTCTTTTTGTTATTTTATATTTACGATAATGAACTGATATGGTAGTCCCGACATTTTCATAATTTTCTGTCTGCATGCAGTTTATATGGTGTATCTTGAAAAAATAAAACCAATTATATTTAAAATAACATTAATGACCTCGTTTGATTTTTGTGTATTTATTATTTTTTTAAGCACCATCATAAACAAAACCAATGGTATAAATATTTAACAGCACCAGTGAGCAGAATGTTGATAAATGTAGTAAGTAAATCAATTGTTTATACTGGGTGGTCCCTTTACAGGATGCATAAAGTGAAACTGTTATTTTCAAGCGATGAATCATTGCCGATGGAGGTGGACTGCTAGCCCCAGCTATAATTTCAGCACTAAAATCAACAATGTTTCTACATTATATGATTTATACCAACTTATAAAAAATTCTATAAAGAGGGTTTGTTTTGAATTCACTAGCCCTGTGTCGCTACAGCTGTTAGCAAACTTTTAAGACCTGAATGTAATACTCACTTATAGCCAGTCATCGGTGCTGGTATAATTTATAACCTACTAATCTGAGATTTACCGTTGACAAATATGGAAAAAATTAAGAAACTGCGTTTAAAACTTCCTTATAAAAATTTGATTTTGATGAATTAATCTATTTTTTGCCACTCCATTATAACGTTTTTACTTTTTATACATCGCAAGCTTCAGAATGTTTAGGTGTGTGCGTTACTACTGATGGTTAATCGAGAAACGCACTAAATATCAACGAAATTATATATTTATTTGATAAACTTAAAACTTACTAACTAATTTTTTTTTTTTTTCGTTTTAAGTCAGTTTTTGGTAGTCAAAAATCACCTCGCATATTCGAGTATTATACTTTCTTTCAATTGTAGTTGTTTATCATTCCTAATGAACGCACCAAAAATATCATTTATATTTTATTTATGTCCAGCAATCAATTTGGAAAACTGTTCCCGCGCTATAAGTAAACATTCATTTATGTTAATCTGAAAACTTAATGCATGCATTATGTCACTATCAATTACTAAAGATATATCAAGAACAAATGTTTGATCTTGGGTAAATCTTTCTTCGACTGCCTTAGACTCAGCTAAACAGGAAATCGTACTTGACGTGTCATAGAGTAAAACATTGACAGCTTTAATGAGCATGAACAACTCCAATCAATTTATAGACTCGACATTTCTTGCGAAAAAAAATATGTAGAATTAACGATACGAATAATTACTTTAAATTTTATAATATCTAATTTCTTTTTACAATTATATGCTGAGATATTTAGGATAACTCTTCTTTATTTTAGGTATTGTATATTACAGTGCTCGTTATGTTCGTGATCTTCCTTACAACTGACATGCACTATAATTCGATATCTGTATTGGAATGGGTAGTCTCTATCTGGATAATTGGTGACTTATTTGAAGAATGTTTTATTTCGGCAAGTTTGTTATATTTTATTAATGTGAACTTTAGTTCATTATGGAGGACAAATCAAAATCATGTCAATTAATTTAAAACTACCACATAAGAAATCATTCAATTATGGTGTTTTGCAATGAGGAGCTACAACGAGAAGAAAATAAATAAAATCTACAGACTGATCACTGCACAAAAGTTTAAGCTAAGTTTGAATACCAATTTAGAGAAAAGTGCAGTTTCAATTACGAGTGTATGATACTAAACAATAATCTCCTGCAAATGGTTATCTCCATTTAACTTTACGTAACTTATAGGTTTCCTGAACTACAAAATCTTAGTTATCAACACTCTCCCACACACCTCCAAAACAAAATGACAATTTTCTTTTCTTTTTATTAAATTCTATTTATTCATAGGTTCGACTGAGGGATGGAAACTGTTCGATTCAACGAGTATTTCTTCATATTTTTGACATATGGAACTTTATGGATATTGTATGCGATGTTATGTACATCACTGCCTTCATAATGCATGCAGTTGGTCCCGTGGAAATACATGTTGATACTAGAAGAATATATAGCTTGGCATTGTTTCTTATGTTCCTTCGCCTATATAATATTCTTTTAATGTTTAAAAAAATTGGTATCATCATTATTATGGTCAAAGAAATGGCAAGTATTACGTAGTACGCTGATTTATTTTTTATCTCTCATTTGAAAATTTAGTACAGTATCATTGTTACTCACTTTGTTATTTCAGTATGTCCTGTTTCTTGAAATTGCTAGACTACTTAATAAATATTTACATTGTCCACAATAACAATTTCAAATGTATTTAAGAAATGTAGGTGTTAAGCACTGAGTTCATTTAATAAAGATATATCGAAACCCGTTTGTTAGTGTCACATTGACCAATCCGGTAAATATAAGTCAACAATAGTTTTTTATCGGGTTTAATTGCACAGTCTGTTTGTCATGTTGTTGTATTTTTATTTTGTTTTGTTAAACGAAAGACAATTGTATTGTCAACATTGATAAAAAAAAGGAAAAGAAAAAAAAACATGATCAAGGAAAATTCAAGACGGGAATTAATTAATGTACTCCAATCTCAAATCCCAAATAAGTTTGATAGAAGGAACTATAAAAAATAGAATAAATTTCCGGAGGGAAATATTTATTTGGTATCTTTATTTAACAATGATAATGTATTTTCAGTTGTTATACTTTGTTAAAGTAATGAGGCATTGCTTTTGTATTGTTCTGTTTAATATGAACATTTGTTTCAGCTCGTGGATTTATTGTATTACTTAGTCATTCTGGTGATTTTGATTTTTGCTGCTGGTACGGTTTATCATGCAAACATGTATCCAAATCATGATGTCAAACCATTTTCAAATGAAATTCAGAACTGGCAAATTTGGACAGTACTCAAGACACCGTATTGGCAGGTTTATGGTGATCCGTTCTTAGATTTACTAGAAGGTTAGTATAATAATGGCACTATCATAACCGAGTAAATTCGGATTGATATAAATACTTGTGTTAAATCTCTTTATTATAAAATACAGAAATTTAAGATGTTTTGCGATTTTACTGTATGCGATTGATCTTAGAAAAGACTTAAAATGCGTAATATAAAAATGTACATTGTGTTTGTGAGTAAATAAAATTGTTTTCTTGTTTACAACATCATATTCTGAAAATACCTTTATCACAAACGCTAGTGATCAAAACTACTAACAGTTTTATCACATTCAATAGATAGGACGTTATTTTAATAGAAGTTTAAGGACGTTTGCTCTTATTTTTTTTTTTTATTTTTTGCCAGATATGCAGAATCCTTTGGTTTATCCATGTAGTGTAATTCTAAAATTTTGCCCGCTAACCGCTACTTTTCTTTTCATAATTTTATTAAATATAGTTACTAAAGCCATATTTGAAAATCTTATTAAATCCTTGTTATTTTTTCATAGTTTTTGAAAAGAAAAAAGGTGCCAATGTTGAATGTATGAAAAATAATTAATTACCGCCAAATTTTAAATGGCTTATATATCGAAAACAAGCACACGAATTTAGTTTTACTAGCGATTTTTCTCAAAAATTATGTCATCGTGTTTCGTATCCTTGACATAAAATCAAAGAGTATAATTGCAACTACTATATGTCACTGTATGGCTTAGACAATGAACACAACTCATACCTTAATAATGGTAATGAAAGCACATTGCACTATTTATAATTCCTTTATTTCGATCATTTTGGTGCTTTTTTGTAACCATTCAAAATAGATTAGTAATCAAATAAAAAATAAAGGTGGGAAAAACGATATAATGAACAAGGTACTTTTATGAATGCAATAATAATCATGTAAATATATTTTCTAATTCTTCGTCAATTTATCCTTTTCTGCACCCATTGTATAAAAAAATTAATCAACGTGTGGTTCGTTTGATCTCAGTTCTTCATTGGTTGAAGTCCGATTATGACGTCGAATTTTCTTGCTTTCCTCTGAATTTCCTATTGTGACGGCACGAAAAAAGGCGACCATGCCTGATGACGTCACATAGAAAGAACACATATTTTTGCAGATCATTAGAAAAGAAGGAATGAGTTTGCCTGCATATTGTTTGAAAATCATTAGAGAAACAGATTCCACCACCAAATCTCGTGTAATACGATATTTTCTTCTGTGAAAATTGGTGCCAGAAGATCGAAATTACTGAAAAGACTTTTATTTGTCATAACTTAAATACTTATTTTTGAAATCCTGAAAGTTAAAATCGTAAGCGACAGTTTATTTTAACTGACACATACAAGCACGTACCATTTAGTAACATATTCCACTGGGATAAAAAAAAGTAGTTTATTGCCAACCTTGAGGCTACACGTATTATCTTTTGTGTTCTTTTTGTAATTTTTTTTCTAGCTAATTATGCGCTAAATCCAAGTTTCCGTTACAAAACGTAATTTGATGCCATCATGTACATCGTATTGGAATTTTAAATGGTATTCATCAAATATGTATTCAACCATTATTTTCGCAGCGCATATTTACATAAGACATTGGAAGGACTAACATTGAAATATACAATGAAGACACTGGATACGGTTGTTTGTACACAAACTATATGTATCACACACCAAAATGTAATATCTTTACTTTTGTCTCGTTTTAAAGCATCAGATAACAGCATTTGTACAGATAATGTAACAATTTGGAGTAATGATCCAACGGTTGAGAGGTGCCCCACTAAGGACTGGATAACTCCTGTAGTTGCAGCATTCTACATGATGCTGTCCAACTGGCTGTTATTAAACATAGTCATAGCTATGTTAAGGTTTGCATGAATATTTCTATCATAAATGATACCTGTAAATTATGTTACTTAGAGGGAGTCATTTTTCCCTTTTTCATTTTCATAGCAACAGTTAAGTGTATAATGAAAAATATTCAAAACCATGGCCTGACCAGATACCTGTTTATCGGCGTTACATTGAATTCTGAATCACCCAATCATTAGAAAATAGAATTATCTAAGGGCTGTTGATGCAGTATTTGACCTAATCCTACGTCTAAATAAAATGAAAGTATTATAATGAATAAGCGTATATATAAGTGTATCGATTGACCTATAACAGTTTTTGTCCTCCGTATCTTAAACCTATGAAACTGATGACATCGTAGATTCAGATATGCAATAGCTATACTTACTGCCCGTATCTTGTTATATTACATGTTTACAAATTTTACGTCTCAGTGTTAACATATGTTATATTTAATGTAATACATTTTACTTGTAACAAGAAACTCACATTTCTAAAAGTATCTCTTGACGTTAATTATATATTATGAATGCACCAACGTTCCAACGTTCTAAGTTTAGTTGTTGTTTTACAGACAAAAATAAGACAGAAATTTTCGTTCTATAGGCCGAGCTTCTACAACTGCCTTCGTCGTGATTTGCAGACACTAAACGTTAAAACACAATTAAACACAAGGTTACATACGGAAAGAAAAAATACATTTAACAATGAGATCTTCTAAAATAGCATAATTTCTGAATAAATGGCAACCCATTTCAAGAAAATTGCTCCGATACAAATATAGAGAATTAAATACATCGTTATTAACCTACAAACATTCCAATCACTTCTTTATCTCGTTTTGTAACAGTTGAATTTCATCGTCATGAAATTAAACTTATGGTTAGTTTTGAATATTTGACTTAAAATATATTGCGTTGAATAACATGTTTCTGTGTTTTGCAAATGTTACCTCAGTATACAGTGTAAACGATATATTTGATTTCATTTGCAGCGCACGATTCAACTTAATTACAGCAAAGTCAAAACAGAAATGGCGATACCATAGACATTCAGTGGTTATTTGTTATGAAAATAGAATACCTTCACCAATAAATCTTGTCATGAGGCCATTAAGCTTTTTCTGTTATGTAGCAAAGCGCCCGTGTTGTTCTTGTGTCAATGAAAGACCAACAGGCAGGTGTTTGTTCTTGTTTTATGTTTGATTACGATGAACACGTTAGGATATTTAAAAAAATATACCGTCTAGATCTGCTTAACTTTATATGAAAATTTTGTTCACTTGATGTTACATGTCTAATGTACATGCATTAATAAAATTAATGTGGTTATTCTTTCACAGCTTTATGACAAACATGTATTTTACTGTTTTTCGTTTTTAAATTATACACTACGTCATACTTTCGCTCATATTCATTATAAGGTTGTAGTAATAGAAATGAAAAGATTTGGAATGATCGCCAATGTGACGACTCTCAACCAGAGACAAAATGATGTTGATTATTTATTATAAAAGGTTCTGGTTTCGTGCATACATATAAACTTTTGAATTGCGGATATGTCAGAATTAGTTAATCGTGATGTTCAATAAATCTAGTAACAATTGGCAAAACATGATTGAATGACATTTTTTCAAAAAATCTGACGATTCATTCCTAAAATTAATGTAAAACTAACATTACTATGACAAAACAGGTATATTTCTTTTTATTGAATAAGTTATAACTGCATATTAATTTCAATTGTCATTTTAAACTATAGAATTTAAATTGAGGACTTAATGCATTATTACTTAAGAAATAATTAATGGAAGCCATAGATTTATTGGAAATTTAACCATGGACTGGGCCGTGATTCGAATTTTATCCTGAGCGTTAGCGAGGGATAAAATTAACGAATATCACGGCCCAGGCCATGTGTAAATTTACAACAAATCTATAGCTTCCATGAATTATTTCGATTCTTATAGGACAAGAGCGGTCACCAAAAATCTGAAGCGAGAGTGGGTATGCCGTGTGTTTGGCTTTTCTTTTCACTCCCTGTTAGATAAGGTTAAAACATTTTAATAAATCTGTAGCTTGCCTGAATTATTTCGTAAATAACTGCAAAAACAATGTGCTAAATTCTTTTTATTCTCAAACACAACATTTGCAATTTTTAATTTACATCTTTTCTCGTAAGCTACCGTCAAATCAAAAGTTGACATTTCGTAACTAAGGAGCCGCCATGTCGACTTGCTGAAATCTATTTTATGTAATATTATACGAATTTCGATGGTTCACGTAACGGAAAAACCTTCAGCTTTTGCATTTTCATTTGTATGACGTCATGTTTTGAAATGACTTCAATGCACCAAAAGCATTAATGAACTTTCGCCGAATTTTATTTTATTTTGATTTTGTTGATTTCTCCGAGCTCTTGTGCATTAATTCTTTTTGTCATAAATCGAAAAAGAATAAAAGTTCTGTAGTCTTTTTTCAATTGTAATTTTCAAAACAATGAAATTGGCATAGCGTTTGCAAATAGGTTCCGATACATGTGAATTTATGTGGCAGGTATATTGTAACATCCATTATTATGCATATCTCTGTATGGATATATCGAGAAGTTTATCACGGTGTTGTTTACAAGGCGAAAGAAGCACGTCATTTCAGAATTAAGGGTATCGCATTGGTATTTACAGTTTCATAGCTTGCAGTTTCTCAATATCTATTCATGATATTGAACTTTGAATGTCAAACTTAAGCACAAATTTAAATTTCAAACATCAGTTTTTGTTTTAGAATTTTGTATGAATCTTCTAATTTGCTAGCTATTTATATGTAGGAAATATTCAAACGTTTACTATCGGTTATATTTTGTTGTTGCTTAGTATCGATTTAATTCATTATAAACAACTTTATTTCAGGTTATACGGAGAAAATGTTCAAAAAGCAGAGAGAGCTTGCAAAAGAGATAATAAGAAATGAAAATGGCGAAAATTAAAATTCAAAGCATTCATAAAGTTTTAGCGATGTTTCGACGCATGTTGTAATCTTTACGTGTTCGTATAATGTTTACATTTTTTTAGGAATTTAAACCTTTTTAGACCCATTGTTACAAAAAATTAATCAACCTTTATTGACTTTCTTGATGAATCGATATGTGTAGCGGTGTTAGAGAAACTGACATCCATATAACTGTTTTAATGTCTTTAAATATCAGCTGTATTTGTACGAGGCTAAGAAACAGGTGTAATGTGAGCTTTAGCGAGCTATTGCTCCTGTTTCGAGTCGATATCTGTTGGGCTGTATATGTATGATAAGACACCTAATTGCAGGATAAATAGTTATATCGTATATGACGTAGAAATCCGGATATAGAAAGCACTCGAAGGGGATTTTCATTTGTCAAAAATACAAATTTATTTGATTATCATAGAGAAACAGATTCCAACATAATTACTCGTAGATTGTCATGTTTATTCAATCTCGACAGTTAAATTAGCGATTGGATAAATCTAATAAACGTAAGCATATATATATATATATATACAAGTCTAAATTGAAAACAACGTTCAAACCTATGATTGCGTTGGATAAAACCGCAATTTTACTTTGTTTCATTAAAAGAATGGCGAACGTAGATACAAGTATCTTGTCTTGGGAGGATAAATCCTACTTTGTAAAGAATCACTCTGATTCAAGCAAAAATTCTCTGAAACTGACATTATCAAGATGCTTGATTTCTTGATTGACAACATATTTGTTACGTTTGGAGGACGTGTTTTCAACAGACTGTCGGAATTCCAATGGGAACCAATTGTGCCCCTCTTCTTGCCGACTTGTTTCTTTATTATTATGAGGCTGACTTCATACAAGAACTTCTTAGGAAGAAAGATAAGAAGTTAGCAATATCCTTTAACTCTACGTTCCGCTATATAGATGATGTTCTCTCACTAAATAATACAAAATTTGGTGACTATGTTGAACGAATCTATCCCATCGAACTAGAGATAAAGGATACTACAGATACAGTTAAGTCTGCCTCATATCTTGACTTACATCTAGAAATTGACAATGAGGGTCGGTTGAAAACAAAACTTTACGACAAAGAGATGATTTCAGCTTCCCAATTGTGAACTTTCCATTTCTATGTAGCAACATTCCAGCAGCGCCTGCATACGGAGTATATATCTCCCAATTGATACGATATTCCCGGGCTTGTGTTTCCTATCATGATTTCCTTGATAGAGGATTGCTGCTCACAAGGAAGCTATTAAACCAAGAGTTCCAAATGGTGAAGTTGAAATCATCCCTTCGTAAATTTTACGGACGCCATCACGAGTTGGTTGACCGTTATGGAATAACCGTTTCACAGATGATATCGGATATGTTCCTTATGTCGTAACTACAATACCTTCCCTTTTCACGAATGTGACTTACCGAATTAGACTATTTACCGGATTTGTAATAACATAAGCAACACGACGGGTGCCACATGTGGAGCAGGATCTGCTTACCCTTCCGGAGCACCTGAGATCACCCCCAGTTTTAGTGGGGTTCGTGTTGCTTAGTCTTTAGTTTTCTATGTTGTGTCATCTGTACTATTATTTGTCTGTTTGTCTTTTTATTTTTGGCCATGGCGTTGTCAGTTTGTTTTCGATCTATGAGTTTGACTGTCCCTCTGGTATCTTTCGTCCCTCTTTTATAACCACTGGGTCGATGTCTCTGCTGGTGGACATTTTGTCCCCGAGGACATCATCCGCCCAGTAGCAAAATTGCATGAATTTACGAAGATCTAACAGGATACTGGCTCGGACGTCGCCCAGTATAAAAAGGTCCGAAACAGACGTCACCATGGACACGGTGTCGTCTGATAAGGCAGGTGTCCCTCATCACCAGACATGACAAATATCCCAAACATGACTCATTCAGATCATCATACTAGTGACAATAGCAATAGGACACATACACAGCCATGTTCAGTTCTCCTTAAAGACATTTTGGATTTTGATGACTCTGAACAACACTGTCTCATTTCGAAATGTGGAACTAATGGCTGCAAAACTTGTGATATTTTAATAACAGACGCTCAATTCACTAGCAATTTAACTAAAAGTCTTACTTTACTAGAAGTTACGATGATCTGAATTGTAAATCTATAAATGTCGTCTACGGATTAGAGTGTAACCTTTGTGGATTGGTTTACGTCGGCGAAACGAAAGGAAGGCTAAACAAACGTATGTGCGGCCATAGATCAGATATCAACCTCAATGCAAACGACATTCTGTACCAGCATTTTAATCAGCCTGATCATTCCATCGTTTCTATGACAGTTCGTATAATCGAAAAATATACCACAAGACTAACAATCCTCAACTTGCAACGCCTCTCCGTAGACAAAAGAGGACTACTGGATTCGACAATTGGGAACTGCGACACCATATGGTTGCAATGACAAAATTGATGGTATAGGTATTCTATCTAGTCCTTCCTGTAGCTCGGTGAATGTGATGAATATTTTCAACTCTACTCCTCGACGTAGACGCAGTCATGGTCATCGTCATTATACATCACCTACTTTGCATGATGTCTCTATTAATGACTTGCTGCCATTTATACAAAAGCCATTAGGTATTCATCACATTCGCACGAAACTGTATTCATTACCCTTTCAAAACTTCATTCTCTGTTCAATTTATGTTTGGAAACCACTGTTACAAACCCTCATTCAAACCAATACAAACTTACAGCTATTATTTCGGATATTGCAAGTCACAGACTTTTCAAACCAGTTCGCATTGGAAAAGATGAAAAGAGAAAGATCTTTTCTTAAACTTTCCTTTGCCAACAAAGGTCTCGATGGCGTCAACTTAGGCAATATCCTTCATCATAAATTAGTTCAGTCGAAAATACCTCCTTACTTTAAAGATCAGTCTGTACCAATAATTTCTTATACCTATACCAAACCAATTGCAACTAAAATTTTCAATTACAAACACGTTTTGCAGGATCTCAACATTGACGACTTCAAGTCTAAACCTCCTGATTGCACCTGTGCTAGTTCCCAATTCACATATAATCCGGCTGGCCACGTTATTACCGGAGACCTCAACATTGTCAATAACACTTCCTGTGGAATTTGTTATCAAAGGTCCGAAATATCGTGAGCCTAAATCCATCAATTGGAAATACAACTTCAAAATACTGATGGATTCAGTCGAGGATTATGCCAGGCAATGGGCTAAACGCGAGAAAGAAGACATAGATACTCTTTCCGAATGGATTAAGGCTGTGAGGTCGTTGATACAAATCCGAATTAAGAAACTAAATGGGCATATCAATACCCACGCTACATCAATTTTTAAATGACCCAAATGTTGCAAAGCACTTGTCCTACATTCATGCCAAAGATGTTGTTATCGCCACAGATAAAGCCCCAAACAACATCATTTTCGTGTGTAAATATCATTACATAAACTGCTTGATAAATGAATTAGGTATTGACAATTCACTTGGAAACTCAACATATACCCTCACGACACTTACCAAAGAGGAAATCCTGGATAATCATAGGTCTGTTCTATGTTCCTTTGAATTTCAACCAAAGATGAAGAACTGGATCTTCCATCACTGTATTGGATACCTAAACTACATAAGTGTCCTTACAAACAACGGTATATTGCTGGGTCTTCCAAATGCTCCACGAAACCTCTTTCTAAATTATTAACATCTATTTTATCAGCAATCAAAGCCGGGCTCCAAAGTTATTGTGAAACTGCCTATTCTAGAGGTGGCGTGAATCAGATGTGGATACTAAAAAATTCCAAAGATCTTTTAGAGTACATACAAACTAAGACTCTCTCATCTTGCAATAGTATTAAAACATTTGACTTTTCTACACTTTACACAAGTATTCCCATTCCAAACTAAAAGACAAATTGAAAGAGTTGGTATTACTTTGTTTCATTAAAAGAATGGCGAACGTAGATACAAGTATCTTGTCTTGGGAGGGATAAATCCTACTTTGTAAAGAATCACTCTGATTCAAGCAAAAATTCTCTGAAACTGACATTATCAAGATGCTTGATTTCTTTGTACGACACCCCGTGTTACCAATACGTTGGAATGTCCTGCGAGTCAGGCTTTTAAGTCCAGTTTTGTGATTACATGGAGGATTATAAACCCTTTATGTCTGATGGGTTTGTTCCTATTGTTGATAATACTACTCCTCAGCCTATTAAGATTTTACGGGACACTGGAGCTTCTCAGTCTTTATTGTTGGAAGGTGTGTTGCCTTTGTCCGAGGAGACTTCTGTTGGTGCCTCCGTTTTGTTACAAGGTGTGGAGCTGGGTTGTATAGATGTTCCCTCCATCGTATTTATCTGAAGTCAGATTTGATAACTGGACCAGTTGTTGTGGGTGTTCGTCCTAATCTCCTGTTGAGGGTGTTTCATTATTGCTAGGAAATGATCTAGCTGTTGCTGAACTGTATCCAGCTTGTGTCGTTACTAGGGCGATGGCTAGAAAACAACAAAATGAGGATTTGCAAGAAGACCAGTTTGATTACATGGACCTTTCTGACACCTTTCTAGCTGACATTGAAGGTCCCGGTAGCTCAGAGAAGGCCGCCATAAGACCACCTATTATTAGCAAGAATGTAATTATGCCTTGGCCAGACGTAAACAGCCATTCATTAGACCGAAGGAAATTTGTCGAAGAACAAAATAAAGACCCTGAGGTTCTTCAGCTCTGCAAGAGGTCTCAACCACAGGAGGAAGCAGACAAAGTGGCCGAATGCTATTACCATCAAGACGGTATTTCAATGAGAAAGTGGAGGCCCCCTGATGCTACCCCAGAGGAGGAATGGAGAGTGGTATACCAAGTGGTGGTGGTGCCTAAAATCTATGAGCAAGACATTACTGGTCTTGCCCATGACACCCCCTTGGCTGGACACTTAGGCATTAGGAAGACTTACCTTAAGATCTTACAGCATTTCTACTGGCCAAGACTAAGAAGTGATGTCGCAGAATACTGCAAATCATGCCATATATGCCAGGTTGTTGGTAAGCCTAACCAGAAAATACCACCAGCACCACTTCTGCCTATTACAGCCTTTGAAGAACCTTTCAGCCGAGTACTCATTGATTGCGTTGGACCTTTACCGAAGACCAAGACCGGAAATGCGTATTTATTGACAATCATGTGTACCTCCACTCGCTTTCCTGAGGCTATTCCGTTAAGGAATATCAAGACACCTACTATTGTCAAAGCTCTGATCAAATTTTTCACGCTAGTAGGACTTCCAAAGTCTATACAGTCCGACCAGGGTTCAAATTTGATGTCAGGTTTATTTCAGCAAGTCGTGTACCAGTTAGGGATTGCTCAGTATAGGTCAAGTGCTTATCATCCAGAATCTCAAGGTGCCTTAGAACGTTTTCATCAAACATTGAAGAACATGATCAGAACTTTTTGTCTTCAATTTGACAGGGATTGGGATGATGGTGTTCACTTTTTACTTTTTGCGGTCAGAGAGGCTGTTCAAGAATCCCTTGGTTTTAGTCCCTTTGGGTTGGTATTTGGTCATACTGTAACGGGACCTTTAAAATTGATTAAGGAAAAATGGCTTACTGAACACACTGACTTGAATCTTCTAGACTATGTATCTAGATTTAAAGAAAAATTGTATACTGCTTGTCAAATTGCTCAGAACAATTTAAAACTGTTCAGAATAAGATGAAAATATGGTATGATAAAGATGCCAGGGACAGATTTTTGAGCCTGGTGATAAGGTACTTGTATTTTGCCAGTCCTTGGACATCCATTACAAGCTAAATATTGTGGTCCTTATACCATAGAGAGTAAAATTAATGATTTGAATTATATTGTAAAAACACCAGGTCGGCGTAAACAAAATAGAGTGTGTCACATTAATTGTTAAAACCATATTTTGAGCGTACTAATGAAGGTGAGAATAAACCAGTTGCCACTTTAGCCATGGTTAAATTGGAGAACAATCATGACAGACCAGATATAATTGAACCACCTTTTAGTTCTAAAACTATGGAAGAGACAGTTAGATTGAAAAATTAAGAAATTTTGTCAAATTTAGATTCAAAACTTGCACATCTGTCTTTTGATCGTAGAGAAAAATTAAAAGCTTTGGTATTTTCTTTTAAAAATCTTTTCCCAGATGTGCCAAACAAAACCACTGCTGTTTGTCATGATGTCGATGTTGGTGAATCTTCTCCAATTAAGCAACATCCTTACCGGCTCAATCCACTCAAACTTGAATATATGAGACAAGAAATTGAATATATGCTTGACAATGATATTATTGAGCCGAGAAACAGTGAATGGAGCTCTCCTTGTCTCCGTCTGCCCAAACCAGATAAAACCTCTCGTTTTGTAACTGATTTCAGAAAAGTAAATTCTGTTTCAAAATCTGATTCCTATCCGATTCCAAGGATAGACGACTGTATTGATAATATTGGAAAAGCAAAATTTGTGAGCAAATTTGATTTATCGAAGGGTTACTGGCAAGTCCCATTGACACAGAGAGCTCGAGAAATATCAGCTTTTGTCACACCAGATGGCTAATTTCAATATACTGTAATGCCGTTTGGCATGAAAAGTGCTCCAGCTACATTTCAAAGAATGATCAATAATGTTATAAAAGATTTAGACTGTTGTTATGCTTATATTGATGATCTTATTGTATGTAGTGATAGCTGGGAAGAGCATTTAACACATTTATATGATACTTTTGATAGATTGTCACAATCAAATTTGACTGTTAATCTTGGTAAAAGTGAATTTTGCCAGGCCACTGTTGATTATTTAGGGCATACAGTTGGCCAAGGTCAAGTGAAACCTATTACGGCTAAAGTGGACGCAATTACTAAATTTCCTCCTACAAATAAAAAACAACTTAGATATTTAGGCATGATTGGATTTTACAGAAAATTTTGTTCAAATTTTGCTACTGTTGTTCAACCATTGACTCATCTTTTACGGAAAGATTCTAAATTCATCTGGAGTGAAAATTGTCAAAACGCTTTTGAAAATAGCAAATCACTTTTAATTAATAGTCCAGTTCTGATCACTCCAGACTTTGAAAAACAATTCAAACTTGCCGTTGATGCAAGCGATGTAGGAGTTGGCGCTGTTTTATATCAGGAAACAGATGATAATGTTGAAAAACCTATATCATATTTTTCTAAGAAATTAGATAAACATCAGAAAAATTATTCGACTATTGAAAAAGAGTGTTTTGCACTGTTGTCTGCACTTCAACATTTTGATGTATATTTAAATCCCACTGTGCATTCTATTCTTCTTTATACTGATCATAATCCTCTCACCTTCATACATAAAATGAGAAACAAGAACCAGAGATTGACTAGGTGGAGTTTATTGTTACAGGAATATGATGTTATTGTAAAACATATTAAAGGTAAAGATAATGTAATAGCAGATGCTTTATCTAGAACTTACACTGTGTATATACTATGTATTTTGTACATATAATTCATGAAAAGTTTTGTTACACTCAAACTTTTTTAAGGGGAGGTGTTATGATATTGTAACTATCATATTTATTTAGTTGGCCTGATTTGTTTTGTGTGGCCTAAGAATGTTTACATTATATTTTGTTATATTGTGTACAAAATTATACACATTGTGTTACAACTATGCAGTTTAGAATTCACTGGAACAATCATTGATACTAATGGAATGATTAGAACTTTCTATTTCACTTACTTACATAACGTTTCCAGAATGATCATAACAAAAGGTGCGTAATTTATATTTCTAGCGTTGTCTAGAAAATTTCCGTTTGAGTATTTAAATGCAGACCCAAAAGTTAGTTAAATATAGAGATTTAGACATAGACATGATAGATAGACTTAGACATCGATAGACATCAACATTCTCAGCAGTTGGATTGACACTTTTATTTACAAACTACATCATACTAGATTGTGACCAATTGGATATAATATTCTGTGGATTCCGAGAAGATTTCCGGATAAAGAAAAGATAAAAGATTGGACATATATTTTGACAGTTAAGTTGACTTTCTTTTATGTAATACTTCTTGTAAACTTGTGTATAATAAATCTTGTTAAATTTTATTATTGATTTGTGTCTTTGTTGGCTACAATTAAAAGGCGATTTTCTGGCATAACAGAAATTGGGGGCTCAAGTCCGGGATAACGTTAATATCTTATTAAAATTTTTTCAGTATTTTTATTAGAACTAGCCAACAAAATTCTACAATATGGCATTTGATGTCGGTAAATTTTTGAAAACGCCAGACCTGGAAGGGTTTGATAATTTAAAGAAAGAGGAATTAGTGTTGCTTGCTAAACATCTGAAATTAGACTTTAGAGTATCTATGAGAAAACAAATTATAAACAATTTGGTAATAGATAAATTAGTTGACTCAGAAGTTTTTGGTGAAGAGGCTCTTGAACTCAAGGTAGAAAATGTTGATGCTTTCAAATTAAAACAGCTGGAATTAGAACACGAACTTAAATTAAAACAATTAGAAAAAGAAGAAAGACAGGCAGAACTTGAAATGAAGGAAAGGTTGGAGATGGAGAAAAAAGAAAAAGAAGATGAATTTAAATTAAAACAAGATGAATTGAAATTAAAACAGGCAGAACTTGAAATGAGGGAAAGGGTAGAGATTGAGAAAATGAAAATTGAAATGGCAAAAGAAGAAAGCAACACTAAATTCCAATCAAAATCAGAACATTTTAATTTTGATGCAGCAAAAAACATACGTTTGGTTTCCAAATTTTGTGAAAAAACAGTTCATAAATTTTTTCCACAGTTTGAGAAAATTGCTCAAAATTTGAAATGGCCGAAGCCTTTTTTGACTACAATGCTGCAAAGTGTTTTTGAGGGCAAGGCCGCTGAAATTTACTCAGCACTTTTATCAGAAAATAGTTCTGATTATGACAAGGTTAAAAAAGAGGTTTTGAAAGCTTATGAGCTAGTGCCAGAAGCATATAGACAGAAATTTAGGGCTTATAAAAAGTTTGATTTACAAACCTATGTTGAATTTGCTAGGGAAAAAGAAGATCTATTTGATAAATGGCTTACGTCAAAGATTATAGATAAACATTTTGATAATTTAAGACAATTGATGTTATTAGAAGAGTTCAAGCAGTGTGTTCATTTAGACTTAAAACACATTTAGATGACAAAACTGTTGAGACATTACAAGATGCAGCTGTTATTTCCGATAATTATACCCTTTCACATAAGAGAAGTTTCAAAGGTCAAAATTTTAATACTTCGAGTGGAAATTACAAGAATCAAAGCACTGAGCGTACTGGTAGTAGGCCTGTTGCACAGAATAAGAGTCAGTCTAGTTATAATGTGTCTAGTCCAAAATTTGATACTTTTGAGAAGAAGTCACTGACTTGTGCTTATTGTAAAAAAAAAATGGTCACTTGATGGCTGATTGTTTTAGACTCCAGAAGAAGAATGAAACAGATAATAAGCCCAAGACCAGTGCTTGTACGACACCCCGTGTTACCAATACGTTGGAATGTCCTGCGAGTCAGGCTTTTAAGTCCAGTTTTGTTATTACATGGAGGATTATAAACCCTTTATGTCTGATGGGTTTGTTTCTATTGTTGATAATACTACGCCTATTAAGATTTTACGGGACACTGGAGCTTCTCAGTCTTTATTGTTGGAAGGTGTGTTGCCTTTGTCCGAGGAGACTTCTGTTGGTGCCTCCGTTTTGTTACAAGGTGTGGAGCTAGGTTGTATAGATGTTCCCAACATCGTATTTATCTGAAGTCACATGATAACTGGAGCAGGATCTGCTTACCCGTCCGGAGCACCTGAGATCACCCCAGTTTTTAGTGGGGATTCGTGTTGCTGAGTCTTTAGTTACCTGAATGTTGTGTCATCTGTACTATTATTTGTCTGTTTGTCTTGTGTCGTTTTAGGGCGATGGCGTTGTCAGTTTGTTTTCGATCTATGAGTTTGACTGTCCCTCTGGTATCTTTCGTCCACCTCTTAATTATAGACGTAAGCAGCCATGCAAAAAGAACAAATATATATGAGGTGCTTTTAGAGTTAATAAAACTTTGAGTATATCAATGAAGAACAGCAAACACTGCTAAATTAAATATATATATATATATCTATATAACAATATATAGGTTTGAACGTTGTTTTCAATTTAGACTGGTTTATATTTTTTCGTTTGGGCTTGTATTATATTTGCCTTCGGGTTTATATGATCCGTTCATCCTATTTTGACTCCTCAAAATTCAAGAGTCTATCCTAAATTGAGGTAAATTGTATGGCTTTCCAAATACCGTTTCGATTCCTAACATCACTGAAGAGACATTAATTGTCGAAATCCGGATATGGTGTACAAAAACCTTTGCACCTTTTGTTTGCGGTATATCATCTTTTCCGCAAGTTTATTGTTTTCTGTTTAGTATTGAGTTTTTTTTATTAAGATCCATTTATTACATCGGTGATCCGTTTATTTGGCAATCGTCATTGGCAGTCAGCAGGGTTTAAGAACATTTGTTGTTCGACCTGTTAGTCAAATGCGTTTTGTTAAAATATACTTTTTCACTTTTTTTGGTCTTTTGGAAAATGTTGTTTGTGCTGTATTTAGACCCCTCTAACAAGAAATTTGTTTTGCATGCACAAGCATAAAAATTGCGTTTTGATTACACGTGATATTGATTTCCACAATGAAACAAAGTATGTAGTAAAAGTATCCAATCGTTTACTCGTTATTGTATTATGTATTTGTCGTGCAAAATTCATGTGAACTTAATGGACCTTCAATATAAATAGATCTGCTTCAAAAACAAATATTTGATCTTGAAATTGATGCTGATAGTTAACTTTAACGAGTACTGTGTTAAAGGCGATGATCATGATTTTAATATTAGAGGTAGCAGTAGTTTATCGGAGTTAAAATTTGCAATCGATTCATATTATACGAATCAAGGTAAAACGAAACCTCCATTTATCACATGAACTCAAAAGGCACGAGACCGAGTGCGTTGAATAAGATTCATCTTCTGCTATGCATGCATCATGCGGCATGCAACTGAACTCCAGTCTCTGTATCATACAGCACGTCACTATTATTGTATGTGATAGGATTGACAAACAAAAGATGGTAATTGTTTTGTTTTTGTGAGTTTTTAACAGATAATGTTCAGTAACGGCGAGAAAGGTTCGTTTCGTCAGGTTTTGTCATTTCGACAGATCTCTATTACGACCCCAATAAAGCAAGTTAAGGTGAAAATGTAACAAAACACCAAACATTGTAAACATACGCTATAATCTCCAAATTATTAAACATGATTTACTTAAACAATGTTATTCTAAAATATCGAAAAACATGTGCATAGTTACTACTTGACCAATTTGTTGCGTTGCTTTTTCGTTTTTTCTATTATAACTTTTACCTGTGTTAACGTGTTAGAACATTCGGATAAGAAATAAACAACGATTAGTGAAATAACACCAACGGTAACAATTCTACTGCTTTAAGTGCACATATCAAAAGACTATTAACCCTATCAATCAGACGAATTAATGCGCGCAAACAGAAATAAATAGAAATCAAAATCATATATAAGTAAATGGTTATTCGGGACATAAGTATATTTATATTGTGCGTAGTAATAAAACTTAAAATATCAAACAAAATTTACGAGACATCAAAAATAATGATTAGATTAATATGTTTTTATTAATTATCAAAATTATAAAGAAGGACAACGTTGTGTGGTATATGACATATCTATATGTTTGTTTGTTTTACGTTTTTTCATGTATCATTTATACTGTTGTTCATCAAAAGTGCATCTCAAAAGACAAGTAGAAGAAAACATACCTTTTTCAAAGATAAACATATGTCTATACAATATGTCAAACCTTCAATTATCTATACAAGTCACTTCTTATGACATCTATTTGAGAGATTCATGAATTATATAGGACAGACAATAAAAATGTCACTAGGAAAATTTTGCTTTTTGAGGTCTTAGTTGGCTAACAAAACGTATATGTGCCTATGATATACTATATATAATAACGATTCCTCGCAGCTGAACTTTTACTAATTTTATCAAAACCATATTCTGTGGTATTGTTTTCCCATCTAGCCTAACGTAAGACGTTTTCTAGAAGTTAAAACAAAGGTTTATTCACTTTCATAATGTAATATATAATTTTAAAGCCCCAAAATGACTTTATTTGGTGATTGAACGAATATTGTTTACTCGTGTACAATGTTGATGCTATTTTCCAAAATCAACGATATCAAACTATTTAATTAATAATACAAGTCGGTCTGAATGAGTACAAAAAAGTTAGTTATCTTAGTGTGTTATTCGACTCAATTATCCATACAATTTGTTAAGGTTTTTATGCATGTTCAGTAAATCTCGGAGATGCGAAAATATATGTGTTGCTATTGTTTGTATTGAGTTTAGAATTGATACGGTTAAACGATCTACATAGCTACATGTAATACTAAATAGCTATTTATTGTGCCGACTTCATATAAAACATTTATGTTTATATGCTTGGTGTTGGCACTTTTTCATTGTTTTATATGAACAAATCAATTGTAGACACTGTTGTCACATAAACCTTAGTTTCAGGTTATTAACATGATGTATGTACTGCAAAAAGTAATAAAACTTTTCGATGTTTGTTTTCTTTTTTCGCCAAAATTGAAATCAGTCCTGTATTTTTATTATAATAATAGAAAAAACAAATACACATAAAAGAAACATTTTAGCACTCATGAGCTATTGATGATTTTATAAATAAATAACTTTCGTGAAAAGGATGTACTACGCATTCAGAAAATTATTAAGATGTGTCAATAAGCCGGATTTATTCCGGGATAGTTCGAAGGCTTAGTGACAAAGTCCTGCTTACATAGAACTAGGATAGACTCTATAGGAATTACACAGTAGCATATGAGTGGAAAAGAACTAATAAGGTGTTAAAGAATTTCTAATATTTAACGTTTCTAGTGATATATCTAAGCAATTAACTCAAAGGAAATGAGAGCGAATAATCGTATGTTTCATGAGAAGAAAGACAAATTTCCTATTTGAAGTGCATAACTTATATCATGAAATCGCTCGTGCATGTTGTATGTCATCGATGCAAAAATCAATGGAAGACATCATAAAGGAAAATTTCATAAAATAGAATTTTAAATGTTTTCCAAAACTTGGTTAAATAGTTCATATATTGCTGCATCTATATCTGATAATGGCATTGGTGATATATTGTTTTGTATCGTCAGTTGATATATACATCTACAAATATGTTCAGTTTATTACATCGTTGATTATTGATAGTTAAGTTGAATAATTCATCACTCCTGGTAAGTATTAATTATGAATATATTCGTCAATAATGATTGTAAAAATAATTGTCATACTTCTAATAAAATTGATAATTTCGCTCTTTTCGCGAGAAAGCATTGTATTACATCAACCTTATCATTAAAGGTAATCAATATTATACTAATTAAATCTTTGAATATTGTGTTCATCGGTACAATCATTAATTTCGCTTTTTATCAATTAGAATAACTAAATATCAATTGCTATACAGTTATGAAACCGTTTGGTCCTAACTCCTGTCCATACAGTAAATTTGTACTTTAGAATTACAACAGGTTTTTGATATTAACAGTCTGAGAAAAGTATGGCTTTGTGCAACATCAAACTATTAGTGAAAGCTACCTTTTTTCAGTTGTAAGCAAAATTTTAAAATTTTAGAACACATCTTAACTTTGACAGATTATGTCAAATGCTTTGAAATTTCAATCCATTTTTTTCAAATACATTGAAACAACATAAACATTTTAAAAAATACTATTTCCTATTCCCCAAAACCTTTTCAAAACTTTGTACATTTCCCTTAAATCTATCCATTATTTTGCACTTCAATACTAAATACAATATGTCAACTATATTTGGTGTATGGAAATATTTAACGATGTACATGTCAGTCTAACAATTTTTTTTTGAATTTGAACTCATTATAACGGGTCGTTGCCTGATGTTAATTTTTTGTGTTATTGTCTGTTTTTCGAATACTGTATACAAAAGGCCAGCTAAAGTTGGTGTATGGAAATATTTTTCCGATGTATATGTCAGTCTGGCAGGTTTTACTTGACCATGACCTCATTTACAGGGTTCATTGATTAATGTTAAGTTTTTGTGTTTTGGTTTTTTTTCCTAAACTTTCAGCAATAAGTCAGCTATATTTGGTTTATGGAATAATAAGGTATGTGTCTGTCTGGAATGTATGATTTGACCTTCACCTCATTTTATGTTTCATTGCTCAATGTTCAGTTTTCCTGGTTATCTTTGTTTCTTAGATACTATAGGCAAAAGGTCAAATATAGTTCCTGCATGGAATGATTTTATGGTGTACATGTCTGTCGGGCAGGGTTCATCTCACTATGACTTCATTTTCATGGTTCATTGGTCAATATAAACTTTCTACGTTTTGGTATGTTTCTTTTATACTATAAGCAATAGGTCACCTATATTCTGTGTATAGAATTATTGTATTAAATGTTTACATGTATTATCGGCTTGGTTTACTGACCTTAACCTCATTTTCTTGGATCATATATGTTAAAGAGATACTTGTAGTTAAACTTTATATTTAAGGACTCTCAACATAAAATCAATGATCGGCACAGTAGGCGAGATATTTTAGCGTGTGCACTCTTGTTTATCTTGTCGATTGGTCATCATGTCTTAAGTTTGGTATAATAAACATCAAACAACAGATCTTTCTACTTCAAGTTTAGCCTTAAAGGAACTTGGAAAAGCGTTTGTTGTGTCTTTTTTATACTGAGAGACAGTCGTAGCTATGATGTGAAAGATGTTTTAACCATGAATTGTTTCGGTATTGATGTCAACAATATATTCTCCTTCCTGTATTGTATGACAGCCTTTTTTAATGTAGCAATGGTGTTAGGTAAGTCACATTGGATATATTTAAGAACTGCATTCAACAAGGAACTATTGAAGCAGTTGTATGTAATGTTCAGTTCATTTATATTTATTGTCTTAATTACAGTTGCATATGAATCATATGAATTCCATTTTTGTCTCCTTTTTTTTTTTTTTTGATACCCAATCTCCTTTTTAAGGATTTTTTTTAATCAAATAATAAGTGAAATGAATACAAAATTTCATTTGCACATGCTCGTTTATTCTTTATACTTTTGGTTATTTATGATTAATCAAGGAAATTGTATATCGGTCGTCCGCATTTAATGAGGACAAATATCCATAGAATAACAGCTTATTTTTGTGGCTTGATTTTAGCATAATTTTGTGCTATAACAGGTGCGAGTTTTAGTCTAGTTGTCTCCTTTTAAGGTTCTATTGACATACGATTCAAAATATTATCAATCAATTTGTTTCCCACTATCACCATTGGAATGAGTAACAGTTGGGTTTTTTTTTCAATGAGGTGATATTTCGTAAAATATATACTTCCAAAGTAGACCCGCATCATAGGTTTTTATGTACCCGCTGTAGGAAATTAGGACATGAAGTGCTTCCCTTGACTTCTTTCCGTCCGTTTTTGTCTTAGGACATTAAATTTTCCTCGTCCTAATGACTCATATACAATTATAAGAACCGTAGCACGCAGACAGAGTTTGAATTTGTCTGTTAGAGAGTCTCATTTTCACATGGAAAATTGCAAAGCTTGAGCATATATACTTAAATTTGAATAAATGAATATACGTATTTTACAACGCTACATCATCCGAACTTTGTCACATACAATTCTAGAAATACCAATCATATAATGATAAAACGTAATGGATGTGATAGATGGAGGAAAATTTTCCAAAAAAAAACTTGTTGACTAAAGAATAAAATGCACAAAATTTCAACAACAACAAATTCTCTCTCACTCTTTATTGTACAAAATTACAAAAGTATCAAAAATAAAGTTCACCATTACTCACATTACTAAAGCATATAAACAATTAACAAAGTATTAACTTTACGATCGCATTTATGTTTTACCACCGCATTTTTACTACAGAGAAACTGAGCGCAAAATGGTGAATCTACAAACAAAAACAAAGCTTTAGCCCTCATCTTAATAAATTTCACCGGATAAAAGAAACTGACAGGTGCATATCTCAGTATATTTCAAACGTTTACTTTATGTATTTACATTTGCGATAAATAATTAAAGGTGGTATTTTCAGAATGTCTGACGGTTTGCAATAGTCCATTTCACAGTTACCGATAATACAGCGCACATACTAAAAAGTAGTTCCGAAAATTTGTTAACGTCGTTCCCACCTCAGGTGCTATTATTTTGATTCCGGGAGGGATAATGAAGTCAGAACTGTGCACGGCATATTATTTAAGTGCACCATTAAGAGCAACAAATATCAAATATAACCAAATTCAAGAGCACATCACCACAAAGACAGAATATTGTTTGACTATTTATCGATTGCCTGTTAGCAAAGTTTTGTGAAACACTAGATCTGCGATATCCGTGAAGATACAGATACTAATTTGCATTTGTTCATGGCTGATCGAAAATGTGTTTTTTCACACTTTATTACACAAACAACTGACATAAAACGATTGCTTCCGATAAATTACCTAAGCTGTATTTGTCCAAACTTTTAGGAATTTTTGGTCCTCAATACTCTTCAACTTCATACTTTATTTGCCCTTTTTTAACTTTTTTGTTTCGATCGTCACTGATGAGTCTTTTATAGACGAAACGCGCATCTGGCGCAAATACAACATTTCAATCCTGGTATCTATGATGAGTCTATTGCGAACGAAAATTAGCTTAAGAAGCAAAATATGCTTAAGAACTATGCAAAACTCGTTGTACTGAGTAGTTACCACCAGATATGATCAAATACATGACCTGTAGAAGATTGTGATATACATTATAACTTAAACTTGTAGGTTTGTAAATTTATGACATTCGTTTGATGCATAATTATTTTTGTATCCTCTAATGTAGTATTTATGAATAATAAGCGCTTATTTCATATCATATGAGTAATATTGACAATTCTTGTAAGGTACACAATATATTTTAATTGTAATTAGTCCTGTCGTATTCGATTATTGTTCTTTCAAACCACAATGAAGGGGGATTATCGAGAAAATTAATTCATAACACTGTCCAACCCAGATCCTCCCTTATTATGCTGTATATATGTCAGTTGTACCAATAACCAGTCTGCTATATCTTTGGTGCCCTGACCGAATGCTGAAGAGTTACAGTGCAGATAAAGGCACCTGATTTACACTTAACAGAGTTCAGTAAAGGGACCAAGAAATGCCAACTGGTTATAGTATAAAGGAATAAAGTAAACAGACACAGGTTTGGGAGAAAGAATCACAGTTTAATATTTTCTTTGCATATCAAAAAAGCAATAAACATATTTACAAAGAAAGCAAATTCAAGTTGAAAAACTGTGGTACTCCTAACAAAAAGTACATAATAACTGTGAGTTCTTTGAACAATACTTTCTCTACTAAATTAAACAATACAAAAAGATATGTGAAGTTGATGCTTCTTATCAAATAAACATTTGTATTATACATGCGTATACATCTTTTAGCAAATAAAAGTAATTGTCCTTAAGGAAGTTGGAGGGTGGGAAGAAAATATTTTCCCAGAAAAATAATAATGGCTGCTGCAAGCAAGCGTTGCTTCAGGAATAGTTGAGCCTGTGTGCATAAAACAAAAGCCATACTAATTAATCGCTGATTGGTTAATTCAAAATTAGCTATGAATCTCATTGGTTAATTAGTATGATCTCGAAAAACAATTAGTAAACGAGAAGCACATGCGGCAGTGACTGGGAAACCCCATTGCTGATTGGTTAAAAACCTAGATATACGAGTGTACCCAAGTAACTACTGACCAGCATTCCAAAACGTATTATGTATTAATACTCTATTTAAATAAAATAGTTCCATTAATTCATAACACTGTCCCACCCAGATCCTCCATTATTATGCTGTATATATGTCAGTTGTACCAATAACCAGTCTGCTATATCTTTGATGCCATGACCGAATGCTGAAGAGTTACAGTGCAGATAAAGGCACCTGATTTACACTTAACAGAGTTCAGTAAAGGGACCAAGAAATGCCAACTGGTTATAGTATAAAGGAATAAAGTAAACAGAAACAGGTTTTGGGAGAAAGAATCACAGTTTAATATTGTCTTTGCATAACAAAGTCTGAAATGTCATTGTACACTATTTTACAGTCTATGTTAGCAGATTTTAAATAAATTAAAGGGTCTTGCCAAGATATATTAGAATTGACAGTGTTCATAGAAACTGCATTCGGGTTATAACTAACGCCCATGGGATCAGGTGAATGTTCATGTTGTTTCTAGCTTACTGCTAACTGCTGAAGCACCGCCTGGATATAGCCGTCTTCTTGTTGTTGGTTGCCGCCATCTTAGATTAAGCTATGGGCGCCGCCATCTTGGATTAAGTTGTGGGCGCCGCCATCTTTATTTCAACGGAAGCATGTCCGTGTTCGCCCTCTTCCTGTGCGCATGTCCTACGTTTTGACGCTGCCATGTCCACTTTCTCGGCACTTATGTCCTTTCGGAAAGTCTTCTCAACTGCCCTTAACAACAGTTTTCTTTGTCCAATCGGCATGTTTGTCTCCGCCAAATCGTCGGCCTCAATTAAAGACACAGCTTCCATGTTTTCAAATCCTAGCTCCAGGATTGTATTTGTGGTATCTTCGCTAAGCTTCATTACGCCGGCCCATGTTCTTACTTTGTCAGATTGTTTGTCGGACGAGGCCATAAATGTGATTTCTTCGCCGTTAGACATATTTATATTCCGCTGAGAATATTATGCATATATAAACGCTAATGTAAAGACAGTCACACGGCAAACATGGAAAGATATAATTGTCAATCCCGTCTCACTGACGAGTTAACGTTGGTAGCATCATAGATGTAAAAAACAGACAGCTTTGAAGGTATCAAAAGAATACGCAGACATAACACGATGATGCAAAGTCCAGCTATATACAAATCATAGATTTTCGTCGGACTGTTTTTACTTGTACCGCGCATATGTACGTATTCTTGTGAATCGTTTGTTCTAAACGTTTGCAAAATTTTGTGTCCATATCAAATACGAAATTGATTAATCCATTATATGATGTAAATTAACGATCATAATAAAGAAAATATCTTCCCAGAAAAATAATAATGGCTGCTGCAAGCAAGCGTTGCTTCAGGAATAGTTGAGTCTGTGTGCATAAAGCAAAAGCCCTACTAATTAAGCGCTGATTGGTTAATTCAAATTAGCTATGAATCTCATTGGTTAATTAGTATGATCTCGAAAAACAATTAGTAAACGAGAAGCACATGCGGCAGTGACTGGGAAACCCTGTTGCTGATTGGTTAAAAACCTAGACATGCGAGTGTCCCCAAGTAACTACTGACCAGCATTCCAAAACGTATTATGTATTAATACTCTATTTAAATAAAATAGTTCCATTAATTCATAACACTGTCCCACCCAGATCCTCCCTTATTATGCTGTATATATGTCAGTTGTACCAATAACCAGTCTGCTATATCTTTGATGCCATGACCGAATGCTGAAGAATTACAGTGCAGATAAAGGCATCTGATTTACACTTAACAGAGTTCAGTAAAGGGACCAAGAAATGCCAACTGGTTATAGTATAAAGGAATAAAGTAAACAGAAACAGGTTTTGGGAGAAAGAATCACAGTTTAATATTTTCTTTGCATAACAAAGTCTGAAATGTCATTGTACAACGAAAGGCGGCTATCGAGAAACTATAGTCTTTAAGGATGACCGTAAGGTATAAAATAAGTGTCAGTTCCTATTTCTTTAGTTAATCCGGTTATTCCAGTCTCAGAAAAAAAGCGACATCTGGTTACTTTTTTCTCTACCCCATGATGGAAGGTATATGCCACACAGTGTTCATCATCAAAACATAACCTATAACATCCGTCTTGGGTATTTATATTTTTTGTATCCGTATCAGATGATCGCTGAGCGCCCACAACAGTTGTGTTTATCATTATCATCTTACTATTGATTTTTGAAATGAACATTATTGTTTCCCATTCTTTATCTGTTTTATCGGTCTCAGCTCTTATTCTGTATGAAGTTTGAGAGTCATTCTTAAAGACGTTATTAAACATATGACAGACTAGATCAGCAGTGGCACACAGCGGACATACTGTTATAGCCTCACAGTCACTAAGCTCAAGACACGAGTCAATGCACTGACGATTTGTTGAAACCTTCTTTTCTTTATAGTGTGCGTAAAGTCTTGTTTTCTTCAAAACTAAACCTGGAGGTGGTATCTCACATGATTCTAGCTGCCCAAGATCTTTAAGATATTCACAGTATTCGGCTTTATTCTTTTCAATGTTTAATGATATTCTTTGATAGTTTACGTTTAAACCTGCCATATACGTTTCAGTGAATAAGTTGTCAATTGAATCTAGTTCATATTTCATAGGGACTGGGCTTTCCTTAACGTTAGATGCCCAGGTTGTTGCGTCGCCGTTTGCTGGAGGTGGCGCACCTACGGTTATGGTTTTCGTTTCAATATCTTTTGAAACCTTTTCGACAATTTCTCTTTTTTCTTTCGCAATATTAAATCCTAAGCCGACATTAATTTTTCCAAAGATCTCACCAAATATGCCGAAATTAAACCCTTCACGTTTTTCAGAAATAAATGTTGTAGTTTTCATTTTATGTTCAAATGTATATCTTGCGCCAAACGTAGTATAAATTTGAAAATGAGTCCCGTAAGTTTCAAAAAAATTAAAATAGATTTGTTGCTCGTCGGTTGCTGCAAGCTTATGTATCCATTTTAAGAAAGAGTCGGAAAATGGAGGAGCATTATCCGTCATAAGTTTACTGAAATAATATTTACATTCAGCAGTAGAAAGTATGTAAACTGACTTACTGGTCGATAATTCATTTGATGAATCCTGATACCCACCACTAGCTTTAAATTCTCCACTGGTTTTGGATTTTTTGCCTCCTGACGATTTTGTCGGTGGACTTCCTTTTACGCTTGCGGAGATTGACAAAGATTTTATGAGTTCATATCTTGTTTGTATCGTTTTAGAAGTAAAGTCAGTTATACACGAAACATCCGGAACGATAACTAACCCTCTGGGAATAAAGTACCTACAATCTGAAGTCTGGAGGCCTTCTCTATAATCTGCTTTAAAAATTGGCAAAGTGAATCCTGGGTCATGTCCTATAGAGAGTGGATATCCTTTTAAAATGTTATATCCAAAGAAAGCATAGTCCACATCTGGAAATGTCCGTTTGAATTGAGTTCCCTGACATTTCTGTAAGTGATCTTCATTCCTCATACCTGAAAGATACAGAGCTATGCTTAATAACAATCAATCTTTTTAATGAAAAAGTGGTCCAATATAACTATGGCATAAAGTTCAATGAAGCTATTATATATACCTTTCGGAATTTTGTAGTCTCAGTGATCTTCACCTTCGTACTTTGATTGGTCCATTTATTTATTTTGATTCGAGAATTGCTGTTGAGGGTTTTATAGACTAAGAGCGCATCTGGCGTACACACTTTTATATCTGTACATAATGTATCGATGGTGAGTTTATTTATTTCTTATTGTTTTATATTCCTTTTTTTTCTACCTGACTATTTTTCATGATTTGATATTTATCCGACGCATTTTCTTGTTTAAAGCTTCCTTTTACATACTGACAATTTACGATATTTGAAGATCCTGTTGGGTTTAACAGAATGGAGTATAATGGACCATTACTTACGACCAACAAAATGATCGGTTACTAAAATATAAAGAATACAGACTCTAAAATATAAATAATACAGAATAATAGTGTGCTAAAATATAAATAATACAGAATAATTGTGTGTTTAATTAAAAATAATACAGAATAATGGAAAAAAATAAAGAGAAGCGAAGAAAATTTTTAAAAATTAAAAATCAAGAAATGACGGATACCCCCTTGGCAGATTTCAAGCATTTTCTGTTATCTGTCGTTTGTTCGACCACGCAGAGTTGAAACGTCTAAATTTTCCTTTTAGCCAAAACCGTTTTTTATTAGATAGAAAATTAAACACACATACGAGAGGAATCAGTTGTTTGTATCAGATTAAGATTTTTGTAAACTTATATGATTACCAAAATTGAGAATGGAAATGGGGAATGTGTCAAAGAGATAACAATCCGACCAAAGAGCAGATTACAGCCGAAGGCCACTAATGGGTCTTCAATGCAGCGAGAAAATCCAGCACCCGGAGGCGTGCTTCAGCTGGCCCCTAAACAAAAATGTATACTAGTTCAGTGATAATGGACGTCATACTAAACTCTGAAATATATAAAAGAAACTAAGATTAAAAATCATACAAGACTAACAAAGGCCAGAGGCTCCTGACTTGGGACAGGCGCAAAAATGCGGCGGGGTTAAACATGTTTTTTGAGATCTCAACCCTCCCCCTATACCTCTAGTCAATGTAGAAAAAACAAATGCACAACAATACGCACAGTAAAACTCAGTTTAAAAGAAGTCCGAGTCCGATGTCAGAATAGGTAACAAAAGAAATCAAATAAAATGACAATGATACATAAATTAACAAAGGACTACTAGCAGTTACTGACATGCTAGGTCAAGACCTCAATTAAACTGATTGAAAAATTATGTCTTCAGTAGTGTAAAAAGGCCGATTCTGCCGCACTTGCCATTTTAAGCACACATTCAGCATACGGAACCCAACCCCAAACATAAAATGCAAACGCAATACGTTTCAATTATCCTAAGGGTAGAAACAAAATATGGCTTTCGTATAAAATGCTAGAAATACCCCAGCCCCAAACACCTTAGAAGGAAGCGTCCCCAAATTGATATAAATAAAGGGATGGCATCCAATAGTATGAAAATGGATCAGTTCAAAGATTTCTTTCTTGAGATGGAAATGGAAGATAGTACCCCAACTCCCCAAAAGCAGCAGTGTTGTAGCAACCCAAAAATGGAAGATATGGACGAAAGGACTCAAATATGTCAGCACTGTGGTGTGGAGGTGCGCCAAAATATTGAGAATGATACTGCCGAAGAATCAAAAACTTGCGGCGCTCCGCTGAAGAGGAAGAAGGGGCAGTTCTGCAAGAGTAAACCGGGGAAAGATGGACTCTGCTGGAGACACAGCAAAGAACCACGCCAGCAGGAGGAGGAAGCGGATACCCCAATCGGAGGGAAGATCGTGGTGAAAGAGACCATGAAGGAGCTCCGACAAACCGCGAAAAAGGAGGGTCTGAAAGGGTATAGCAGGCTCTCCAAGGAGAAATCGGTGAAGTTAATCGAGGACAAAACCGCCCATAAATGTACCCGCGAAGAGATCTTTACCAAGAAGGAGCTGAGGAACATCGCCAAAAGACGTGGTATCACCAAGTACTCCCGACTAGTGAGAGCTGACCTGGTCGAACTGGTGAAGAAGGACATTGAAAATGCACCCGTCGAAGAGGAAATCAAAATTGTCGACCGACTCGATGCATTGAAAGGTGTATTTGGCACAGTCACCATTGAACCACTCAAGCAGCATGATTTTGAGACGTTTTTTCAGGTAAGTCGCAACACCATCACAAGCACAATCGAAGATGCCCTCGTCCAAAAGAAAGCATTGAAGGTGCAAATAGCATTAACAGTAGAGTTAGTGAAATCAAACCCTGCAACCGGAGAGAATATCTACGTATATCCCACCTTCAGATCATATCAGGTTACGATCACTTAATCATCAGACCTTGATTTCGAGATTTCCCTCGTGGCAGAGAAGGTTAAGGAAAATATGGCCAAGTATATGCGCGATGGTAGTGGATGGACATTTGGAAAGATCGATCAGCTAGAAATCCACTTGAACAAATTCAAACCACTTGCCGGGAAGTCTTACATTCCACTCCCACAGAAATTCACCCAAAAGAAAGCTATCATCAATGTGAGAAATGAGATGATCATTGCTTCAAGTGGGCAGTGTTATCGACACTTCACAATCCGGAAGTAGACAGGAAATCAGCAAACCGAGTCACACAGTACAAACAGTGGGCAGGCGAGCTTAACTTTGATGGGATTGCATTCCCAGTTTCCCTCAAGGCAATTGACAAATTCGAGCGGCAAAATCCAAACCTCAACATTAACGTTTTTGGCTACGAGGGTGTAAAGAAAGGTGAAGATGAAGAGGAGGATCTCCAAGTATATCCCCTGAGAATATCGGAGAACACCGGAGAGAAACACATAGACCTCATGTTTTTGACCCATAATGACAAGCAGCACTACTGCTGGATTAAGAGCCTTTCACGCCTTTGAGCTCACAAATTACAGAACATGGTCACGAGCTCTTCTTCTGTCGTAGGTGTTTGTCTCACTTTTCCAGGCAGGATATTTTAGACGAGCATATGGAATATTGTAGCCAGAAAAAACCGGTCAGAATCGAGATGCCAGAAGAAGGAACCTTCATTAGTTTCCGAAACCACCAGCACCAGATGAGGGTTCCATTTATAATCTATGCAGATTTTGAGTGCTTTACGGAAAAGATGGACACCTGCCAGCCAAATCCATCGCGAGCCTACACCAAGGCATATCAGCTGCACCAGCCATCTGGATTCTGCTACCGCATAAAATATGCTCACGGTGACTACACAGATTCAGTCGTTTACTGTGGAGAAGATGCAGCCAAGAAATTCGTAGAGTGTATGAAAAAGGAAATCGGAGAAATTGCCAAAACCTATGAAACCTATGGTAACACTTTGGTTGGAGATAAGGTTCGGGATCACAATTATCTTACTGGTAAATATCGAGGTGCAGCACACAATGAGTGTAATTTAGCGTTTCAGATACCCAAATTTGTTCCCATCGTATTTCATAATTTGAGTGGGTATGATGCCCATTTATTCGTGAGGGAATTAGGATTCGAGGAAGGAAAGATTAACTGTATCCCCAACACCGATGAAAAATATATTAGCTTCTCAAGAAGGTTGGAGATATCGAGATGAGGTTTATTGACTCCATGCGATTCCTACTCTCCTCCATTAAAAACTTGGCAAAGAATCTGACCAAGGATAAATTCAAGGCAACGCAGAAGTGTTTCGGTGATCACACCGAACTGATGATTAGGAAGGGAGTATATCCATACGATTATGTAGACCCACCAAGCTGGAGGAAACACAGCTACCACCTAAGGAGGCGTTTTCAACAAACTCAGCGGTGAACATATTTCCAATGAAGATTAAGCCCACGCCCAGCTGGTGTTCAAGGAATTTAGTTGTCAGACGATGCGAGATTATCACAATCTTTACTTGTAAAGTGATGTGGCCTTACTAGAAGATATTTTCGAGAATTTCAGGGATAACTGTATGAAAACTCACAAGCACGATCCCGCACACTATTTCACATCCCCAGGGCTATCTTACGAAGCGATGCTAAAATACACCAGGATCCGACTGGAACTTCTGACCGATCCGGATATGCTGTTGATGTTCGAAAATGCGACTAGGGGAGGTGTGGCCATGATATCTCACCGACTCGGAAAGGCCAATAATCCATATATGAGCAATTACGCTCCATCGCAGCCAACCAAGTTTATGACCTACCTAGATGCAAACAATTTATATGGGTGGGCTATGGCACAACCCCGTCCCACAGGAGGGTTTGAATGGGCAGATCCAGAAGAGATTGACGAGATGTTAGAATATCCAGCAGATCATAAATATTCGGCGGTAGTAGAAAGTGATATGGAATATCCTCAACGCCTTCACGATAGCCATAACGACTACCCTCTCGGGCCGGAAGCCATGGAAATCGACGGAGTTCGTAAATTGGTACCTCATCTGGGCAAACGCGAAAAATATACCCTTCATCTTCAGAACCTCCAATACTATATCTCCCAGAGAATGATCTTGAAAAAGGTTCATCGGATCATCAGATTTGAACAATCCTCATGGCTCAAACCGTATATCGACCTGAATACCGAACTCAGAGCTCAGGCTACAAGCGATGCTGAGAAGGATTTTTACAAACTCATGAATAACTCAGTGTTTGGAAAAACGATGGAGAATATTCGAAAGAGGGTCGATGTTCGACTGTTGAACAGTGAAAAACAAGCCCTAAAACTGGTGTCCAAGCCCAATTTTGATCGCCGGTCGTATTCAATGAAAATCTGGCAGCCATTCACATGAAAAGAACCAAGCTGAAATTTGACAAGCCAGTCTACTTGGGAGCATGTATCCTGGACATCTCAAAGCTCCTGATGTATAAATTCCATTACGGTTTCATACAGGAGATGTATGGTGATAACGCCCGGCTGCTGTTTACCGATACAGATAGCTTGGCCTATGAAATTCAGACCGAGGATTTTTACAAAGATATTACCCCACCCCCTCACGTTCAGGAAAAATTAGATACCTCGAACTATCCAGCCGTCCACCCTCCAGGAATTCCATCCGGCGTCAACAAGAAGATAATTTGAATGTTTAAGGACGAATGTGGTGGTAAGAGTATGACTGGCTTCGTGGGACTTCGACCAAAATTATATGCGTACAAAACGGATGATGGAGACACTACCAAGAAAGCAAAGGGAGTTACAAAGGCTGTCATCAAGCAGCATATTACCTTTGACAACTATAAGAGATGTCTTGACACCCAGCAGGAAATATACCGACCGATGAATATTTTCCGAAGTTACCACCATCAGATCTACACCCAGGAAATTAACAAAGTCGCTCTCTCGGCCAAAGATACCAAGCGACACATTCTCCCCGATGGAATTAGCACCCTTGCTCACGGGCATTATAAAATCGAGGAGCAACATTGCCTGCTATAAATAAAGTATGGGAAACACGCAGAAAAGAATGAAATATCTCGAAAGAAACGCAAAGTCCTTCGAAAGTCAGAAACAACAATGGTTGGACGAAATGGAACGCATCGATGCTCGTAATAAGGATATGCTAGAAATTACCCTAACCACTTTACCTCCCCACCAGACGGAAATGCGAGAAATGATTCAGCAAGGTTTAACACAGGAAGGTATAGGGTATAAACGTGTTTTGGACCTCCGAACCCTCAAACAGTACCTTTCAGCAGAAGTAGTACTGAAGAAGTTTCATAGGATCATTCGATTTGAACAATCTTAAATAAATGATCCGAGTGCACAATGTAGTTTTTCCCAACAAGCCTCTGTCGAATAAGGAATTGGAGAACGCCGTCACAGCCCTAGGAATCCCAAGTTCCAGAGGGGTGTTTATGCGAGATACCCTACCACCCAGTCCGCACCGCATCGAATGTGGAATCTTGAATCACGATAGCTGGGAGGGTCCTGGAACGCATTGGACTTGCTGGTATAAACGTGGACCGGTAAAGTATTATTTTGACTCTTATGGATTGCCACCGGCTGCAGAGATGGTGAACTACTAACAGCCTGAAATTCGATATAGCACCGATGAATTACAACAGCGAGGCTCGGTGGTGTGTGGCCACTTTTGCCTATTCGTGTTGAAAGTGTTGGCGACTGGAAAATCGCTGGAAGATACAATCTCCTCACTCTATAAATAAATGGATAAGTTTGGATCTCATGCAAGAAAGCGCGCATCTCTTTGGCGAATGCTGCAGGATTTGGATATGAACGACAATCGGATCACTAGCCTAGGAAAACCCAAGGACAGCTCGGATGCCGTGACAAAAGAAACGTTTAGACGGTATCGACAAAGATGTGGCGAAGTGCTTGCATTCGACCGGGGGAAGTGTAAATGGTGAAATAGATATGCGGGGACACCCAATCACCAATCTCCCAACTCCAAAATCGGCCGATGAACCTGTGACTAAAGGCTGGTACGCAAAGAACTGGCAGGAACTTGTCATGAGCCTCACCGGCAAGATAAACGATCTCGAAAAGAAGATTAAGAGAGGAAGGTCACGGCACGAGCTTGATGTTGTGTCTGAAAAGGATAAACACATTGATAGGATAAAGGAACTTTTGGGGTAACCTCAACAACTTTTCCCGTATTGATTGAAAGGATAGGAAAGCTTGAAACTTGATACTATTGTACATCTGACTCTTTGATCCAAGAGTTAAACTCTGCAGGATACCCCCTCCATTTTACGTAGAGCTCCTTGATTCCACCTCTGGTTCGCCGGCGCAAGACTTTCTTGATGCGTTAAACGGTTTGATCGGTTTTCTGAAGCTCAGGCTCGTAAAAGGTTCCCTGGATTTCTTCCTCGTTGAAATTTTCGAGGCGATAGGTGGGCGGCTGCGTACCCAAAACTTGGGAGACGGTGAACACCTCTTCAGTCCACCGGGGTGTGTAAACCTTCTCAAAATGTGCCTTTCTTCTTGGTAATTCGAACCTTATCACCTATACGAAACCGTGCCTGCTGCATGGGAGGGAGGTCTCCATACAAATTCCAATACACCTTGTTTTCATGTTCCTTGAGGCTTGCAATCACAGGAGTCATTTTAATGGATCTATGTTTGGCGGTGTTGTACTGGTGAACAAGATCATCCAAAACATTGATGTAGGTGTGTGTAGAGTTGGCCGAGAAATATTTGAACATCTTTTCTTTCATGGTGCGATTCCAGCGCTCGACAACACTCGACTTCTCCTCATTTTCAGTGGAGTAGAGCTCAATATCATGCTTTTGAAGCAGCTGCTTTACATCCTTGCATCCCGCACCGTCATCCCCTTCTTGTTTTTGAGTGGTATCAACCAGCAATATTTGGAGAATACATCGATGATGCTCAGGATGAACTTATTTCCCTTGTTGTCCCTGGAAAAGGCACTCATATCAACAAGGTCGGCCGCCCAGGTCTCATCCACACCACCCACTACCACACGGCGTTTCTGAAACTTGCGTCGAACAGGTTTGTGCAACTCCTCAGCTAAATCATCGGTCCAGCGACCTTTTTTTTTAATACCCAGACCGAATCGAGCTTTGGTACCGATGATGGGTCCGACGATGCTGCGGTCCATGCGTTCGCGTGTGGTAGGGTTTGGAATGTTGTTAAGCGAGGCTAGCATAGCTTTGTCACAGATGGAGTTGCGTGCGGTTATATCCTTGTGCTGGGCATAACAATGATCGTGGTGATATGCAGCCTGGTCAACTCGATTAATGGGTTTTGATAAAGCCTTCGGGGTACCATCGGGGAGTAGTCGCTTGCTAAGTTTAGTCCCTGGTCCGGTGAAGTTGTGTCCGGCAGATATGCATTTCCATGGTGTTATGCCAGAAAATCGCCTTTAATTGTAGCCAACAAAAGACACAAATCAATAATAAAATTTAACAAGATTTATTATACACTAGTTTACAAAAGTATTACACAAAAGAAATGTCAACTTAACTGTCAAAATATGAGTCCAATCTTTTATCTTTTCTTTATCCGGAAATCTTCACGGGAATCCACAGAATATTATATCCAATTGGTCACAATCTAGTATGATGTAGTTTGTAAATAAAAGTGTCAATCCAACTGCAGAGAATGTTGATGTCTATCGATGTCTAAATCTATCCATGTCTATGTCCAAATCTCTATCTTCAACTAACTTTTGGGTCTGCATTTAAATACTCAAACAGAAATTTCTAGACAACGCTAGAAATATAAATTACGCATCTTTTGTTATGATCATTCTGGAAACGTTATGTAAGTGAAATAGAAAGTTCTAATCATTCCATGAGTATCAATGAATGTTCCAGTGAATTCTAAACTGCATAGTTGTAACACAATGTATTTTATTTTGTACACAATGTAAACATGTATAATAGTCCACACAAAACAAATTAGGCCAACTAAATAGATATGTTAGTTACAATATCATAACACCTCCCCTTAAAAAAGTTTGAGTGTAACAAAACTTTTCATGAATAATATGTACAAAAATACATAGTATATACACAGTGTTTTAATACGTTCTAGATAAAGCATCTGCTATTACATTATCTTTACCTTTAATATGTTTTACAATAACATCATATTCCTGTAACAATAAACTCCACCTAGTCAATCTCTGGTTCTTGTTTCTCATTTTATGTATGAAGGTGAGAGGATTATGATCAGTATAAACAAGAATAGGATGCACAGTGGGATTTAAATATACATCAAAATGTTGAAGTGCAGACAACAGTGCAAAACACTCTTTTCAATAGTTGAATAATTTTTCTGATGTTTATCTAATTTCTTAGAAAAATATGATATAGGTTTCTCAACATTATCATCTGTTTCCTGATATAAAACAGCTCCAACTCCTACATCGCTTGCATCAACGGCAAGTTTAAATTGTTTTCAAAGTCTGGAGTGATCAGAACTGGACTATTAATTAAAAGTGATTTGCTATTTTCAAAAGCGTTTTGACAATTTTCACTCCAGATGAATTTATAATCTTTCCGTAAAAGATGAGTCAATGGTTGAACAACAGTAGCAAAATTTGAACAAAATTTTCTGTAAAACCAATCATGCCTAAATATCTCATGAGTTGTTTTTATTTGTAGGAGGAGGAAATTTAGTAATTGCATCCACTTTAGCCGTAATAGGTTTCACTTGACCCTGGCCAACGGTATGCCCTAAATAATCAACAGTGGCCTGGCAAAATTCACTTTACCAAGATTTACAGTCAAATTTGATTGTGACAATCTATCAAAAGTATCATATAAATGTGTTAAATGTTCTTCCCAGCTATCACTACATACAATAAGATCATCAATATAAGCATAACAACAGTCTAAATCTTTTATAACATTATTGATCATTCTTTGAAATGTAGCTGGAGCACTTTTCATGCCAAACGGCATTACAGTATATTGAAATAAGCCGTCTGGTGTGACAAAAGCTGATATTTCTCGAGCTCTCTGTGTCAATGGGACTTGCCAGTAACCCTTCAATAAATCAAATTTGCTCACAAATTTTGCTTTTCCAATATTATCAATGCAATCGTCTATCCTTGGAATCGGATAGGAATCAGATTTTGAAACAGAATTTACTTTTCTGAAATCAGTTACGAAACGAAAGGTTTTATCTGGTTTTGGCACAAGCAGACAAGGAGAGCTCCATTCACTGTTACTCGGCTCAATAATATCATTGTCAAGCATATATTTAATTTCTCGTCTCATAAATTCAAGTTTGAGTGGATTGAGCCGGTAAGGATGTTGCTTAATTGGAGAAGCATCACCAACATCGACATCATGACAAACAGCAGTGGTTTTGTTTGGCACATCTGGAAAAAGATTTTTAAAAGAAAATACCAAAGCTTTTAATTTTTCTCTACGATCAAAAGACAGATGTGCAAGTTTTGAATCTAAATTTGACAAAATTTCTGAATTTTTCAATCTAACTGTCTCTTCCATAGTTTTAGAACTAAAAGGTGGTTCAATTACATCTGGTTTGTCATGATTGTTCTCCAATTTAACCATGGCTAAAGTGGCAACTGGTTTACTTTCACCTTCATTAGTACGCTCAAAATATGGTTTTAACATATTAATGTGACACACTCTATTTTGTTTACGCCGACCTGGTGTTTTACAATATAATTCAAATCATTAATTTTACTCTCTATGGTATAAGGACCACAATATTTAGCTTGTAATGGATGTCCAGGGACTGGCAAAATACAAGTACCTTATCACCAGGCTCAAAAATCTGTCCCTGGCATCTTTATCATACCATATTTTCATCTTATTCTGAACAGTTTTAAATTGTTCTGAGCAATTTGACAAGCAGTATACAATTTTTCTTTAAATCTAGATACATAGTCTAGAAGATTCAAGTCAGTGTGTTCAGTAAGCCATTTTTCCTTAATCAATTTTAAAGGTCCCTTACAGTATGACCAAATACCAACTCAAAGGGACTAAAACCAAGGATTCTTGAACAGCCTCTCGGACCGCAAAAGTAAAAGTGAACACCATCATCCCAATCCCTGTCAAATTGAAGACAAAAGTTCTAATCATGTTCTTCAATGTTTGATGAAAACGTTCTAAGGCACCTTGAGATTCTGGATGGTAAGCACTTGATCTATACTGAGCAATCCCTAACTGGTACACGACCTGCTGAAATAAACCTGACATGAAATTTGAACCCTGGTCGGACTGTATAGACTTTGGAAGTCCTACTAGCGTGAAAAATTGATCAGAGCTTTGACAATAGTAGGTGTCTTGATATTCCTTAACGGAATAGCCTCAGGAAAACGAGTGGAGGTACACATGATTGTCAATAAATACGCATTTCCGGTCTTGGTCTTCGGTAAAGGTCCAACGCAATCAATGAGTACTCGGCTAAAAGGTTCTTCAAAAGCTGGAATAGGCAAAAGTGGTGCTGGTGGTATTTTCTGGTTAGGCTTACCAACAACCTGGCATATATGGCATGATTTGCAGTATTCTGCGACATCATTTCTAAGTCTTGGCCAGTAGAAATGCTGCAAAATCTTAAGGCAAGTCTTCTTTATACCTAAGTGTCCAGCCAAGGGGGTGTCATGGGCAAGACCAATAATTTCTTGCCTATAAATTTTCGGCACTACCACTTGGTATACCACTCTCCATTCCTCCTCTGGGGTAGCATCAGGGGGCCTCCACTTTCTCATTAAAATGCCGTCTTGATGGTTATAGCATTCGGCCACTTTGTCTGCTTCCTCCTGTGATTGAGCCCTCTTGCTGAGCTGAAGAACTTCAGGGTCTTTATTTTGTTCTTCGACAAATTTCCTTCGGTCTAATGAATGGCTGTTTACGTCTGGCCATGGCATAATTACATTCTTGCTAATACTAGGTGGTCTTATTACGGCCTTCTCTGAGCTACCGGGACCTTCAATATCGGCTAGAAAGGTGTCAGAAAGGTCCATGTAATCAAACTGGTTTTCTTGCAAATCCTCATTTTGTTGTTTTCTAGCCATCGCCCTAGTAACGACACAAGCTGGATACAGTTCAGCATCATCTTCAGGTGATTTAGCATCCACCACCGGTTCACTGGTAACAATTGGTTCAGCAACCACTTTGTTCCTAGCTAGATCATTTCCTAGCAATAATGAAACACCCTCAACAGGGAGATTAGGACGAACACCCACAACAACTGGTCCAGTTATCAAATGATTCAGATAAATACGATGGAGGGGAACATCTATACAACCTAACTCCACACCTTGTAACAAAACGGAGGCACCAACAGAAGTCTCCTCGGACAAAGGCAACACACCTTCTAACAATAAAGACTGAGAAGCTCCAGTGTCCCGTAAAATCTTAATAGGCTGAGGAGTAGTATTATCAACAATAGAAACAAACCCATCAGACATAAAAGGTTTATAATCCTCCATGTAATCACAAAAACTGGACTTAAAAGCCTGACTCGCAGGACATTCCAACGTATTGGTAACACGGGTGTCGTACAAGCACTGGTCTTGGGCTTATGATCTCTTTCATTCTTCTTCTGGAGTCTGAAACAATCAGCCATCAGGTGACCATTCTTCTTACAATAAGCACAAGTCAGTGACTTCTTCTCAAAAGTATCAAATTTCGGACTAGACATATTATAACTAGACTGACTCTTATTCTGTGCAACAGGCTTACTATCAGTACGCTCAGTGCTTTGATTCTTGTAATTTCCACTCGAAGTATTAAAATTTTGACCTTTGAAACTTCTTTTATGTGAAAGGGTATAATTATCGGAAATAACAGCTGCATCTTGTAATGTCTCAACAGTTTTGTCATCTAAATGTGTTTTTAAGTCTAAATGAACACATTGCTTGAACTCTTCTAATAACATCAGTTGTCTTAGGTTCTTAAAATTGTTATCTATTTTCTTTGACGTAAGCCATTTATCAAAAAGATCTTCTTTTTCCCTAGCAAATTCAACATAGGTTTGTGAATCAAACTTTTTATAAGACCTAAATTTCTGTCTATATGCTTCTGGCACTAGCTCATAAGCTTTCAAAACTTCTTTTTTAACCTTGTCATAATCAGAACTATTTTCTGATGAAAGTGCTGAGTAAATTTCAGCGGCCTTGCCCTCAAAAACACTTTGCAGCATTGTAGTCCAAAAAGGCTTCGGCCATTTCAAATTTTGAGCAATTTTCTCAAACTGTGGAAAAAATTTATCAACTGTTTTTTCACAAAATTTGGGAACCAAACGTATGTTTTTTGCTGCATCAAAATTATAATGTTCTGATTTTGATTGGAATTTAGTGTTGCTTTCTTCTTTTGCCATTTCAATTTTCATTTTCTCAATCTCTAACCTTTCCTTCATTTCAAGTTCTGCCTGTCTTTCTTCTTTTCTTTTTCCAATTGTTTTAATTTAACTTCGTTTTCCAATTGTTTTAATTTAAATTCATCTTCCTTTTCTAATTGTTTTAATTTAAGTTCGTGTTCTAATTCCAGCTGTTTTAATTTGAAAGCATCAACATTTTCTACCTTGAGTTCAAGAGCCTCTTCACCAAAAATTTCTGCGTCAACTAATTTGTCTATTACCAAATTTTTATAATTTGTTTTCTCATAGATACTCTAAAGTCTAATTTCAGATGTTTAGCAAGCAACACTAATTCCTCTTTCTTTAAATTATCAAACCCTTCCAGGTCTGGCGTTTTCAAAATTTGCCGGCATCAAATGCCATATTGTAGAATTTTGTTGGCTAGTTCTAATAAAAATACTGAAAAATCTTTATTAAGATATTAACGTGCTCCCGGACTTGAGCCCCAATTTCTGTTATGCCAGAAAATCGCCTTTAATTGTAGCCAACAAAAGACACAAATCAATAATAAAATTTAACAAGATTTATTATACACTAGTTTACAAAAGTATTACACAAAAAGAAATGTCAACTAAACTGTCAAAATATGAGTCCAATCTTTTATCTTTTCTTTATCCGGAAATCTTCACGGAATCCACAGAATATTATATCCAATTGGTCACAATCTAGTATGATGTAGTTTGTAAATAAAAGTGTCAATCCAACTGCAGAGAATGTTGATGTCTATCGATGTCTAAATCTATCCATGTCTATGTCCAAATCTCTATCTTCAACTAACTTTTGGGTCTGCATTTAAATACTCAAACAGAAATTTCTAGACAACGCTAGAAATATAAATTACGCATCTTTGTTATGATCATTCTGGAAACGTTATGTAAGTGAAATAGAAAGTTCTAATCATTCCATGAGTATCAATGAATGTTCCAGTGAATTCTAAACTGCATAGTTGTAACACAATGTATATTTATTTTGTACACAATGTAAACATGTATAATAGTCCACACAAAACAAATTAGGCCAACTAAATAGATATGTTAGTTACAATATCATAACAATGGGTAATCGGTTGATAAGCTTGTTCATGAACCCTGCACCGGTTGTAGCAACAAACTGAGACTTCTTGGCACCATACACCTTAAAGTTGCCAAACTTCCTCCATCGCCCGTTGCTGGTAATTGTCTCGCCAGGGTTAACTGTGTCCGTCTTCCTACGACATTTCACGCAGAAGATCATCGCTATTTTATTTAAATAAATGAACGTCGAAGACATTTCCTACAGTGCCAACGCCCCCAAGAGGAGCAATCACTACCTCCTACCGCAGCGGTCGATCAGAGGGTTTATCATTGGGAAGTCGGACTGTGGTAAGACGACACTGCTGAACAACCTACTCCTGTGCGATGGATGGCTCGACTACGATCGATTGTACGTCTTCGGAAAATCGCTACACCAGCCAATCCACCAGCTGTTGCAGCAAGCGCTGGGAAAAGGCTTTCCTAAGGAATATATCCGAGACCTCCTACAGTGCAAGGGCAAGTCACCCTACTCGTTGATCGATGTGGTCAACGCCTTACCACCACCACGACACCCGAGTGGTATCGACACTTTTTTCTTCGAGCAAGGGAGCGATGTACCAGACCCCCGGGAACTCGATCCCAGCCGCAAGAACCTCATGGTGTTCGACGACTTGATGCTGAGCAAACAGAACACGTGTGAAGACTACTACGTACGCGGTCGCCACAACAACGTCGATTGTTTCTACCTGTGTCAGAACTACTTCAAACTGCCCCGACAATCGATCCGAGAAAATGCAAACTTTATCTGTCTCTTTCAGCAAGATGCAAAGAATCTCGACCATACCCGGCGCGATCACTGTAACGATCTTACGAAGGAACAATTTGACACTCTGTGTAAGCATTGCTGGTCCCAACCCTATGGATTTGTAACCATCGATCTCACGAGCCCCAAGTCAGCAGGGAAATACCGATGCAAAGTTCTATGAGGTATAAGATAAAGAATGGATCAGTTCAAAAATTTCTTTCTGAAACTGGAGTATGAAGACACAGAGGAACCCCAGCCCTGCAAGTTCGAATGGCCTTGCAAATGTAAGTTTGAGTGGGATCCAGTCGAACAGAGGAGAATATGTTGGAAATGCGGTCGCGCGATCCCCCGCCCGATCGATAGCGGTGGAGGTGATTTCGACGCATGGAACTCTGGCCGCCAGTATGGTAAGGTGGAGCGATTTTCTCAACCCCAATGTCCCATCAAGACGATTCGAGGTCACCAGTGTACACACCCATGCCGCCCTGTTAAAGACCTATGCCTCAGAAACTTGAATCTTGCAAAGAAAAAGGGGGCTGCAACGGTTACAGACGATACCTCTAGCGATTGGGAAAGGTGTCTGAACCTTCCCCCAGGCGCTTGGGAGCGTTTCACATAACGCTACAGGGCGTTCACATCATTGCTATAGGGCGTTCACACCAACGCTTATGTACGTTCACACCAACGCTATAGGGCGTTCACACCAACGCTATGGGGCGTTCACACCAACGCTACAGGGCGTTCACACCAACGCTATATTTCGTTCACACCAACGTTATAAATAAATGACGTTTATCAAGATTACCGACCCTAAGCAGCGTGAGGCCTTTGCCAGGGAGTTGCAAGACACCAAGCGAAAAATTCAAGCCAGTAATATGCAGCATCGTCTCGACAAGATTGGACTCAGGCAAGACCTTTCCAAGGTGTTCAAGCCTACGGTTGAGGCTCAGCGAGAGGCAGCTTAACAGATCACCAAAACGATCGCAGACCTTCCTGTAGCGGTGCCAGCCCTCCCTCCTCCACCCCACGAGTTTGCCGATCCATTACCTATCAAACCGGCTCCAGGTGCCACATTTGGACTTCGAGCGGAGGAGTATCTTCATCTCATGACAACGAATGATGCCGACCATGTTTTCGGGCTAAGATCTGAAAACGGTAAACTTTACATTGGGGGTGCGCCCGTTACCATTGAAGGAGATGACATTTTTGTAGATGGGGTGCGATACAAAGGAACGCTTGGATTGTGGGAACTCATGATCAAGAAACGTCCTGAAACATTTGAGCCAGAGGACTTGGACGCCTATGAAGACATCCTGAAAATGTCAAATGCAATGTATAAAAATTATGATCCAGCGTCTGGGCCCAAATCAAGTGGGAGCTACAAATGGAAGGGCATCGTGTCGCATATATATAAGAAAAATAAACATGGTAGTGGGCTACAAACCGTGTTTCTTCCTTCCAACTTCAAGCAGCTTCTCGATCGCTTGGAACTGTGTGCCGCAGCATACCGAGCAGGAAATAATGGTGTGCGCAATGAAATTGTGTCAATTATCGATGCTATGAAAAGGGTAGACATATCAGCGTCGAGAAACATAAGGCGCTTCATCGTAGCATCCTATAAATAAATGTTGCAAATCAAGAAAGGTTACGCTCGAAAGTACGCCTACGGTGGTAGAGAACTGTTTGACACAATCGCCAGTTTGGCTGGACGCATGTTTACTTCCTCTACCGCCAAAACCCTAGGAAGTAAGACCGTGAGTGCTGCCACCAATGCAGCCTTGAAAGGTGTTGAAAAAGGGGCCTCCAAAGCCGTCGACCATGTGGTTGATAAAGTGGCCCGCCCCAGGAAACGTAGTAAAACCCCTCAACAGTCTAGTGTTCAACGGAAGAAGCCAGAGCAAGTTCGGTTGAACAATCTAATCTCCGGCTCTTGTATCAAAACCATCCACGACTTCGTCCAACGCTATAAATATATACATTATGTCTGACATCCTTACAATCACCGAAGGGTTGACCTTCGACGAAAGTCTCCAGGAATATCAGGTTCGAGAATACGAACCACAAGCCGGTGCCCAGCTGAACAATGCCGGTGCTGAAATCCGAATCAACATCGAAACCCAGGATTTGTTCCTTCACCCCGCCGAGAGTTATCTCGTGGTGGAAGGTCGATTTCTCAAAAATGATAACACAGCATATGCCAATGCCGATCTTGTGTCGCTCGCCCATAATGGTATCATGTATCTCTTCAATATCATCAGTTACAGGCTTTCCGGTCAGCAGATCGAACATATTAACGACCCCGGCTTCGCCATCACTATGCTGGGAATGTTAACCTACCCCGACGACTTCTCCAAATCGCAGGGTCTCAACCAACTGTGGTATAAGGATTCTTCCACCGATGCCGAGGCTGAGAACACTGGATTTGCAGCCCGCCATGGATACATTATCACCAAGCCCACCAACAAAGGATCGTTTTCGTTTGCCATCCCCCTAAAACATATTTTTGGATTCGCGGATGATTACAACAAAATAGTGTACGGGTTCAGGCACGAACTCTTACTCGTTCGCGATTCAGATGCCAATGCCATTCTGAGAGCAGCTGCCGTCAACGATGTGACAAAGATTGTCCTGAGTAAACTATCTTGGTTCGTCCCTCACGTCACCCCCTCAGACGAAAATAATATGCGACTGTACAAAACCATCCAGAGTAAATCCAAGATCCACTGTGGATTTCGCATGAGAAAGTGCGATTACATAGCCGTCCTCCAAGCCTCACAGTTTAACTGGCGCCTAGCTGCTAACAGTGGTCGCAAAAAGCCTAGATATATCATCGTTGCCTTCCAAACCGGCAGAAGTGGTGATCAAACCCATAATGCTTCCGTGTTCGATCACTGTCGATTGCGAAATATTCATGTCACCCTCAACGCTGAACGTTATCCAGCAGTCCACTATAACGCAGCTTTCAACGAAAATAGGATCGCCAGAGTATTTAAAGAGACCTCCGACTTCAGAAAGAAATTCTATAACATGGACAACTTCCTCAGTAATGGTGGTATCAATCCCTCCGATTTCATCGACTTGTACCCCTTGTTTGTAATCGATGTGAGTCATCAGTGTGAACGTCTCAAAGAATCTACGGTAGACATTCAGATCCGGGCCGAATTCGTCCGCAATGTTCCAGCCAACACCGAAGCGTTTGCACTTGTCATTTCCGACAGAATCCTGCAGTTTGAATCCGATGGTCAGAAGATGAACGTCGTGTACTAAAAGTAAAAATGGATAAAATTCACCTACAACTCCTCTTTGCCAGCCGCCCTGCCGAAGTCTATGCGATCGTGGTAAAGGCTGGTAAACAACTCAAGGAGCAGTATGACGGTATCGAAGAGTGCAAGCAAAAATATGTGACAATGGTGTACCATAAATAAATGGATAACACATTGTTGCAGCAAATTGCTAATAACACCGACCCCAAGCATGGGTTTTCCTTCATCGTCTCTGGAAACGATAGCCGAATCCTTACCCGGTTCAACCCCCCACTGCAACTCAAGGAATCCAAGACCTACGAGATGGCATTGGTGAACCTGGAAACCTATAACTCCATCCACAACATTCATACAGGTAACAATTCCTTCCGCTACTCCCCCGACGATGGTGCCAACTGGTTTCCGATCGCACTGAGCACAGGTTCCTATGACATCGAAGACATCAACGATGAAATCCAGGGGCAGCTACGGCTCAACAAACACAAAACGAAAAATCACCATCGATGCCAACCGGGTGACCCTAAGAGCAACGCTGACCCTCGCCAGACACTATCAAGTAGACTTCAACGTTGTCAATAGCATCAACACCGTCTTGTGATTCGAGCGGCAGATTTACACGTTCGATATGATCACAGACGGCTATACGGAAGGGGAACACATTGTAAATATCATCAGCATCAACAGCATTCTGGTGAATAGTGATATCATCCATGGAATTTATGTGAATGGTACACAGCAGTCTACCATCTACAGCTTCTTTCCCGCAGACGGTCCTGGTATGAAGATCATTCAAAGCCCCAAGAATCTAGTATACTTGTCGGTGACCTTGCGAACCATCAATCGCATGCAAACGTATCTCACCGATCAAGATGGTAGGCCCATCGATTTCAGGGGTGAACATCTCACCATCCGCTTTCATCTTCGTGAGGTATAAATAAATGACTTATCACGAACATGGTTTGAACTTGACAAAAGGTCAAGCTGATAAACTACAACTGGCTGCCAAGAAAGGTTGTCCGGTCTCCATTCGTTTGTCCCACGCAAACCTGCAAGGCGAACACAAGATGTGGCTTACCTCCCGGCAGGTTCAAAAGATTATCAAGCTTCTCCAGAAAGGTACTGGTGGTATGAATCTGGAGCTGAGTGCCGCCCAAATGAGGGAAAACATGCAAAAAGTAGGTGGATTCCTACCCATGTTGGCAGGGCTGGCATGAGGGCACTTCCCATGATAGCTAAGACCATTCTACCTGCCTTGGGTGTTGGAGCCTTGATCGGTCTGGGTGGTGTAGCCGTCAACAAGGCCTTATGGTCTGGATTGTACCTGAAACGTGGTGGGTGTGTTTGTACCGTGAAACCTAGTGGCAACGGTCTCTACCTCAAACCCTCAAACGCCCGGATCACCTATGGTGATGGATTCTACTTGAAGCGTGGTCAGCAATTCCACGACGGAGCCGGTCTGATCTTAGGTGCTAACAGTCCCTTCAAAAACATTCCCCTCCTCGGTATGCTCCTATAAATAAATGGATGAAGTTGACTCTGGAAAGCAATCCTACAGAGAGACAAAAATCGACTCAGCCGAAAAAGAATTGGAGTCTGAAATCCTCAAATATTTCCGAACATTGAAAACCTATAACAGATTGGGTAAGGTTGTTTCCATTGCATTGACAACCTGTTCACTAACGAATGTCATTTATACAGCTGGCGCACTTGGTACGGCTGCAACTGGAATAGGAGCTGTCGCGTGCATTCCTTTGGGTTCATTAGCCTTAACCAACTCTGCCGTAATAGTGGCGTTAACGGTGCTATCGAAACGTCTCTACAAGAAACGAAAAAAACATGAAGACACCATACATTTAGCCAGAACTTATAGATCTAAGATTGAAGATAAGATCAGTAAGGCATTGGAAGATGATGTTGTCAATGATGCTGAATTTGCAACCATTGTCAAATGCTTGCCTTTTTACTATGAGGAAAAACAACAATTGCGGCAACCTTCCACCACTTTTAGTGGGAACCTAATGCGCATGCGCCGTAAAAACGTCACACATCATTCCGTTACGCTTCACTACACACATCGTTTCACGATGTGTTCCGTTCCGCTTCACTTCACGATGTGCTCCGTTTCAAGTATTAAAAAAAAAAAACTTTCCGATCCGGCAGAAATGACGGATTTGAAAATTTTTTGTACCCCACCCACCTTTTTTTTTTTTTTTTTTAATTTCTCACAAGGTTGCTTTGCAAGAGAAGTACTCCTGCTTGGTCTTTTTACTAACTCTGAAGCCTGTACTTCTCACGAAGGCTCCTTCCAAGGGTTCCTTCTCTTTGTTCAGTAAACTGCAGGCCCACACCCTATTCGTTTCTCCTTCTCTGTTTTTCAAGATGAGGATCTTACTCCTCCCAAACTTCCCATCTACTTCTACCACTTCCAGGATTTTATAAATCACCCCGGTTGGGAGTTCCTTCCATTTCAGGGTTTCCAGGCTCTGGTCCTTTGCCTTTTCCTCGAAAACATTATCGTTGATAAAATCGTTGTCTACGATTTTTGGACTTCTGAGTTCCTCCATCTTTTGTACGAAAGCCATATTTTGTTTCTACCCTTAGGCTAATTGAAACGCATTGCGTTTGCATTTTATGTTTGGGGTTGGGGTCCGTATGCTGAATTTGTGCTTAAAATTGCAAGTGCGGCAGAATCGGCCTTTTTACACTACTGTCTTCATCATATAAATATCAAGCACAATCCATCCCGTTAGGGGTTTAGTATTTTACCATCATAAAATATATGAGAAGAACATAACCCGTATCATGCCAACAACTGGTTTTAGAATAAAAATGTTTATTTCCGATGCAAAGACCCTATAAGTGAATCAACATCAAAGCCAAAATATGCAATCTTTAATGACCTGACTGCTTGTTGACAACATTAATTTCTGTGGACTTTTGCTTACTATTCCACATTTTCTATTGCAGGGATTATTTCAGCTTCCAAATTGTGAACTTTCCATTTTTATGTAGCAACATTCCAGCAGCACCTACATACGATTTTTACTAACATGGGCAACACGACGGATGCCACATGGGGAGCAGGATCTGCTTACTCTTTCGGGGCACCTAATATCACCCCTGTTTTGATGGGGTTTGTCTCACTCAGTCTTAAGTTTTCTATGTTGTGTTTTGTGTACTATTGTTTGTGTATTCGACTTTTTCTTTTTTAGCCAGTTAGTTTTTGTCTGTTTACTTTTCGACCTATGGGTTTGAATATCCCCTTTTTTATCTTTCACCTCCCTTTTGCATAACTTTTATTAATAAAATTTTAAATCTTTAGATAAAAAAACTGAAATTCGGTGTTATTGACAATGATACAACTGTGCATTTAAAACCAAAAATATAAACCTTTTCACAATAACAGGTCATTTCCCTCAAATATTTCAACAATGATTAAAACCCATACCGTATCTAGTAAGCTTAATATACATTATAAAAGCCCAGAATTGACGACAAGATATGGAGAAATTGGTACGAAAAAATCAACGATCTTTGTTTTATATAACACAATAAACGACAAATATTATGGCACACAGTAAAGACTAAATTAGTATAATAAACGAATTCTTTCTTATCAATTTAAAAAAATAAGAACGTAATGGCTAGTATTTGCTGCACTGTATTCTGTTACATGCAAAATTTTATCTGGAGTACCTGATATGAATACATAAAGGTGTGGAACGACACTACGGTAATGAGTAAAACATAAACAAGCTATAAAAGGCCCCGACATTATAAAATCATCTACAATTCATACGAGGAACTGCACTCGTCTCAAGTTTTGATATGAAGTTCGCGTTGCTCAAAATAAAACCAAAACTTTGACCTGATACGGGACGGATAAACAGACGCACAAACTGAAAACCTAAATGTTCCGTACTATCTTAGGTGGGGCATACGAACTTGTTAAAAAAGGCGGGATTTACTCAGCAGACTGATCCTAAGCACATGATCGTTATGAAGCTATTGAATATTCAGTAAAATTGCCCCTACCGACAGTAATATTGGACGAGATTACACGTAAACGGAACGTTTTAGGTGGGGTTGTAGTTGCTCATTCTTTAGATTTCTGTGTAGTGTTTTAAAGTCTGTTGTGTGTCTTGTCGTCGTTTTTCATTTTTTTCTTTTGTCATTGCGTTGTCGGTTTGTCTTCCACTTATGAATTTTAAAAGTCCATATGGTATCTTCCGATTTGATTTCACAGACTAAAAACTTGGAAAAGGGTATATTTTAGCAATTTTCTATTTTCTAGGGACACAAAATCTAAATTGGTACGAACCTGAAACTTGAGCTATAGCATGTTAAAACGACAACACAACACTTATCAAATCAATTAGTTTAGACATAAAAGTAAAAAAATTTGAAAAAAGCTAATATTTTAAAGAAATTTTCTACCTCCGATGGCCACAACATATCGACAAAATGCTCAAACGGAAGGAAATTTTAAATTCAGCTGTTACTTCTTTTGAAAAGGCTATATATCAAAATTTGGCAAGTTGGTACTTATTTGCATATTTTTCGCAATAAGTAATGAAAATTGAATCAGGGACTATAAATCATGTTTCTATTCAGTACCGGGATCACATTAATTACTTATGAAAATAATCAGGATCAAGTGTTTGAAGGCAAAATCTTTCAAGCCCCCTGTCTCTTCGCAACTCAAATGACCCTCCACTGAGTAACCATCACAGGTCATAGACCATAAAATGATTTGTAGATCTCAGTAAACATGTTTATCAATCTTAATGTTTACAATTTCCAGATAATATGCAGAAACATAAAAGAAGATACAAATTGACATTAAGGGGCAATAACTTTTACATAGAGTCAATTGGTTATTGCAGTAGTATGAGTGTAATGTTTGAAGATTTTGTATTAGTGGTCATTTGTGCTATTTCAGTTACAGTATTTCTATCTTTTGTCAAGATAATCATATCAATTTTGTCGTCATTTCAGAACAATTACTACTATAAGGAGTCAATTGGTTATTGCAGTAGTATGAGTGTAATGTTTGAAGATTTTGTATTAGTGGTCATTTGTGCTATTTCAGTTACAGTATTTCTATCTCTTGTCAAGATAATCATATCAATTTTGTCGTCATTTCAGAACAATTACTACTATAAGGAGTCAATTTATGATATAATTTGATACTGCTGAATATATTTTAGCTTTTTTGTGAAAATCTTGTATTGGTGATCAATTTTGTTGATAACAGATTCTGCTTATCTCTTATTATTGCCAATAAAATTAATAGTTTGATAACTTCCTTTGAAATGTCCAATAGGCTTTAATTGATTATATTTTAATTTGAGATGCTCGTCTTTTAATTTGTGGTCGGTAAATTTACAGCAAAAGTGTACTCAATAATCAAAATATCATTTCTATTTTGAACATACAAATTTATATGTATGCTATTGTTTTGTTGGGTTTTTTTCCAGAAATCTTCGTTCAAAAGGCACGATTATGCTCTTAGATACAACTGTTGTCTGGCATTAATTGAAATGCCTTGAAATGATCACAACGTATGATTTTGCATCAGTTATCATCTAGCTTCAGAGGACATGGAGGGGCACGTACGATAGTAGTTCATCTACCGTATCAATAGCCTGTCAGCACTACGTTCCACACGCGCCAAGTGCGTTCGACTCGGTTATGAATTAACTAGGAGTGTCAATTTTCCTGCCGATGAGAAGTGGTCCTTCATGGGCAATCCGGCTTCCTCAACCAATAAAAATTGACCTGTGTTATATAGCTAACTGTGCTGAAACACTTACAATCAACAAATCAATCATCAAATTCTAGCTATGCCTCTTCAATGCATTGAAATTGAACAGGTTGACAACTTCATGCGTATACTACAATTTTCAGTAGTCAATGTCTAACAAATAGAGACAAACACACAACAGCAAGATGAGCATTCCAAACAATGAGTCAAATTTGCAGGTTTAGTCACTGCAGAATTAGAAAAGAATCTACAAGAGCAATGCAAAACCTAACTTGATGATCTGTATGACGTAAACGTTCGTTAGAGTCACAAAATGGGATATAAATTAATCATCCTTCATTCATATATATCTCTAACAAATCAAAACAAGAGGCTGTCGAGTGAGGCAAACCGGATTTTCCTGCAGAGGTCGAACCCTGAACAGTGGAGCAAGTATGGACACAACATTTTAGTTTAAACCAGCTCTGAATTTGGATTGTGATTGACTATTTAAAAAAGATTATTATCTAATTAATAATGAAAATAAATGGGGAATGTGTCCATGGGACACAGATGATGCCCCCGCTTGCATATAATGTTATAAAGGGACATAACTCAAGAACTGTAAAAATGTGTACTTGATCTGAGTTTTGTGGTAATTAGCATTGTGTATACGTTTCATTACATTTAGTTGAGGCAAACTTAAGTTAGAGAACGAAAACAAATAAATCAACAATTTTTCCAATTGTAAAGGGGCATATCTCTAGAACGACAAAAGTGACGCCACCAAAACTCATACTAAGTCTGTATTTTAAGGTAATAAGCATTGTGTATAAGTTTCATAACATTTGGTTGAGGCAGCCTAAAGTTAGAAAACGGAAACAAAAAATTTAGCAACTTTTCTATTTGTAAAGAAGCATAACTCTGGAACAGTAAAATTAACGCCACCAAAATTCAAACGTGATCTGTGTTTTGTGGTAATAAGTATTGTGTATAAGTTTCATAACATTTAGTTGGTGCAATCTAAAGTTAGAGAACGGAAACCAATTTTGGGACGTACGGACGGACGTACAGACGGACAAGGGTAAAACTCAATGCCCCCTCCGCTACCGCGGGGGAATAATGATATTTGCAAATCTGAATCCCAAACAGGATCATGTAGAAATTAAACATTAACACACACAACAAAAATAAAATACCACAAAACAACTTTAACATCTACAACTTTAACATCTACCTTCATAACACACATGACTTAAAAAAAATAGTTATAAAGAAATTTTGATGTTATTAATGGTTCATGGAACAAGTTTGAGTTATTTGTCTTTAAACAGAAGTATAGTTTAACATAGTACTCTAGCATTAGATATCATTAATTGATCTCTAAAATTAGATATGATGTAACACAATGTATATCTATTTTCAAATTATAATAAAATAAAATTAATAGTTCCAACTATTTTTCTTACATTTGTCACAAACTAATACAGATCTGCAACTTCTCAATGTCAACAACTTTAAATGTAATGAAGTATATACTATAATAAAAATAGATTATTATCTGATTAAAGGAGTTCACTTCATGAAAAAAAGTGAAAATTGAACTTAACTTTCATTTGGTCACAAGAAACAACATATCTAAATTTGAAAAGAAAATCTTCAAAGCGTGTTCATGTTAATGAACGGACACTGTTTGGCAGAATCCCGCCCACCCACCGTACATCCCAAAATCAATAACCGATTTTTACTTCGAAAATCCGGTTAAAATCTGTCCATGTCTTATCCCAAACAAGGACCTACTTCAACATGTGTTCTGTATTAAACCAGAGACATCTAGCTACCCGATGGACAACAGACGGCAAAAGCAAATATAATATGGCATAGAACTGCAAGAAAGGAAAATTCAAAAGGAAAGTCTTTTATCAAATGGAAAAATCAAAAGCTCAAACACATAAAACGAACGGAAAAATGTCATATTCTTGATGCTATACAGGCATTTCCTTATGCAGATTATTGTAGATTAAACCTGGTTTTAAAGCTAGCTAAATCTTTCTTGCAGTTGTAAGACGGTCGCATAGAATTCCATTGTATTACAACAATGTATGAGCAAGACAAACATATAGAGTCGAGAAATTTTTTACCAAACTGGTAATAAGTTGAAATGCTCTGATCGTTGCAAAGAGGAATGCAATTATTTTCTGGCTAAAAATCATTCTAGAAACTAAACACTATATATGAACTTACCGACATTTAAGTCCATGTTTTTAACTGAACTGGCTAGCAGCTTTTCTGACTCACTTCCAATGAGTGTTTGTTTTTCCATATTTTTCTTTATTTCACTACAAATGAAGATCATGAAACGTGTCAGGATAAAATAACAGAAGCTTTACATCGACAACATTTACTATAGAATGTACTTTGGCATATGTGTGCTCAAAATCATGATCCCAAAAAGTAACTAAATGCCATCACAAATTTTATAATAAAGACCATAACTCGAATATGCAGTATGAACAACAATGATGTTAAAAACTATAATTCGAGAAGAAAAAAAGGATTTTCTAAGCCTGTTTTTTTACTATGACTGTTAATGAATTACAAAATTTTATAATAAGTCATTCGGTCAATTTGTGACAGCATTTGAAGTTATGTTTCGATTCTGATTCGCATTTCACATTTCGATTCTGATTCATTGGTATTAGGGTCAGATAAGCAGAGAAACAAAGTAACCACAGGACGTTCAACGTTCATTGTCACTTAAGAAGTTTACTCCCATTAAAAGTTTCAGTTTCTTAAAAGTCCACGCTATGGGGCGTCTTAATTTGATTGTGACAAATGAGTTTTTTAGTTCCTTCTGAAGACCTTCCAGCAGTTGTTATGATAAAGAACAACTATGAAGACACTATTATTTTGTTCTATTGATTATTGTTGTTGTCCTTTAAACACGCATCTTATTATTCTTTATTCCAAAAGCAATACAGCTTATAGGTATCAAGTACAATTAATATTACATTAAATAAAGTAAGCAACAAATAGTACAATAAGGTAATTCATTAATATACAATTCATACAATTTAAAAAATCTAGGAGCATGATATTAATTAGCATAATTTAACAATCTTAATTAAAGAATGATACACACATTCAACGATTACGATTTTTTTCGACAATACATAAATACTTCCCAAAATTATTAAGTTCTTTTATACTACGAACAGATAACAATTGTATAAGTTTAAATACTGATGGATTTCTCTAATAATAAGGTTTAATATACTCCATATGAATATCTTTGTATCCAATACATTTCAAAATAAAATGATAGTTATCTTCAACATAATTACAGTTGCACACATTACATATTCTAGCGTTTCTGTTTATATTCAAAAACCTTCCAGTTTCAATGTTCAAGTTATGTGCATGTATACGGTACTTGCTTATTAATGGTTTATATCTAAAATTAACAGGTCTACTAAGATAAAACTGCAAACCATGACTGTCATTTATGTAGTTGTAAAACTGACATTTAGAAGACTCCTCAAAAAATGACATTGCTTCAGATATAAATCTATCAGTAACACGCTGTATGAAATCAGCTATAAAATCATCTACATTTAAAACATTTTGTGTCAACCATACATGACTTAAGCCATAATTACATAATTACATAATAAATCTCTTATTTTACATGACCAATTCAATTTATTTTTACTTTTTACATTGCTAGCCTCCAGCATTTCTGCATAACAATTTTTCGGAATACAATTGTCAGTTTTTAACAATTTACACCAATATTTCATCATTTTACAGTACCTATGTACATAAAATGGGACTCTACTTAGTTCAAAATAAACCATGTAATTTGTAGTACTCTTTTTTACTTTCAAAATCCTCTTTAAAAAATATAAGCGAAGAGTTTTAATTAAAGGTGACATTCTGTGTTGTGATATCCTTGCTCTAAGTACTTACTTTATTTGAGAAATGGAATAACCCATATAACATGCCAATCCAAGTAAGACACATCCGAGGAATATCTTTATCAATTTGTAAAGCTTCTGGAATAGATAATAAATTTTGATACTTTTAGAGGGCAATCAGGTAATGACCTTAAATATGTTTTTCAAATCAATCTATAGTGTCGAACTTTGTTCTAGCTGTATAAACCAAGAAGTATCTAACAGAACACAATCTTTCGATCTTTTTGACATGTGGATAAGATCGTAGATTTTAAAAGAAATCAAATTGATCTTCAAATACCTGAAGAGTAGGATAGAATGGGTTAGAACTGTGTTGTCTTACAATTGTTTCTATCTAAGGTAGAACTGACAGAAGTGAATCTGTTTGAATATGTCACTAAAATAAAAGCAGACATCAGATTTTGAGTTTGAATGCTGCTGATGAGACTTAACAGTCGAGGCGCGTGTCCAGTGTAATATTTAAATACATATGATAGAAGTTTTGTTTGAATGCTGTTAGTTGTCTCATATACACTTTTGTATTGCAAAACTAAGATAGCAATAACAGACAAAAGGCTAAGACAAATTCGTGTTTAGACTAGACAAATAGTACAAACCATTTCACGCTGAAAATTATGCGCATCATGAGACAAACTTTCGGTTTAATTTGATATCGGTTCATTTGAAAGCGTGGTAATTAGAGGTAGGAAGATCTGGTGAGCATTTAGATTTGATTGTGCCGAATTCTATATTCATAACTGATTTTAATTTTTATTAGGATTAAAGGTGTTGGTATATTTGTGAAAATATTGGCCAATTATTTTGATTTCAATACATAAAAAAATCTTTCAATACATGACTGACACTACATATCCATCCGGATTGTTTTCACCAAAGGAAAAGGTACATGTAAGATAAGGTCACTTTTGGTCCTTTAAACTCGAAAATTAAAAAGTAGTAAAAATCTACCAAAACATATTGAAATTGTCCAGCATATTTTACCAGTTTTAGACAAAATTTATATGATCCCAGTTTACACAAAAAGATAGTTTGCTACAAAAAGTATGTGTAGTATGGTATGCATGAAACGCTTAGCCTTTAAGCGGGGATTCAGGAGGAGGATTCGTGACATCATCTCATTCTGCTTCATCAATCGGAAGTGACGTTATATATGACGTCATTCATCATTGAAATGAAACTTGATTACTCCCCTATCATCACATATTGTGGAGATATGATAGAGAAAATAGTAGTATTACATTTTCCTGACTTTAGGTTGGTCTTTCGTGTACCTGAGACAGATGAAGAACGTCAACTTAGCAGCACTGCGATTGGATGTCAGGGTATAATATATCTATTTATTCATTTTTAATAACTGCTGTGTGTATATTAACGATTACAAAAATTTTGAAGCACCTTGAAATATTTTCTTGTGAATTATTAGAAAAGGCTTCCAAAATTTAATAAATCTGATGTTAAACAACGGTGGGCATGGATACCACAAACAAGCTCCGTTTGAAGATGGTCATGATACCATTTGACTCCAGTTTCTAAAACAGACAAATAAAGTACTAATGTCACACATAACTATTTTATCCCGGTTTTATTATTAAAAGTGGAAAATTTAGAAAATGTTAGTATTGTCACCTATGGAAGAATAAATACTACCGTTTTTTCTATACTAGTACCTTACGGTAAATAATTAGCACTCAACTGATATATGGAATCACAATCATTTTCTCTAATATATGATCATATTATATATATATATATAACATCAGTTGTTCGACCTGTTAGTCAAATGCGTTTTGTTAAAATATACTTTTTCACTCTTTTGGTCTTTTGGAAAATGTTGTTTGTGCTGTATTTAGACCCTTCTACAACGGAATTTATATAAAAATTGCGGTTTTTATATATCCAACGCAATCATAGGTTTGAACGTTGTTTTCAATTTAGACTTGTATATATATATAACTACACTTTTTATGTACAAAGGCTTTTGTACATTTTTATTTTATTTACGTTTTCCGTCAAATACCACTTTGTCAGAGAAGTTGTAAAAAATCTAAATAATTGCCAGATATTTTCAGTTAACAAGTCGAATGCACGCATTGAAAGAAATATCTATTTGACGTCGGCTGTTAATAGTAACAATTTAATGGTAACAAATAGCAAGATCGTTTATCGATAGGGTCATTGAAGAATGGAAGGACTCGTTGTTTCTTTCATGCTACCCATGGGTAAAAGTTAAAGACAACTAAGACCCCAACCAAGAAAACAAAATTAAGATGTACAACATGAGAAATGTTAAATCTTCATATTAACCCTGTACTCGTGTTCCATCGAGCATTTGTGTTCTCGAATAGTCGAGATGACGTCACTGTTGAAAAGAAAATTTTGATTTCCGATTGGTCCGATCACTATTCTTTTTCGTGATGATGGTACCATGAGAAAATCATGTAAAGCCGATCTTTGTAAGCAACTTCAGAAAGAAACATCGTAGTGCCATTCTCTCTCTCTCTTTATCTCCGATTTCGATATATCGCTAACCGTTTTCATTAGGAATGGTATGCCTCTTATCCAGTGTATAAATGCTAAAAATTTGAAAACATAATTTAATGACCTCGAAATAGAGTTCGCTCAATCGCTAGCTAAGCTACCTCTGGTGTGTTGTTGGTGTCTTTGACAGATAAGACGTCAGTATAACTCAAGGCAGCCGAACGGGAACCTAGATCAAACTTTACATCACAGTTCTTCAAAGTCATTGAAGGTCCCTCCCTTCCAGACTGGAAAAAGTTGTATTTTCCAACGAAAATAAACCAGCATTGATCATGTTTCTTGAGAATTGGATTGTTTGATACAACCTAAACAAATCTAATGCTCTAGCTTCAGCTAGCACGTTTCCCCATCATCAAATCGTAAAACGCATTTGTAGAATACCTCTCAGTGACAGCGTGTAACTTTTTATATCCGCATGAGGAAGCTGATATATGCATGATTTTGAACGTCATGCATGTCGGTTTAACAGTTTGGAAGTCGTAGCTTTAATGGAAGGATAAGAGTAAAACGTAACTGACACGGACGTTTTATTTTTCCATGTTCACTATTTTCCTCAAATGAAGAATTTTGGTTTGAGAAAGAAAATGTACCCAGCACCAAGGATGCAAGACGCTTTATACCTATACATGAACTATGCATGCCATTCCATGATGTGGCTCCACACCGCTAGGCTCAAGCTAGCAGCCACTCGCTAGCAGCCACTCCGCTAGCAGCCAGTTTTCAGATGTCTGTAAACCCAAAAGTTGCATAAGACTCAAACGGTTTTTTTATACTATATATAACGCATTTTAATCTTAAACTCAACGCTATGCATGAGTTTGAGGGGTGGTTCCAGGAGTTTTCAATGGGAAAAAGGGGGGGTGGGGGTAATTGCCAAAACGATATATACCGCCGATCGAAGGGATGCAAAAAATTGTGGGACGATTTTATGCCAAAAAAAGATATTTTCCGTTGAAAGGGAAGAGTAGCGTACACCCTCCACGCCTAATCTGAATCCGCCACTGACTTTTACATTTTCATCTCTTGACCAAGAATTAAAAGACATTTGTATATTTTATCATCACACTTCACTGCACGTTGAAAGGGTGAGAAATAAATAACAAAAAATATAGAACACTGCAAGAAAGGAGAAATAAGAAAATACTTTTTTAAAACCCATTGTTAAGAAGCATTTTTCTTTAACAATTTCCCCATAAAAAGCATGGGAATGTGGAATAAAACTTTTGTTAAAAATCTTTAAAAAATATAGTTTACCTCCCTTTAAAACTTACTACTTTAGAATAATTAAAATATTAAGTCTTCTTTGATGCGTAAAACAACAAATACTTGTATCATAAGGTGTCAAGCATTTATTTAATGACTATTAATAATCATGTAACATACAGTTGCTGAAATTATATAAAATTAAGCTATTTTTAGTTTCATTTTTTGCCTATTTCATGAGATTCATTATGAATATTCTTGAACTTCGAAAAATATTTAACCCAGTATGCATTCATTGCTATCAC
>CM029604.1:38222633-38350573 GCA_017311375.1 Mytilus coruscus | reverse complement strand
AAAATTTCCAGGTGGGGTATACACGGATTTTTTAAATTGGTCCAAAGTTGGTCCGACACCTACCCTAGTAACATAAAGTTAGAAAAACTTTCCAGGGCTATAAATTTCCACATGGTCAAAGAAATTGGGACCCTTAGCATTGACTAAAATTTCCAGGTGGATACACGTTTTTTAAAATTGGTCCAAAGTTGGGGTCCACGCACCTACTTATTCCAAAGTAAAAAATTTTCCACCAACTTTTCCAAGTACAAATGAATGGACCCTTGCAAATTGATAAAATTTCCAGGGGCTACCACGATTTTTTCAAATTGGTCAAAGTTGGGGTCCGCACCCTACCCTTCCAACTTTCAAATTAAAAAAATTGCCTTAGGCAATCTTTTTCCAACTATCAAATGAAAGTGGACATTTGCATTGCAAAATTTCCGGGGCGAACACGACTTTTAAATGGTCAAATTGGGTTCCGACACACTTCTCCCTAACTTTCAAATTAAAAAATTGTCCTTAGGCAATACTTTCCAGGTGAATAAAGTTGGGACCCTTAGCATGCAATAAAATTTCCAGGGTATACACGGATTTTAAATTGTCCAAATTGGGTCCGACACTCCTCCCTAATTTCAAATTAATAAAACTTTCAGGCAATACTTTCAACAGGTAAAATAAATTGGGCCCTTAGGATCTTAAAATTTCCAAGTGGGGTATACACGGATTTTTTAAATTGGTCAAATTGGGTCCACACCCTACCTACCTAATTTCAAAGTAATAATTTTCCTAGGCAATCTTTTTCACCAGGTAAGAAAGTTGGCTTGGCTTGGTAAAATTCCAGCAGGGCCTAGCTAGATTATAAATTTTCAAAATTGTCCAAATTGGTCGACAACAACTTGGACCACTTTCAAGTTAATAAAATTTTCCAGGAATACTTTTTCTAGAAAATGAAAGTTGGGCCCTAGCATCCTACAAAATTTCCAGGGGTATAAGTTTTTAAAATTGTCCAAATTGGGGTCCAACTCCACCCTAATTTCAAAGTTAATAAAATTTCCTAGCAAACTTTTTCAATGGTCAAAAAGTTGGGCCCTAGCACTTCTAAAATTTCCAGGTGGATAAATTTTTAAATTGTCCAAATTGGGGTCCAACTCACCCTAGCAAAGTTAAAATTTTCCAGGAATACTTTTTCAATGGTCAAAAAAGTTGGGCCTAGCTCTACAAAATTTCAGGTGGGATCACGGAATTTTTTAAAATTGGTCCAAATTGGGGTCGACCCTACACTTTAAATTAAAAATTTTCCTAGGAATACTTTTTTGAAAATTGGTCCAAATTGGGACCTAGCACCTCCTAACTTTCAAAGTTAATAAAATTTTCCTACGGCAATACTTTTGTCCACACTAGGTACAAATGAAAGTTGGGACCCTTAGGCATGCTTGACTAAAATTTCAGGTGGGTATAGCACGGTTTTTAAATTGGTCCAAAGTTGGGTCCGACACCTACCTACCTAACTTTCAAAGTTAATAAATTTTCCTAGCAATACTTTTCACACTAGGTACAAATGAAAGTTGGGACCCTTAGGCATGCTTGACTAAAATTTCGTGGGGTATGGTTTTTAAATTGGTCCAAAGTTGGGTCCGACACCACCCCTAACTTTCAAAGTTAAAAAATTTTCCTACGGCAATATTTTTCCCACTAGGTACAAATGAAAGTTGGGACCCTTAGGCATGCTTGACTAAAATTTCCAGGGGGGTATACGGATTTTTAAATTGGTCCAAAGTTGGGTCCGACACCCTACCCTACCCTAACTTTCAAAGTTAAAAAATTTTCCGGCAATACTTTTCCACACTAGGTACAAATGAAAGTTGGGACCCTTAGGCATGCTTGACTAAAATTTCGGTGGGGTATAGCACGGTTTTTTAAAATTGGTCCAAAGTTGGGGTCCGACACCCCTACCCTAACTTTCAAGTTAATAAAATTTTCCTAGCAATACTTTTTCCACACTAGGTACAAATGAAAGTTGGGACCCTTAGGCATGCTTGACTAAAATTTCCAGGTGGGTATAGACGGATTTTGAATCGGTCCAAAGTTGATATGATCCCTACCCACCCTAACATTCAAAGTTAATGAAAATTTTCCTACGCCAATACTTTTTCCACACTAGGTACAAATGAAAGGGACCCTTAGGCATGCTTGACTAAAATTTCCAGGTGGGGTATAGCACGGATTTTTTGAATCGGTCCAAAGTTGGGATATGATCCCACCCACCCTAACATTCAAAGTTAATGAAAATTTTCCTACGCCAATACTTTTTCCACACTAGGTACAAATGAAAGTTGGGACCCTTAGGCATGCTTGACTAAAATTTCCAGGTGGGGTATAGCACGGATTTTTTTAAAATTGGTCCAAAGTTAGTCCGACACCCTACCCTACCCTAACTTTCAAAGTTAATAAAATTTTCCTACGGCAATATTTTTTTCCACACTAGGTACAAATGAAAGTTGGGACCCTTAGGCACCTTTTTCCATACCAGGTACGAACGGATGTTGAGGAACTAAGGCCTGCTTCAGAAAAAATAAGGGTGTAGTATCTCTTAGATTTTTTTTTTTTTTGAATCGGTCCAAAGTTGGGATATGATCCCCTACCCCACCCTAACATTCAAAGTTAATGAAAATTTTCCTACGGCAATACTTTTTTCCACACTAGGTACAAATGAAAGTTGGGACCCTTAGGCATGCTTGACTAAAATTTCCAGGTGGGGTATAGCACGGATTTTTTTAAAATTGGTCCAAAGTTGGGGTCCGACACCCTACCCTACCCTAACTTTCAAAGTTAATAAAATTTTCCTACGGCAATACTTTTTCCACACTAGGTACAAATGAAAGTTGGGACCCTTAGGCATGCTTGACTAAAATTTCCAGGTGGGGTATAGCACGGATTTTTTTTAAAATTGGTCCAAAGTTGGGGTCCGACACCCTACCCTACCCTAACTTTCAAAGTTAATAAAATTTTCCTACGGCAATACTTTTTCCACACTAGGTACAAATGAAAGTTGGGACCCTTAGGCATGCTTGACTAAAATTTCCAGGTGGGTATAGCACGATTTTTTTTAAAATTGGTCCAAAGTTGGGGTCCGACACCCTACCCTACCCTAACTTTCAAAGTTAATAAAATTTTCCTACGGCAATACTTTTTCCACACTAGGTACAAATGAAAGTTGGGACCCTTAGGCATGCTTGACTAAAATTTCCAGGTGGGGTATAGCACGGATTTTTTTCAAATTGGTCCAAAGTTGGGGTCCGACACCCTACCCTACCCTAACTTTCAAAGTTAATAAAAATTTTCCTACGGCAATACTTTTTCCACACTAGGTACAAATGAAAGTTGGGACCCTTAGGCATGCTTGACTAAAATTTCCAGGTGGGGTATAGCACGGATTTTTTAAAATTGGTCCAAAGTTGGGGTCCGACACCCTACCCTACCCTAACTTTCAAAGTTAATAAAATTTTCCTACGGCAATACTTTTTCCACACTAGGTACAAATGAAAGTTGGGACCCTTAGGCATGCTTGACTAAAATTTCCAGGTGGGGTATAGCACGGATTTTTTAAAATTGGTCCAAAGTTGGGGTCCGACACCCTACCCTACCTAACTTTCAAAGTTAATAAAATTTTCCTACGGCAATACTTTTTCCACACTAGGTACAAATGAAAGTTGGGACCCTTAGGCATGCTTGACTAAAATTTCCAGGTGGGGTATAGCACGGATTTTTTAAAATTGGTCCAAAGTTGGGGTCCGACACCCTACCCTACCCTAACTTTCAAAGTTAATAAAAATTTTCCTACGGCAATACTTTTTCCACACTAGGTACAAATGAAAGTTGGGACCCTTAGGCATGCTTGACTAAAATTTCCAGGTGGGGTATAGCACGGATTTTTTAAAATTGGTCCAAAGTTGGGGTCCGACACCCTACCCTACCCTAACTTTCAAAGTTAATAAAATTTTCCTACGGCAATACTTTTTCCACACTAGGTACAAATGAAAGTTGGGACCCTTAGGCATGCTTGACTAAAATTTCCAGGTGGGGTATAGCACGGATTTTTTAAAATTGGTCCAAAGTTGGGGTCCGACACCCTACCCTACCCTAACTTTCAAAGTTAATAAAATTTTCCTACGGCAATACTTTTTCCACACTAGGTACAAATGAAAGTTGGGACCCTTAGGCATGCTTGACTAAAATTTCCAGGTGGGGTATAGCACGGATTTTTTAAAATTGGTCCAAAGTTGGGGTCCGACACCCTACCCTACCCTAACTTTCAAAGTTAATAAAAATTTTCCTACGGCAATACTTTTTCCACACTAGGTACAAATGAAAGTTGGGACCCTTAGGCATGCTTGACTAAAATTTCCAGGTGGGGTATAGCACGGATTTTTTAAAATTGGTCCAAAGTTGGGGTCCGACACCCTACCCTACCCTAACTTTCAAAGTTAATAAAATTTTCCTACGGCAATACTTTTTCCACACTAGGTACAAATGAAAGTTGGGACCCTTAGGCATGCTTGACTAAAATTTCCAGGTGGGGTATAGCACGGATTTTTTAAAATTGGTCCAAAGTTGGGGTCCGACACCTACCCTACCCTAACTTTCAAAGTTAATAAAATTTTCCTACGGCAATACTTTTTCCACACTAGGTACAAATGAAAGTTGGGACCCTTAGGCATGCTTGACTAAAATTTCCAGGTGGGGTATAGCACGGATTTTTTAAAATTGGTCCAAAGTTGGGGTCCGACACCCTACCCTACCCTAACTTTCAAAGTTAATAAAATTTTCCTACGGCAATACTTTTTCCACACTAGGTACAAATGAAAGTTGGGACCCTTAGGCATGCTTGACTAAAATTTCCAGGTGGGGTATAGCACGGATTTTTTAAAATTGGTCCAAAGTTGGGGTCCGACACCCTACCCTACCCTAACTTTCAAAGTTAATAAAAATTTTCCTACGGCAATACTTTTTCCACACTAGGTACAAATGAAAGTTGGGACCCTTAGGCATGCTTGACTAAAATTTCCAGGTGGGGTATAGCACGGATTTTTTAAAATTGGTCCAAAGTTGGGGTCCGACACCCTACCCTACCCTAACTTTCAAAGTTAATAAAAATTTTCCTACGGCAATACTTTTTCCACACTAGGTACAAATGAAAGTTGGGACCCTTAGGCATGCTTGACTAAAATTTCCAGGTGGGGTATAGCACGGATTTTTTAAAATTGGTCCAAAGTTGGGGTCCGACACCCTACCCTACCCTAACTTTCAAAGTTAATAAAATTTTCCTACGGCAATACTTTTTCCACACTAGGTACAAATGAAAGTTGGGACCCTTAGGCATGCTTGACTAAAATTTCCAGGTGGGGTATAGCACGGATTTTTTTAAAATTGGTCCAAAGTTGGGGTCCGACACCCTACCCTACCCTAACTTTCAAAGTTAATAAAATTTTCCTACGGCAATACTTTTTCCACACTAGGTACAAATGAAAGTTGGGACCCTTAGGCATGCTTGACTAAAATTTCCAGGTGGGGTATAGCACGGATTTTTTAAAATTGGTCCAAAGTTGGGGTCCGACACCCTACCCTACCCTAACTTTCAAAGTTAATAAAAATTTTCCTACGGCAATACTTTTTCCACACTAGGTACAAATGAAAGTTGGGACCCTTAGGCATGCTTGACTAAAATTTCCAGGTGGGGTATAGCACGGATTTTTTAAAAATTGGTCCAAAGTTGGGGTCCGACACCCTACCCTACCCTAACTTTCAAAGTTAATAAAAATTTTCCTACGGCAATACTTTTTCCACACTAGGTACAAATGAAAGTTGGGACCCTTAGGCATGCTTGACTAAAATTTCCAGGTGGGGTATAGCACGGATTTTTTTAAAATTGGTCCAAAGTTGGGGTCCGACACCCTACCCTACCCTAACTTTCAAAGTTAATAAAATTTTCCTACGGCAATACTTTTTCCACACTAGGTACAAATGAAAGTTGGGACCCTTAGGCATGCTTGACTAAAATTTCCAGGTGGGGTATAGGACGGATTTTTAAAAATTGGTCCAAAGTTGGGGTCCGACACCCTACCCTACCCTAACTTTCAAAGTTAATAAAATTTTCCTACGGCAATACTTTTTCCACACTAGGTACAAATGAAAGTTGGGACCCTTAGGCATGCTTGACTAAAATTTCCAGGTGGGGTATAGCACGGATTTTTTAAAAATTGGTCCAAAGTTGGGGTCCGACACCCTACCCTACCCTAACTTTCAAAGTTAATAAAAATTTTCCTACGGCAATACTTTTTCCACACTAGGTACAAATGAAAGTTGGGACCCTTAGGCATGCTTGACTAAAATTTCCAGGTGGGGTATAGCACGGATTTTTTAAAATTGGTCCAAAGTTGGGGTCCGACACCCTACCCTACCCTAACTTTCAAAGTTAATAAAATTTTCCTACGGCAATACTTTTTCCACACTAGGTACAAATGAAAGTTGGGACCCTTAGGCATGCTTGACTAAAATTTCCAGGTGGGGTATAGCACGGATTTTTTAAAATTGGTCCAAAGTTGGGGTCCGACACCCTACCCTACCCTAACTTTCAAAGTTAATAAAATTTTCCTACGGCAATACTTTTTCCACACTAGGTACAAATGACAGTTGGGGCCCTTAGGCATGCTTGACTAAAATTTCCAGGTGGGGTATAGCACGGATTTTTTTAAAATTGGTCCAAAGTTGGGGTCCGACACCCTACCCTACCCTAACTTTCAAAGTTAATAAAAATTTTCCTACGGCAATACTTTTTTCCACACTAGGTACAAATGAAAGTTGGGACCCTTAGGCATGCTTGACTAAAATTTCCAGGTGGGGTATAGCACGGATTTTTTAAAATTGGTCCAAAGTTGAGGTCCGACACCCTACCCTACCCTAACTTTCAAAGTTAATAAAATTTTCCTACGGCAATACTTTTTCCACACTAGGTACAAATGAAAGTTGGGACCCTTAGGCATGCTTGACTAAAATTTCCAGGTGGGGTATAGCACGGATTTTTTAAAATTGGTCCAAAGTTGGGGTCCGACACCTACCCTACCCTAACTTTCAAAGTTAATAAAATTTTCCTACGGCAATACTTTTTCCACACTAGGTACAAATGAAAGTTGGGACCCTTAGGCATGCTTGACTAAAATTTCCAGGTGGGGTATAGCACGGATTTTTTAAAATTGGTCCAAAGTTGGGGTCCGTCACCCTACCCTACCTAACTTTCAAAGTTAATAAAAATTTTCCTACGGCAATACTTTTTCCACACTAGGTACAAATGAAAGTTGGGACCCTTAGGCATGCTTGACAAAAATTTCCAGGTGGGGTATAGCACGGATTTTTTAAAATTGGTCCAAAGTTGGGGTCCGACACCCTACCCTACCTAACTTTCAAAGTTAATAAAATTTTCCTACGGCAATACTTTTTCCACACTAGGTACAAATGACAGTTGGGGCCCTTAGGCATGCTTGACTAAAATTTCCAGGTGGGGTATAGCACGGATTTTTAAAAATTGGTCCAAAGTTGGGGTCCGACACCTACCCTACCCTAACTTTCAAAGTTAATAAAATTTTCCTACGGCAATACTTTTTCCACACTAGGTACAAATGAAAGTTGGGACCCTTAGGCATGCTTGACTAAAATTTCCAGGTGGGGTATAGCACGGATTTTTCAAAATTGGTCCAAAGTTGGGGTCCGACACCTACCCTACCCTAACTTTCAAAGTTAATAAAAATTTTCCTACGGCAATACTTTTTCCACACTAGGTACAAATGAAAGTTGGGACCCTTAGGCATGCTTGACTAAAATTTCCAGGTGGGGTATAGCACGGATTTTTAAAATTGGTCCAAAGTTGGGGTCCGACACCCTACCCTACCCTAACTTTCAAAGTTAATAAAAATTTTCCTACGGCAATACTTTTTCCACACTAGGTACAAATGAAAGTTGGGACCCTTAGGCATGCTTGACTAAAATTTCCAGGTGGGGTATAGCACGGATTTTTTAAAATTGGTCCAAAGTTGGGGTCCGACACCCTACCCTACCCTAACTTTCAAAGTTAATAAAAATTTTCCTACGGCAATACTTTTTCCACACTAGGTACAAATGAAAGTTGGGACCCTTAGGCATGCTTGACTAAAATTTCCAGGTGGGGTATAGCACGGATTTTTTAAAATTGGTCCAAAGTTGGGGTCCGACACCTACCCTACCTAACTTTCAAAGTTAATAAAAATTTTCCTACGGCAATACTTTTTCCACACTAGGTACAAATGAAAGTTGGGACCCTTAGGCATGCTTGACTAAAATTTCCAGGTGGGGTATAGCACGGATTTTTTAAAATTGGTCCAAAGTTGGGGTCCGACACCCTACCCTACCCTAACTTTCAAATTAATAAAAATTTTCCTACGGCAATACTTTTTCCACACTAGGTACTAATGAAAGTTGGGACCCTTAGGCATGCTTGACTAAAATTTCCAGGTGGGGTATAGCACGGATTTTTTTAAAATTGGTCCAAAGTTGGGGTCCGACACCCTACCCTACCCTAACTTTCAAAGTTAATAAAAATTTTCCTACGGCAATACTTTTTCCACACTAGGTACAAATGAAAGTTGGGACCCTTAGGCATGCTTGACTAAAATTTCCAGGTGGGGTATAGCACGGATTTTTTAAAATTGGTCCAAAGTTGGGGTCCGACACCCTACCCTACCCAAACTTTCAAAGTTAATAAAATTTTCCTACGGCAATACTTTTTCCACACAAGGTACAAATGAAAGTTGGGACCCTTAGGCATGCTTGACTAAAATTTCCAGGTGGGGTATAGCACGGATTTTTTTAAAATTGGTCCAAAGTTGGGGTCCGACACCCTACCCTACCCTAACTTTCAAATTAATAAAATTTTCCTACGGCAATACTTTTTCCACACTAGGTACAAATGAAAGTTGGGACCCTTAGGCATGCTTGACTAAAATTTCCAGGTGGGGTATAGCACGGATTTTTTTAAATTGGTCCAAAGTTGGGGTCCGACATCATACCCTACCCTAACTTTCAAAGTTAATAAAATTTTCCTACAGCAATACTTTTTCCACACTAGGTACAAATGAAAGTTGGGACCCTTAGGCATTCTTGACTAAAATTTCCAGGTGGGGTATAGCACGGATTTTTTAAAATTGGTCCAAAGTTGGGGTCCGACACCCTACCCTACCCTAACTTTCAAAGTTAATAAAATTTTCCTACGGCAATACTTTTTTCCACACTAGGTACAAATGAAAGTTGGGACCCTTAGGCATGCTTGACTAAAATTTCCAGGTGGGGTATAGCACGGATTTTTTTAAAATTGGTCCAAAGTTGGGGTCCGACACCCTACCCTACCCTAACTTTCAAAGTTAATAAAATTTTACTACGGCAATACTTTTTCCACACTAGGTACAAATGAAAGTTGGGACCCTTAGGCATGCTTGACTAAAATTTCCAGGTGGGGTATAGCACGGATTTTTTAAAATTGGTCCAAAGTTGGGGTCCGACACCCTACACTACTGGACGAAAAACAACTGTCCATACCAGTAACAGTTGTTCTAAAACTGATAATGTTTGTTAAAGTTGTAACAGTTGTTAAATTTCACTGCTGCAGTTATTTTGTAACTGTCCCAACTTTAAAAGTGTTTGTCAATAACATAAATCGACTGCAACAACGCTAGAAATAACTGTCACAGTCATTAAAGGATTGATACAACTATTTCAAAGTTGTAACAGTTGATTTACAACTGTCCCAACTCGAAAAACGTTGCAACAGTCATAAATAAACTGATTAAACGCCTAAAAGGTTGTCACAGTCACAATAAGACTGCTGCAATCATTTGAAAGTTGTAACAGTTATTTAACAACTGTCCCAACACGGAAAACGTTGAAACAGTCATAAATAAACTGTTTAAACGCTGGAAAGGTTGTAACAGTAAAAATATGATTGCTACAACCATTATATATTCATAGCTAATTTATAAGTGTAGCAACTTCCAAACATTGATAGTCATTAAGCTTAAAAGTCACGGATACAAAATTTCTGACAGTCAGGGATAGGTTAAATTATTTGTAAAACAATTTTACCGCGTGCAATATAATTAAGGTTGTGACAACTATCACACCATTTAATACATTAACTTCAGATAGAAATTGATTTAAAAAATAGTATTTTGAAATATTTGCCGCTGAACATTTTGGTATTCCCGCTTATTTAGTGAATGTGCTAAATTTATATAATTATTTAACAATACCTCGCCGCTCATCTCTTCGAACAAAATCGGAACCACCACTAGATACCTGCAATTTCACACAGGACGGTTTTATTCGCATTTAAAACTACTTACAGATAAATCGAAAAGGTTACCCCAAATGTATATTTAACTGTATTAACAATTGACAATTTTCAATATTATCTCAATTACAACTTTTTATTTTTTTAAATTAGTTAGGAGTGAAATCATTCATCCATACAAGGTTGTCTTCAATACGCGTAGTTTTACGAATCACATTAATTCATAATAACAGTCAATATACATGATATACTGTAAACCTAGCGGGGAACTCGAATATACACACTTGTCAAATTTATCCCCATATTAAACTGCTTAATTTTTCCCCGAGGGCTTATTTCACACACTTATTTTGAGCTTTTATTTGGGGCTACATTTTTTTCTTGCAAAATTATAAATATTGCCGTATTACCCATTTTGATTTCTATACATATAAAAAACAAAGCTATAATGAACATTTAACGCATCTTTTGCAGCTATGGAAAAACAAAATATTCTTAAATCTATCTAAATTTAATTTATTTTACCGTATTTTATTTTTGAATAGTTCAATATTTACTCGACTTTGTACTGTATATTGTACCGAGTGGTCTATTTAAAGTTCAAATGTCCTTGATAAATAGCACTTCGGCATTCATGATTGAAGTAAAAATATTATCACTCGAGATCATTCATATTTTCACTGGATTTTTCTCAACCAATTTACCATACATATTTTGTAAAAAGGTATTCATAAATAGATGGACGTACTGTATAAGACCGACAAAATAACTAGCACCAGTGAAAGTTGAAATGTTCAAAACAAGAAAACTTGCATTGTTTCAGACAAGGAAATCAAATTTTTATTTATTCACATCACGGTTTAGAACTTGTTGTATTCTTTAGAGTCCGGTCTTGTTAAATTCTACAGACTGACATCAGATTCTCTTTTGTGGTTTCAGTTGATCAGATGTCGTACTAACGTTAACCCAAAATATTTTTCCCATTTCCATTTTTAAATTCAATTTATTTAATCATATAAATGCTTGTCCAATATTGATATATTATTCAACCAGTAAAGAAAACTAACAATTTTACTAGATGTAATAGAAATCTTAAAATGGTCACATTTATAAATTAGGCAAATGGGTCCATTATTCTGATTATATTCAGCTTCAATCAGTGATGAAAACAGTACATATTATGTATTACCAGCAAAACTTATTAGGCCCTTAGAAAAAAAATCATTGATTAAATCATACAATTTTTTTAACTCACTTCAATAGAATTGAAGGATGGACTGAAAATAAGTATTCTGGCCCTGGTCTGAGTGAAAATATATAATCTGGCTGCCTATATGTTGAAATTAATATTCTGACCTTATCAAATTTGCCAGTTCAGTTGCTAACTTCTATGTCATTGGGTTTTCGGTGAAAAATTGTCTAATTTGTAAACACGTACCACACCATTTTATTTATTAAATAATGATCTTATTTAAAAAATGCAGTTCTATTTAACATTGTTGTGTCGATATTTTGAGTAATTATGATTTCAGCCATGTATCACCCATCAATGATCACTTGTTCTCCAATGGATGAATTTGTCGTAAAGTTTTGACGTGTTTAGACGTATATATATATATATATATATGTTGACCTCTAGATTGTTATTTAGTTGTTGTTGGGTTGATGTCTCATAATAGCAGTTTACTCAATTTCACCAGTTTATTATCATGTTTTAGTCTATTTGTATTACATAGGCTTTTCACACCATGCTATATATACATGTATATATGTGTATAATGTACAAACATAGTCCATACATTAATTCTAATTGTACAGCCACAAAAAAAAAAATCCAATTATCATCCCTTTCTTGAACCACTTTTTGTATATTTTTTTTTTCATTTCAGGTTGCTTGTTTTCTTTTGCTAGAAGTTTTAAAAATCATAGCAAATTAAAACCTCACATAAATATTATAATTAAATTATAACAAACAGCTCACTAATAGTGCATAATAGTGCATAATACATGTATGCCTTTGTAATGCTTATTGTGCATGTTGTGTATATAGAAAATGTTGCTAAACATCTTGAGATATATATTTAGAAGGCATTTATTAAAAACAGATAGAATGGATTTGTAGAAAAACATGAATAAGGGCAGAAGCCTGTTAATATTGGATCACCTATAGATAAGTCTTTGATAAACCATAATACATTTATCATCACTCATGTTTCAATGGGCCTATAAAAATATAAAATGGGAGACATCAGAAATGATGATCCAGGAACTATTTTTTTTCAAATTCTAAACATGCATAACTGTAATTTTGATGCCCTATATAGCTTGCTGTTCATGGTGAGCCAAGGCTCTGTGTTGAAGACTGTACTTTGACCTATAATGGTTTACTTTTTCAAATTTTTTGACTTGGATGGAAAGTTGTCTCATTGGCAATCATACCACATCTTCTTATATCTATTAACTGACCTAATTTTATCGCCAACTGATTGTTTGGTGCTTTTGTATTTAAATCAAAATTGGGTTTCTCATCTAAACTTGTTTACATTGTGTTACATCATCCAATATGACTAGGCCTGTTATAGGTTTTCATTATCATGATTATCGTTACTAATTTTGCTCATTGTTGAAGGAAGTGCAGTTACTAACAATTACATCACTTGGTCTACAGTTGATGGTTGTCTCATTGAAAATCATACCACATCTCCTTATTCTGGTTATTGTACATTATACATGTTATACACCCTAGTTTATTTTCAATCTATGAGTTTGACTATCCCTCTGCTATCTTTCGTCCCTCTTTTATACAAGACTACAATATTATCAAATGAATTATCATGATTATAACAATTGTTAATAGTTGTCCGACTTCTGTTAACAAAAGCAGCTATAATCAACATGGTCATGATGGTAGACATTATCAATGGTGATGTAAACAAGAGTGACTGTGCACACGCTGAAATGTCATGTCTGCTTTGCCTACATGTAAAATTGAATTTATGTTGAATGTAAAAAATGTAATACATGTATGAAGGTTTTACTACATGTACAAGTATCACATAAACTTTATATTATCAATTACCTTTGAAAATGAAGTCACGGTCAAATTAACCATGCCAGACAGATGATGTACACCCTACAAACTGACATTCCATACCCAAAATTTAGTGGTTTATAGTATCTGTGAAATAGACTTAACATCCAAACCATGAAAACTAAACATCGCCCAATGAAACATGAAAATGAGGTCATGGTCAGATTTAAAACCTGCCAATCAAACTTGTACAACTTACGAATATCAATACGCCAAAAATAGTGATCCTATACATGTCATGCATTATGCATGTACATGTAGTTTATAACATCTGAGAAACATTGGAAAATACACCAAACCACAAAACTAAACATTGTTCAATGAACCATGACATTTTCATTGAGGTCAAAGTCTGATGCAAGTCTGGCAGTCAGACATATTCACCTTACAATCATTTCATATACCAAATATACATGATATAGTTGACCTACCATTCCTACTGCTTGTAGTATCTGAAAACAAACTTGACAAAGTAACTGAATAACCTTAATCACTGATCCATATAATGAGGTCAAGGTCAGGTGAACCCTGCCTGTCAGACAATGAGACATGTAGACCTTTCAAGATACCTATATATATACCATATAAATTTATCCAATTACTCGTTATACATGTTATACATGTAAGAGAGTATTTCACTGTATGACTGTTCAAACAGTAATATTTTTTCAAACAGTCAGTGAGCCATGAAAACAAGGTAAAGTGCAACGGACAAGTTACTAACAGAAACTTCATAACATAAAAAGTATCCAGGTCTTTAAGCTTTTAAAATGAACCTGGTGAAGCTTTATACAAATAGGTTACGCTGTAGCCACTGCCAGATTGTAATACCTATTTCTTGCATACTTCAACTTTTGTTGCAGGAGGGACAATAAAATTATACTTTGAAGTACATGGTTTATTTGTTTAATATGCTTGGCAACTAATTTAGATTTTTATTTAATTCTAATTCAGACTTCAAGTACAGCAGGCAGTCATTTGACACTTAATAATTGTGACGGACTACGAGAAACCCTCATGGGTGGTTAAGGTCTTTTTACACACCCTGGTGGTAGTTAACAATTGCAATGCCAACATAAACTTCAGATGCGATATACATGCACTGTATTGTAAATTTCACTGAAACTAGAATTTCACATTATCCAAATTGTTATTATATTAAAATGACTGATTATCCACTAAAGTATTCATGAATTCAGATATGATGCACTATTATTATTAATATTCACTGAAACTATAAATTTTCATTATTCCAAATTGCTATTTCAAATGAATAATTATCCAAGGTATTCATGGAATTCAGATACAATGTATGATTGCACTATTAATATTCACTGAAACTATGAAATCTTGTTATTCCAAATTCATTATTGATATACCAAATGAATAATTATCATGATTATCCAAGGTATTTAGTCATCCAGTAATGTGGTCCTCCTTTAATACAATTTGTAAGTTTCCTATTTGTACAATGCACAATTTTTTCTTGTCCAATTTAATCCTAACATCACATCGTCATCATGGAATAATGCTGTAAGCACTATTCATTATTTCCAAAACAATAAACAACTAGCACAAAATAATGAATTAATCCACTGTGTCACAATTTGCAGCTATAAGAGTGACTCAGTGACATCTATATTTTCTATGCATCAAAGTGCACATGTAGCAGGCTTCATATTCTAAGTGGGAATCATGCTCAAACCAATATGATTCTACAAAAAAATATACATTGAGACTAAAGTACAGTAAAATTTTAACTAATATAATACTATATACATTGTATGGTACTTAGAAGAAAGTCAATTACAATAACTGTATTTACCTAGATGAAAACTAGCAATCCTTATTTGATTGACAAAAATTTCTAGAACTTATACAATTATATTTTTAAGTCCCAATTAACAAGAAGAATAAATCTTTTAGGGGTCTAAATTCTATATATGGTGTTGTCTTTTTCCTACATTAATGATTTTTATGTGTGACTGTGTACTTTCATTGAAGGGTTACTGTCTTATTGAGGCTCACATCATACTTTATTTCATCAATTCTTTAAAGTCAGACATCATGGACATAGTTATTCCTCTCTAAAACACAACAGGTTATTTCTTTTGTTCATGTTAATATGAAATAGATTGATACTACAGAGAAAAGTTTAAAGAATGCAAAAATAGATAAATAAATGCACTATAAAATGCAAGGACGTATAACTAACATACGTCCTTGATAGATCTATTGACTTTCCCTTTGTCAAGTGCATATAATGAATAAACCTTTGTGATGTAAATGTAGAATCTTTGTCCTAAAGTTAATCAGGAAAATATATTCTATTCCAAGGCTTAACCCTCCCTGTTAATGTTTTAAATCCTTGAGTTTAACTTTACATCTTTTGTGTTACTCAGTATACTTTTTACTTATTACAGCTTGTATTAAATAATGCTTTGCAGCTCAGACAACACTTTCTTTATTTTATTTTAGTTATTTACCCAATTTTATTTTGATAAATCAATACTCAGATAACTTTTAAAATATGCATTTTTATATCCAAAACAATATTATATCCTGCTGTTTCATATTTTTCTTAAATTATAATTTATTTTGAAAATGTATCCAAATTTTGAAGAGGACAATTATAATTTGCGAACATCATCATAAAATCATCTTCAATATATACCCATGACAGTTTAAAATTCACCCCAAGGCAATAAACTATTGTGTCTTAATCTGTATATTAGCTATAGCATGTATATAAGAATTCCTGATTATTACCTATCCAGTGTCAACATCCTGATTATTACCTATTTTAATGTCACATTTGCATGGTCATGAATTCATGTTCAGTAAATACATATATTTTAATTATTTATTTCGAATTTGAATAACAGGTATTTTTAAACTACAATGCAGTTTTATGACAACTTACTTGATAATACAATATCTATAAAAAATATTTTGAGCTTCAAAAATACTTTAAAAAGATTATATCATGTTTACATAAAACAAATATGCTAACAGATAGATTTTTTGTTATGTTTTCCCAAATATTGAATGTTAAACATAAAATAATTATGTAGAAAAGGCAAAAATCTGCAGTCAGATGTGAATGCATATATATGATGAAAGGAGATGTGGGATATATATCAATGATGCATCAACCCAACAATAAGGCAATAATAAAGTAACCAAAACACAATTTAACACATGTAGAAAAATATGACTAACGGCACAATTTATATAAAAATTTGACATGAAAATATATAGTTTAGGTTCAAAGTATTTACAAATGTATAGTGATTTAATATTCTATGTTAAATCTAAAAGAATATAATTAAGATGCTAACTTTGCTCTTTTAATATGTTTTTTATTTCTTTTAACTTAAAACCATGTAGCAATTAACATGATGAAATATTTATAGATATTTTATTCATTGTAATTATTCATTTTGAGAAAAGATGCAACAACCTCCACAACCCTTGTTCAATATGAATCTTAAGTACATGATGAAACAATTAATAATTGAATTAGCACATTTTGTTTAATCAACTGTGTTTAAATGGCAACTGTTATGACTCTGTGCATTGTTTCAGGAACATTAATTTAATAGTATTGTTTTATTTTGATGATTAATGTTATTTTGAACCATCTAATACATATTCACATTCAATGCCTTATATTATCAAATATATTCATGTTTTGTTGTCCATGATTTTGGAATTATTTAAAATTAAATGAAAATGCATACTTGCTAAATAAGTCACTAAAATTAATAATTTTCATAACATTTATGGTCAGATCATATGTTTTTGCGCCCGTCATATTAATTTGTACTATGCATGTTTTTCAATGGAAATTGTGACGTCACAATGCATTCTTAATAGAACGAAAACTATCAGCTGGCAAAGCAAAACCAGGGAAATACTTGTACTCCAGCTTTAGTAACACAATTATATGGAAATGTACATGTAAGGATTGGTTGGTTGTTGGTTATAAAAGTCCAGTGACAAGTATTTCATGCAAATTTAGGACCAGAGAGTTAACAATACATTAACATACAATATGTACATGATGTATAGGTCCTGTAAAAGGCCATCCCGCACAACAAAAGTTAACTAATGCCCCACATGTTAGAGTTTAACAGTAAGACGATGAAGATCAAGAGTAACTTTTTTTATTCCTTGACCTTGTCACCCTTGGGGTGATGTATGCAAAGTAAATAAGGGATTACATGACATACACATGATAAAAGGGGAAGGGAATGGTGTCATACATGAATTTCAATGATGCACAACTTTACAAGCCCAAATCCTAACTTTGCCTTGGAACATGCAACTATGCACGAGTGTGGTGATATAGAACGTCGATTCATACATAGCCTATCTGTAGGAAGAACAAATGTGCACATTTTCCTTCAAAATCTTGGATCCATGATTATTCGATAGACATGCTTTAAAATATTGTTCATTTCTACTCACCGATTGTAATTTCCAGCTCAGCTTATATTGTACATGTGGTCTAACATCTGTACCTAAGTTTCCTGTATAAAATATAGTTTGCCGACCTCCAGTTTGCCGACAAGAAAACGAAGAGGGTAAATCGTTTACGGTGAAGAATTGTTTTCCGTTTTAATGAAACTTGACAGATCTAATTTATTAATTTTTATCATCGGAAATGTCCCTCATGGAGAGTAATTCAAATTAAAACGGTTTTATTATGCTGTACAATATTGGTACCTTAGTCATATTCTTTAAATTTACTTCAGGAATACCCACGGTATATTTTCTATTCCGCAGAATTTATCAAAACTTTTCAGTTTAAATATAAATTTGAATGAATTCATTAGCATCTTCTGCAATAATATTAAAACTCTATTTTTAATCGAAGGCTTCTGGTATGTAAAACCAGTTATGAATGAATCTGAATAGATAAAATAAAAAGTAAAGATACCTAAAGGAAAGTCAAACGCACGTGTCAAAACATGATGAACGGACAATGCTATATGGCAATAAACGGAAAACGACAAAGAAAGACAAACAAAGATCGCAAAATGAATAAATAGAAAACAAAACAAGTCAACAACTGCACAATAGATGATAATAGTATAAATTATGGGCTATTTCACAACTATATCAAATCTTGAGAGCCGGGTGAGACGTGATTTTTTTTACACTGAGTTGCTAACGTGACGCTAAAATATTTGTATTAAACATTTACCGACTGCAACTATGAAATGTTTGTTTTAAATATTTAACGACTGTAGCAACCTTTTAAAATTTGTAATAAATATTTTATGACTGTCACAACCTTTAAAAGTTGTAACAAACATTTTACAACTGTCCCAACTCTAAAAACGTTGTAACAAACATTTTTGACTGCATCAACGTCTGAAAAGTTGACACAAACAAATTTCAACTGTCCCAACTATTAAAGGTTGGGACAAACATTATCTAACTGCCACAACTTTTGGAAAGACTGTAATAAATAGTATTTGACTGTGACAACGCCGTAAATCACTGCAGCAGTCCTTAAATGACTGTTGATAACATTTTTGATTTTCACAACCCATAAAAGTGTTGGGACAGACATTAATTAACTGTATCAGTTGCTTTGACAGTCGATCTTCAGTCTTCCACAGACTAAGACAGTCGTACAACGACTGTTACTGGTATGGACAGTTGTTTTTCGTCCAGTAGTGCTACCCTACCCTAACTTTCAAAGTTAATAAAATTTTCCTACGGCAATACTTTTTCCACACTAGGTACAAATGAAAGTTGGGACCCTTAGGCATGCTTGACTAAAATTTCCAGGTGGGGTATAGCACGGATTTTTAAAAATTGGTCCAAAGTTGGGGTCCGACACCTACCCTACCCTAACTTTCAAAGTTAATAAAATTTTCCTACGGCAATACTTTTTCCACACTAGGTACAAATGAAAGTTGGGACCCTTAGGCATGCTTGACTAAAATTTCCAGGTGGGGTATAGCACGGATTTTTTAAAATTGGTCCAAAGTTGGGGTCCGACACCCTACCCTACCCTAACTTTCAAAGTTAATAAAATTTTCCTACGGCAATACTTTTTCCACACTAGGTACAAATGAAAGTTGGGACCCTTAGGCATGCTTGACTAAAATTTCCAGGTGGGGTATAGCACGGATTTTTTTAAAATTGGTCCAAAGTTGGGGTCCGACACCCTACCCTACCCTGACTTTCAAAGTTAATAAAAATTTTCCTACAGCAATACTTTTTCCACACTAGGTACAAATGAAAGTTGGGACCCTTAGGCATGCTTGACTAAAATTTCCAAGTGGGGTATAGCACGGATTTTTTAAAATTGGTCCAAAGTTGGGGTCCAACACCCTACCCTACCCTAACTTTCAAATTAATAAAATTTTCCTACGGCAATACTTTTTCCACACTAGGTACAAATGAAAGTTGGGACCCTTAGGCATGCTTGACTAAAATTTCCAGGTGGGGTATAGCACGGAGTTTTTAAAAATTGGTCCAAAGTTTGGGTCCGACACCCTACCCTACCCTAACTTTCAAAGTTAATAAAATTTTCCTACGGCAATACTTTTTCCACACTAGGTACAAATGAAAGTTGGGACCCTTAGGCATGCTTGACTAAAATTTCCAAGTGGGGTATAGCACGGATTTTTTTAAAATTGGTCCAAAGTTGGGGTCCGACACCTACCCTACCCTAACTTTCAAATTAATAAAATTTTCCTACGGCAAAACTTTTTCCACACTAGGTACAAATGAAAGTTGGGACCCTTAGGCATGCTTGACTAAAATTTCCAGGTGGGGTATAGCACGGATTTTTTTAAAATTGGTCCAAAGTTGGGGTCCGACACCTACCCTACCCTAACTTTCAAAGTTAATAAAATTTTCCTACGGCAATACTTTTTCCACACTAGGTACAAATGAAAGTTGGGACCCTTAGGCATGCTTGACTAAAATTTCCAGGTGGGGTATAGCACGGATTTTTTTAAATTGGTCCAAAGTTGGGGTCCGACACCCTACCCTACCCTAACTTTCAAAGTTAATAAAAATTTCCTACGGCAATACTTTTTCCACACTAGGTACAAATGAAAGTTGGGACCCTTAGGCATGCTTGACTAAAATTTCCAGGTGGGGTATAGCACGGATTTTTTAAAATTGGTCCAAAGTTGGGGTCCGACACCCTACCCTACCCTAACTTTCAAATTAATAAAATTTTCCTACGGCAATACTTTTTCCACACTAGGAACAAATGAAAGTTGGGACCCTTAGGCATGCTTGACTAAAATTTCCAGGTGGGGTATAGCACGGATTTTTTTAAAATTGGTCCAAAGTTGGGGTCCGACACCCTACCCTACCCTAACTTTCAAAGTTAATAAAAATTTTCCTACGGCAATACTTTTTCCACACAAGGTACAAATGAAAGTTGGGACCCTTAGGCATGCTTGACTAAAATTTCCAGGTGGGGTATAGCACGGATTTTTTTAAAATTGGTCCAAAGTTGGGGTCCGACACCCTACCCTACCCTAACTTTCAAATTAATAAAAATTTTCCTACGGCAATACTTTTTCCACACTAGGTACAAATGAAAGTTGGGACCCTTAGGCATGCTTGACTAAAATTTCCAGGTGGGGTATAGCACGGATGTTTTAAAATTGGTCCAAAGTTGGGGTCCGACACCCTACCCTACCCTAACTTTCAAATTAATAAAATTTTCCTACGGCAATACTTTTTCCACACTAGGAACAAATGAAAGTTGGGACCCTTTGGCATGCTTGACTAAAATTTCCAGGTGGGGTATAGCACGGATTTTTTAAAATTGGTCCAAAGTTGGGGTCCGACACCCTACCCTACCCTAACTTTCAAAGTTAATAAAAATTTTCCTACGGCAATACTTTTTTCCACACTAGGTACAAATGAAAGTTGGGACCCTTAGGCATGCTTGACTAAAATTTCCAGGTGGGGTATAGCACGGATTTTTTTAAAATTGGTCCAAAGTTGGGGTCCGACACCTACCCTACCCTAACTTTCAAATTAATAAAAATTTTCCTACGGCAATACTTTTTCCACACTAGGTACAAATGAAAGTTGGGACCCTTAGGCATGCTTGACTAAAATTTCCAGGTGGGGTATAGCACGGATTTTTTTCAAATTGGTCCAAAGTTGGGGTCCGACATCCTACCCTACCCTAACTTTCAAAGTTAATAAAATTTTCCTACGGCAATACTTTTTCCACACTAGGTACAAATGAAAGTTGGGACCCTTAGGCATGCTTGACTAAAATTTCCAGGTGGGGTATAGCACGGATTTTTTAAAATTGGTCCAAAGTTGGGGTCCGACACCCTACCCTACCCTAACTTTCAAATTAATAAAATTTTCCTACGGCAATACTTTTTCCACACTAGGTACAAATGAAAGTTGGGACCTTTAGGCATGCTTGACTAAAATTTCCAGGTGGGGTATAGCACGGATTTTTTAAAATTGGTCCAAAGTTGGGGTCCGACACCCTACCCTACCCTAACTTTCAAAGTTAATAAAAATTTTCCTACGGCAATACTTTTTCCACACTAGGTACAAATGAAAGTTGGGACCTTTAGGCATGCTTGACTAAAATTTCCAGGTGGGGTATAGCACGGATTTTTTAAAATTGGTCCAAAGTTGGGGTCCGACACCCTACCCTACCCTAACTTTCAAAGTTAATAAAAATTTTCCTACGGCAATACTTTTTCCACACTAGGTACAAATGAAAGTTGGGACCCTTAGGCATGCTTGACTAAAATTTCCAGGTGGGGTATAGCACGGATGTTTTAAAATTGGTCCAAAGTTGGGGTCCGACACCCTACCCTACCCTAACTTTCAAATTAATAAAATTTTCCTACGGCAATACTTTTTCCACACTAGGAACAAATGAAAGTTGGGACCCTTTGGCATGCTTGACTAAAATTTCCAGGTGGGGTATAGCACGGATTTTTTTAAAATTGGTCCAAAGTTGGGGTCCGACACCCTACCCTACCCTAACTTTCAAAGTTAATAAAATTTTCCTACGGCAATACTTTTTCCACACTAGGTACAAATGAAAGTTGGGACCCTTAGGCATGCTTGACTAAAATTTCCAGGTGGGGTATAGCACGGATTTTTTAAAATTGGTCCAAAGTTGGGGTCCGACACCCTACCCTACCCTAACTTTCAAATTAATAAAATTTTCCTACGGCAATACTTTTTCCACACTAGGTACAAATGAAAGTTGGGACCCTTAGGCATGCTTGACTAAAATTTCCAGGTGGGGTATAGCACGGATTTTTTTTCAAATTGGTCCAAAGTTGGGGTCCGACATCCTACCCTACCCTAACTTTCAAAGTTAATAAAAATTTTCCTACGGCAATACTTTTTCCACACTAGGTACAAATGAAAGTTGGGACCCTTAGGCATGCTTGACTAAAATTTCCAGGTGGGGTATAGCACGGATTTTTAAAATTGGTCCAAAGTTGGGGTCCGACACCCTACCCTACCCTAACTTTCAAATTAATAAAAATTTTCCTACGGCAATACTTTTTCCACACTAGGTACAAATGAAAGTTGGGACCTTTAGGCATGCTTGACTAAAATTTCCAGGTGGGGTATAGCACGGATTTTTTAAAATTGGTCCAAAGTTGGGGTCCGACACCCTACCCTACCCTAACTTTCAAAGTTAATAAAAATTTTCCTACGGCAATACTTTTTCCACACTAGGTACAAATGAAAGTTGGGACCCTTAGGCATGGTTGACTAAAATTTCCAGGTGGGGTATAGCACGGATTTTTTAAAATTGGTCCAAAGTTGGGGTCCGACACCTACCCTACCCTAACTTTCAAAGTTAATAAAATTTTCCTACGGCAATACTTTTTCCACACTAGGTACAAATGAAAGTTGGGACCCTTAGGCATGCTTGACTAAAATTTCCAGGTGGGGTATAGCACGGATTTTTTAAAATTGGTCCAAAGTTGGGGTCCGACACCCTACCCTACCCTAACTTTCAAAGTTAATAAAAATTTTCCTACGGCAATACTTTTTCCACACTAGGTACAAATGAAAGTTGGGACCCTTAGGCATGCTTGACTAAAATTTCCAGGTGGGGTATAGCACGGATTTTTTAAAATTGGTCCAAAGTTGGGGTCCGACACCCTACCCTACCCTAACTTTCAAAGTTAATAAAAATTTTCCTACGGCAATACTTTTTCCACACTAGGTACAAATGAAAGTTGGGACCCTTAGGCATGCTTGACTAAAATTTCCAGGTGGGGTATAGCAAGGATTTTTTAAAATTGGTCCAAAGTTGGGGTCCGACACCCTACCCTACCCTAACTTTCAAAGTTAATAAAAATTTTCCTACGGCAATACTTTTTCCACACTAGGTACAAATGAAAGTTGGGACCCTTAGGCATGCTTGACTAAAATTTCCAGGTGGGGTATAGCAAGGATTTTTTAAAATTGGTCCAAAGTTGGGGTCCGACACCCTACCCTACCCTAACTTTCAAAGTTAATAAAAATTTTCCTACGGCAATACTTTTTCCACACTAGGTACAAATGAAAGTTGGGACCCTTAGGCATGCTTGACTAAAATTTCCAGGTGGGGTATAGCAAGGATTTTTTAAAATTGGTCCAAAGTTGGGGTCCGACACCCTACCCTACCCTAACTTTCAAAGTTAATAAAATTTTCCTACGGCAATACTTTTTTCCACACTAGGTACAAATGAAAGTTGGGACCCTTAGGCATGCTTGACTAAAATTTCCAGGTGGGGTATAGCACGGATTTTTTAAAATTGGTCCAAAGTTGGGGTCCGACACCCTACCCTACCCTAACTTTCAAATTAATAAAATTTTCCTACGGCAATACTTTTTCCACACTAGGTACAAATGAAAGTTGGGACCCTTAGGCATGCTTGACTAAAATTTCCAGGTGGGGTATAGCAAGGATTTTTTAAAATTGGTCCAATGTTGGGGTCCGACACCCTACCCTACCCTAACTTTCAAAGTTAATAAAAATTTTCCTACGGCAATACTTTTTCCACACTAGGTACAAATGAAAGTTGGGACCCTTAGGCATGCTTGACTAAAATTTCCAGGTGGGGTATAGCACGGATTTTTTAAAATTGGTCCAAAGTTGGGGTCCGACACCCTACCCTACCCTAACTTTCAAATTAATAAAAATTTTCCTACGGCAATACTTTTTCCACACTAGGTACAAATGAAAGTTGGGACCCTTAGGCATGCTTGACTAAAATTTCCAGGTGGGGTATAGCACGGATTTTTTAAAAATTGGTCCAAAGTTGGGGTCCGACACCCTACCCTACCCTAACTTTCAAATTAATAAAATTTTCCTACGGCAATACTTTTTCCACACTAGGTACAAATGAAAGTTGGGACCCTTAGGCATGCTTGACTAAAATTTCCAGGTGGGGTATAGCACGGATTTTTAAAATTGGTCCAAAGTTGGGGTCCGACACCCTACCCTACCCTAACTTTCAAAGTTAATAAAATTTTCCTACGGCAATACTTTTTCCACACTAGGTACAAATGAAAGTTGGGACCCTTAGGCATGCTTGACTAAAATTTCCAGGTGGGGTATAGCACGGATTTTTTTAAAATGGGTCCAAAGTTGGGGTCCGACACCCTACCCTACCCTAACTTTCAAAGTTAATAAAATTTTCCTACGGCAATACTTTTTCCACACTAGGTACAAATGAAAGTTGGGACCCTTAGGCATGCTTTACTAAAATTTCCAGGTGGGGTATAGCACGGATTTTTTTTTTAAATTGGTAATATAGCTAATTAGTAATGTCCCTGCACACCATACTTTGATTACTTAAAATAAACCCTGCGTATCATCAAAACTAAGCGAAACCCATTGTTACAGAAAGAGAATAATTCGCTAAAACAGATTTGGCTAAAATGAAAGTATTAAAGTACGAACGCAACTTTGAATTCTTGTAGCGTAGAAATATTGTTACTTTTTAGGAACTATTTTACAGGATGCCGAGAATATGGAAAGCTATTTCACACAATATCGAACAAAATTTTTCTGATGGAAAAGTCGATACCATGAAACAAGAAAATTTGGCCATATTTAAATAATTTCATTTTGTCAGTGTTGACAGTTGAAGTTGTAAAGCGTGCAGCACGATGTTGAAAGCACATAATATTGTTTTTAAAATATTGAACAGGAAATGAAATTTCAAAATTCACTGAATTATTTTCGACTGCTAAATTCAAGTTAAAAGATATTGTTGTAGTTATTGTTGTTGTGTTAAAATAAAACGTTTTAGTAAGTTTGAATCTTATGCAACTTTTGGGTTTATGGACATATCTGAAAACTGGCTGCTAGCGGAGTGGCTGCTAGCGAGTGGCTGCTAGCTTGAGTCTAGCCTCCACACCTGCAATGTTTGGCATAGGGAATAAAACGGTTTTTAAAGTCCCAAAACTGGTCTGTAGTGATCTGTCCAATTTAGTAAACATGGCAAGCTGTGATGTTGATGAATCTCTTTCAGTTGTAAGAAAGGTCGTGGCTTTGCTTTACGATCAAAAGGTTAATTTAAAAGCGTATACAGAGACCAAAATAAATTACATGTAACACTTGCAACTTCTAAAGATCCGTCTCTAACAAAACTTCCTCTTGTGAATCAACGTTTAGACAACATTTTCTTGGAGCATCTTTGCAGACAAATTTATGAATGAAATCACACATTCCTAAGCCACACCTTAGATCTCCGATAAGGTTTGGACGGAATGAAGCCGGTATTTTCCAAGGGTCAAATATCTTCCTTGTCTGTACTTGTGATGGAAAAGCTGTGCGCTCAAGCATATGTGTTTGCTTTGAGCCGAAATTTTCATGTGTCAGACAAGTTAAAAGTGTAGAAACATTAATACACGTCTTGTGATAGTTTACGGAAAAAGATGCAGGCGTTTAGCCTTGAGTAAGTTTTGAAGTATGTGGTCTGTTGCAAAGAAAAGGGGTTATAGGCATTAACCAGAGTAAACTACTCAACAAGAGAAAATGTTATGGAAGTAGCAATAATCGGCAAAAAAAAATAAAAGCAACGAGTCGTCTTTAAAAAATAAAAATATTTGCAAATTCAATATGAGGTCATATTTGACCGTAGTGTACTAGTGCGTTTGGCTTGCTTCCTCTCAGATTATGTTAGTTTGAAAAATAGTTTTGAAGTATGTATTGACTTTCATTCCACTAGAGATTTACGAGACGTTTTAAAGGATTGTAAGGTTCAGTTGATTTAAACATTTTATGGATTGAAAACAGGTTTTTTCTAGGTTTAAAACACGTAACATATCATATATATATTTAACATTACATTGGACACGCGTCTCGACTTTTAAACTCTAATCAGTAGCACCCAAACTTAAAAAAATGATGTCTGCTTCCATTTTAGTGAAAAATTCAATAGATTCACTTTTGTCTATTCTACTTTAACTGGAACAAATTGTAAGACAACACAATTCTTGTCTATTGTTTCTTGATCCTTTAGGTATTTATTGATTTCTTTAAAAATTTATGAATCAATCCACATGTCAAAATATTGTAAGATTGTATTCTGTTTTGAGAAATTTTTTGAGAAAACATATCTATAAGTAGGGTCATTGATAAACACAACTGAAGCCAAAACAGTATCGTTTTTATTTAGACAAGAGTTAAAAATAGAAAAATCAAAATGTACAAATTGAAATAATTCAAAATTTTCAGATATTTGTAACGTGGACCTTTGACCTCCGTTTAGAACCTTACGACAGTCGTGTTCGTATAGTACAAGGTTTGCTCTATCGAATGATATATAATATAGATGTGCGTTCTTTGGGGAGATCAAATTCAATGAAATCTGCCTTTAGTTGCCGCATTATTTGTCGTATATTTAAATGTATGATTGATATTGTTTTTCACATCAAATGTTACCGGTATATTTAAACTTAGATTAATACAATATCTGAAATCCCAAATGGTGTTTAATTTAATACGACGGTGAACTATAATGATTCTCCAGAACATTTGTTATAGCAGGGTCGTCTAATATCCCTGTTATACTAGATAGTAGACTAAACTTGTGAAACCAATGTTGTTATATTGATATGGAATATGGGGGTTATAAGAGATAATAATATTAAATTGAAACCTTTTCAGATTAAAAAGACTTGATTGCAAGAAAACAAAACAAATTTCTAACCGATGATTTGAATGAAAGGAATCGATAGAAAAGTTATTAAACCTTATACAAAAAATAAGTGGAAAATATCAATGGCACACGAGTTTACAGCTATTTGAGAGATAATGAATACGTCCCTGTTTCATTAAAGGGCATTTTTGTAAGATTTCACTTTTCATATCTTTAAACAAGGAACAGTCAAAAAGATTCAAAGAAACTGTTGTTGTTGTTACACTTTTAAAAGTCTCATCTGATATCTATTTGTTGAGGAAAACGACAGTTATATATATGATGCGACAGACTCTATGATATTGTGTCAGCGTGATCGCCTCTTAATTAAAGACTTGAAATTCGGTAATTCCTGCTTCTCCGCTAAGCGCGTGGCACTCGAGAGTAAAAGCAGATTGGTCGGCTCGAAGTAAAATCATGTGTCAAGGTAGGGATGGCCACATTTATCTGGACTGTTACCCTGTTAACTAATACGTTACAAGTCAAGCTCAGTGTGTGAGTCTAGTACAAAGAAGGGTTTATGTTCATACCATATTAACATGTACTCGTCATAATAGGCATGTGATGTTTGCCACTGCACATGAAACACAAATTAATCATCTTTATCAACATCATCATCTTGGACGAGTATCGAGAAGAAAATATCAAAATTACCTTCGACATTAAAAGCAATAATTCAAAGCATTACCTTTTTAATTCCACCATGATGTTGCTCGCTATGGGGTGGTAAATTTGATGACGTTGCTTCCATTTCAACACCGTCTATAAATATAAAAAAACTTTAAAAGAAAAGTTAATATGATTTAAACAAAAATTTAAAATGTGTAATTTATATTCTTGCTAATCTCCAAAGAGCTATATCTTTTTTCAATACAAAACATCTCAATAAAATGCTTAAAAGCAGTGCGCAGTTTGATACGATCGCATTGATCGAACCCTGAATAGTTGAGGCAAGTATGGACACTACTTTCAATAAAATTGAGAATGGAAATGGGGAATATGTCAAAGAGACAACAACCCGACCAAAGAGCAGATGCTGCTCAAATGTATTCAAGCTTGATACAGCTCTGAATTTGGATTGGGATTGAATATTTGAAACATCATAAGTTTCTGACACAGAATAAATGTGGCCAAAGAACTGAAAAATTTGAAATTGGACTTTTACTTTTTATCGTCCAATATCCAAAATCTAAATACACGCTTAGATTCAGCATATCATAAAACTTTTATATGTCTACTTATTAACATATTAATGATTATCGGAGATGTTGAATAAAATCCTGGACCTAACCATTTAGCATCTTCGCTAGACAAGGGTTACGATCCAGTCCCCTCTTCTCCACCATGGGCGGATTGCAAGGGTGTAGAGGAGGGGACTGGATCGTAACCCTGCCTAGCGAAATGACCATTTAGACGAAGATACTGATAGTACCGTTAATAGTGGAAACTCGTTTGATCTCACTATTGAAAATAACATAACCTTTATTCACTCAAACGTTCAAAGCATAGTCACAAAGCTAAATAGATTTCAATAAAATATACTGAATATGATTTGGTGTAATTTACTGAGAGCTGGCTTAATCCATTTGTAAATGATACCGACATTTCAATACCATCATATAACATGTTTCGTAATGATAGAACTAATCGCGTCGGCGGTTGCGTGGTAGCGTATATAAAAGAAAATATTATCTGCGTCCATAGAACCGACTTGCAAATAGGTCGTTTCGAACGCGTCTGGTTAGAAATAAAATAAAATCAAAGCACTGTAAGCGCTGTAGGCAGTTAACCAAAAACCAAGGCAAACGTAATTATGAAAACTGGCAGTGTTGCTTCAATTTTTTTTTAAGATTTGAAAGAACAAACATTAAACATTCGTATATTGTACATTTATGTTCATTAAATGGATTGATTATTAAGGCAAATTAATTAATATTTCATCAAGGTTTTCAAAAGCAACTCATATATCAATGTAAATGACCCCCATCTTCACCCCAAGTGCATGATGTTACTCCATACCAAGTTTGGAATAAAATGACAAGTGATTATAAAACAGTTGGTCAAACATTTTCGGGCTTTACACTGCTTGAAAGATTTATATTTTTTCTTTAAAATGAGCCATAAATGAAAATTATTACAGGCCCAGAAATAATTTAATAAATAATTAAAGTAAATTCAATTAGCCTAGACTCATTTTTGCATCAATAAAATTTTATAATAAACAAGAAATAATTGTAACAGGATGCCGTTACGAAGTCTCCCAAACAAAGCCCCCATAATTCGTCATTCCCATGGTCTCCTGACATTGGGCAAAGTCCAGTTCATATTGGTTTGGTCTAGTAAAGTGATATGCATATGTGACACCTAGGAGATTGACCCTGTATGTCATTCAAATCTTTTTGAAATGATGAACAGGAATAAATATGGTTTAGGTGTGGGTATCTCGACCGTTTACAAGTTCTCAAACAGGAGGGGTGGGGTGACCCCAGGGACTCCCCCGATATTTCATTTGATTTGTTATATTGTCCCATACATGAATACATATGGTTTAGGGGTGGGGATCTCGACCATTTCCAAGTTCTCAAACAGGAGAGGGTGGGGTGACCCCAGGGACTCCCCAAATATTTCATTTGATTTGTTATATTGTCCAATACATGAATATTTATGGTTTAGGCGTGGGGATCTTGACTGTTTACAAGTTCTCAAACAAGAGGGGGTGGGGTGTCCCCATGGACTCCCCCTATATTTCATTTGATTTGTTTTAATGTCCCATACATGAATATATATGGTTTAGGGGTGGGGATCTCGACCATTTCCAAGTTCGCAAACAGGAGGGGGTGGGGTGACCCGAGGAACTCCCCATATATTTCATTTGATTTGTTATATTGTCCCATACATGAATATATATGGTTTAGGGGTTGGGATCTCGGCCGTTTACAAGTTCTCAAACAGGAGGGGGTGGGGTGACCCCAGGGACTCCCCCTATATTTCATTTGATTTGTTTTATTGTCCCATACATGAATATATATGGTTTAGGGGTGGGGATCTCGACCATTTCCAAGTTCTCAAACAGGAGGGGTGGGAGGACACCGGGGACTCCCCCAAATTATTTTCATTTGATTTCTTTTATTGTCCCATACAAGTATATATATTGTTTAGGGGTGGGGATCGCGACGGTTTACAAGATAAAAGTACATTTTCAAATTGAAGGGGGTTGGGATGACCCCCAGGGACTCACCCTATATTTTGGTTGATTTTTTTATCGTCCTGTTCTCATTACTGAAGACTGCATGTGTCTATCACTTACTGTTTTCGAGAAATAGTCATTTGAAAATTTAAAAAAATAAAATCCCATAGGGTTCTATAGTAAACCCCTCCCTTCTTCAGGCCCCTCCAAATACCCCTAAATAGACCCCAATGCACAAACAAAAGATTAATGGCTCCGCTAGACATGTTAGTTTAATATTTTATGAAACCCTAAGTAAATCTGACAAACGGTCAACGTTGTCTTCTTAGACGGTTTGAGTGGATTCGGTCCGACTTGTCTCGGGGACGAGTTGTCCACATTACTTAAAACATCCCATCAACGTCGATTTCCGCATCTGTTTCATGACCTCGTTTCATTCATAAAATAACAACAACCTTATTTGGCAAGGTAAGTTAAAAATTACCGCCCACTTATATAACTTTATTTCCTCTATCATAGAGATTTGTTGTACATGAACAATATTCCTGCGCATTTTGCCATTTGGGAAATATAAACGACTTGTAATTACCGATTTTCGGCGATGAAATATTTCATACAATTGTTCTTTGACATCGTAGCCAAAAGCACAGGGGATAATAAACTACGTACGGATTTCTATTGAGCACTACTTCCTATGTGCAACTTCAAAAGTTTTGGGTAGTTCGACAATCATTTAAGGTTTTTCTGGTCATATTATTTGTATTCCAGAAATAAAAGTATTAAAAAAATGTCCAATTAGTTATAAATAACATAATAGCCAGCTAGATAATAACAATGGCACGTATTTCAGCATTTATTGGGTAGAACACAAATCTAGGGTGCTCGCATAAGGCAGCTTAACTGCCTAAAAACAAATCATTTTTATATTGAACATTTTACATACCCCCAAATAGTTCACAACAAACTTGGGATAATTTTTATCATTCAATTCAACTTCCGATTTCTGCAAATAAAGACATAGTTCGAACTGGCGATTTAAATATAAATCAAAATAATAAAATCCCAATGACAAAATTACAAACTTACTTCCTCAATATAACCTGTATAAGTTAATTGAAGAAAACACATATTTCACTAAAAATAGCTCGTCTATTTTACATGTAATCATTGTAAGCAATCCTTAACGTATTGTTTACTCTGATATCGGTCCACCACTACTTCAACAAACGCGTTATCATTTTAACATTTACATGTATGCCGCAGTGGTGACTATGAATCATACAGACAACGCGTTTCAGATATAAATTGGGACTCTGTTCGTCACAGGTGATGTAGAAAAAATACCATTAATATTTCAAAAGTTATTCTGGAATTCGCGGAGCAAGTAATCCCTAATCGATTTATAAATGAAAAAATGCGACCCACGCCCCCTCCATGGGTAACTATCAAGTTGAAAAAAATCACAAAGAAAACAAATAGGTCCCATAAGAAAGCCAAACGAATGAACACTCCCTATCAGTTGGGGGAGTTTAAAAAAATGTAAGAAATAAAAGTAATTTAGCTGTTGAAAACGACAAAGATGATTGCTATAAACAAATTATCTTTAGGGGCCAGCTGAAGCACGCCTCCGGATGCGGGATTTTCTTGCTGTGTTGAAGACCCCTTGGTGGACTTCGGCTGTTTTCTGCTCTTTGCTATTAAAAGTTGTTGTCTCTTTGACACATTCTCCATTTCCATTCTCAATTGTATTATATGATAAAAGTATGAACGAAACCGTTAATAGTAAAAACTAGTCTAAAATGGTTAAATCTGTATTTGGAAGGCAGCACAAAGAAATTTACTTCCTAAAAGTAAATGACGAAATAATAGACGATCGTGAAAAAAGGGGCTAATATTTTTAACGTATACTATAGTGATCAGTCGAATATCGATGATTCTAACGCCCATCTGCCAGATATATCTGATAGATTTGAGCGTCTTTGTTTAAATTGCTCACTTGGTAAAGTTGAGGATGAGCTTCATTTTTTGTTGGAATGTCCACTTTATGATATCCAAAGGGAAGATTTTTTTCAATACATTTCTAACATTTGTTATAATTTTAAAAACTTAAACAAATCTTCCAAATTTTTATGGCTCTTGACCCAAGAAAATGTATCTCTTATGGAAAAAATGGGCTGTTACATTGGTGACTGTTTTGAATTAAGGAGATCAGGTATGAATATTGACACTAAGTCTAGTAAATAATTTGAGAATGAATGCTTATGATGTAATTGTATTCTTTTATTCACAATATATATATTGTTGTTGGCTCTGATTCTGACCAATGCTAATATACTTAATATATATTTACATGTACACTGTGATGTTTATTGTTGTAATTACCAATTATGTCAATCAATTGTATCTGATTTTATGCCCTTTATGGGCCCTGTAATTTGGGAAATAAAAATATTCTATTCTATTCTATTCTATGTGTTGTTATCAATGAGGACAAAGAGTATATATAGTATTTAGATCATGTATATGTTGAACAAATTCTGGCTGTAATTTTACTTACCGTCCAACCGATAATTTCCTTAAATGAAGTTTTATAATACAAAGTTCTGCATCATAATTACTCTTGAGAAATGGAAATTTCATTACGATTAGTTTCTCGGAAAACCAATAGCTAAAAATAGCATTATTTTACACATGGAACACTTGAAGTTACGATAGATTTACCACAATTTGAAAATGACTAATTTCTATTTTTAAGTCATGTGAAAGTGAATAAATAGAGCCATAACATTTTGTTTGATACTTCCCGTGCGTTCCTATCTTTCTTAACAGTTGTTATATAATTTGTTGTATAAATTTGTTATTAAAAAATCAGTTATTACAACTATATTTACCTTTTACATTCTTTTATCACGGTTTACCTTCGCACTTGATCTGTGCGGTCTCTGAAGTTATAACGAGAGGTAATGTTTGTAAGGTCACTAGTACTGCGTACAGGAATATATCGGCGAATTAGTGTACGAGAGGACAATAATTCAATAGCAGCACATTTATGAACATTTTGATATGATTAATAATTTTATTAAACCGTTCATTTCTGATAAATTTTATAATACTGAAATAATATTAAACTTCGAATTAAAAACAGAAGTTGAATATGTTTTATAATGAGTAATTAAGTTTTACCATAAAACTAGCGTACGTGAAATTTCAGGACAACAAAGGCAATCTGGCTAGACAAAGCATCTACTAACAACAGTGGATAGTAGAGGCTGGGACTAGTCTCGCAATGTGGTTTTCAATTTTTAGATCATGTGCTTTAATCTTGCTTGTCCAAACAATTATGACATCTTGTGAGGCTAGCTGTATGCTCCAATAAAAGTGGTATTTTATTTATTGGTAAATGTATCAGTCTTCCTGTCTGTTTTACAATCTATTCCTACGAGAGTAACCATTTAACTTCAAAGGGGGGCAGGTTATGTTGTTTTTTTTATGTCTGAGTCAGAATTTTTTTTCCTGCAAAGCGCGAACATTTTTTTCGACGCTATCAATCAATTTTTTTTTCTTCAAAATTTAACACATTGAGATATGGGAAAAACTCAAACCTGCAATGTGCATTTACCATTGTCGATGGCTTAATTATATATGAAAACATAATATCACTTGACAGCATTAACAATGCAATATATTTATAGTTTTCTGTTTAAATGGACAAAAAACATGAATCACCATAAAACTTTAAAATATCAAATCATTAACTTTCATAAGTTTAACCAGTACAGTACTGGGAATCGTCTTAATGTTGTAATTTTCACTGATTCCAAGTATTCATAGAGAATCTGTTCTTATTATGTTACATTTGTAGTGCATTGATAAGTTAGTTGCAATTATTATTCATATGCTCTATTAGCTATTACGTTATGAAACTCCTTTTTTCCGTTCTGTTTTTTGTTTTTGTTTGTTTTTTTTTTTTCAAAATGATTCATAAACATGATAAAGGCAAGAGTAGTATAGGTAGCACGGTAGTATTTGCATTCCGGAATTTAGGTTGCTCTTTTGTGTACTTAAGTCAATGTATCTGAACAGTGTGATTGGACAAAAATACAGTATCAACTGAACATACTTTCCCAAACTGAGGATGAATCAGGTGTAGAAAATATGAAATAATTTTACATACAGGTGAAAATGAATTTTGCGAATTTTTTAATTTTGTATTCACTGCATGATAAAAGACCTAAAAGCACTAGTGGCCTTAGGTTTTAAAAATAGCAAAAAAGTAAACGGTCATGATACATATTAAAATTTATTTCTGATTAGTATAATGAAAGTACTTCAGTTAACTGTGTATGTAGAATTTTTCGCAGTGTTAGAAAGTGGTGAAAATCCTAAAAGGCTATCATTATCCCTTATGGGCCAGGAAATACTACCGTGCCACCTTAACTGGGATATATATGTTAACACTAAATCAATAAAGGTATTTTTTACCTATGCAATTTGTAAGTTTATCAATAAAAAGTTGATTAAGGGCAAGTAGAATAAAACAGTCCTTAAATTTCACCCTGGGAGTGAAAATTGCTGATTCAGCAAATTTTGCCTGATCTGTGGATACTAATGTTAAAATTTACCTAGAAAGTAAAATTTCTTTATTTTAAGTAACTTGCAATACATTTTAATTATAAAGTTTCGCTTTAACTTTTCGCAGTGTCTGACACATGTGCAACAACTGGAATTTGAGACGCGACATATTTTAGTTGCCTGTACGTCCTATAATTTTCACCGTAATAAATAAAGTGCATAATTTCTTATTTTTCCACACAAGTACAGCTATACTAGTTTTCTTCAGGTTTAATTTGTAGTTCTGTGGTAACATGACATCAGTAAAAGCTTTTTGGAACTAGTAAGTGGTGAAGGGTCCTTACTTTAATTCATTTAGCCCTCATATTTAGCTGAAATAGGGATAGCATTTGGGGTTTCTTTACATTGACAAGACAATTTTTGGACAAAGAATGTGATTAGGATTGTATATCAGCAAGATTAAATAGTTTATTCAATCTCCATGCAAATGGCATTAATTGTTTTAATTTTCTGACACTGAAAAGCACAATAAATGTAAATAGATTATGTATAAGGGACATAATTTAACTTAATGCATACATGAGAAATAGACAATCAGTCAACTTAGAGATATATTCTAGTACATGTACAGTCAAAAATTTTTAGAATAATAGTTAACTGCCATCTGAAGAACCTTGTTGTATTGCCTTCATAATCTGGAAATGCTCAAACGAATGTAAGGCATGCTGTAAAATGTGGAATGGACTCTATTATCAATTGTCTTGATTTGGTGCTTAAACTGTTTCTTTCAGTCAGATTAACTATAAATAGAGTTGGCAATCCAATAACTCCTCCTTAATCACCATGTTTTAATGAAATAATTTTACATACAGGTGAAAATGAATTTTGAGAATTTTTTAATTTTGTATTCACTGCATGATAAAAGACCTAAAAGCACTAGTGGCCTTAGGTTTTTAAAATAGCAAAAAGTAAACGGTCATGATACATATTAAAATTTATTTCTGATTAGTATAATGAAAGTACTTCAGTTAACTGTGTATGTAGAATTTTTCGCAGTGTTAGAAAGTGGTGAAAATCCTAAAAAGGATATCATTATCCCTTATGGGCCAGGAAATACTACCGTGCCACCTATACCGCTGTTCAATAGTCATAAATCGAGTAAGCGAAAACAAATCCGGGTTACAAACTAAAACCGAGAGCACACATCAACTGTAAGAGGAAAGCAACGGAACAATATGAGATAAAATCTTACTGGTTGATTGCTTAACTCGCAAACAAGTTATTTGAAATTAGACAAAACAAACCTGAGGCAGAAAATACGTCGTGTAGATAACTGCCAGGCGTCAAATGGCCATTTTCGGCTACTATTAGCGTCAAATTGTTAAAATGTAAACGTGCTTCGTCAAAATATCCTTATCGTGATTCGTCAGAGGTCTCAAATAATTATCGTTACCGTTATTTTTGGAAACAAATTAACTTCATTCGTCAAAACCTGTCGATTTTTTTTTTTTTTATCGTCTAAAGGAAAGTGTACATTTTATCGTCATGCACCAAAAATTACCGTTAACGTCATTTGGCAAGAATTATTACCGTTATTCGTCATGACGGTACCCCCATTACGACCCTCTTAAGTGGGTGCGGATGTAGCCATCCTACTATGTAGGAGTGCGCCATCTAGAACGGCGATTCATACATGCAGAAAGATAGAAAGAAAATTGATTTGTCTTCCAAGCGCTACTAAAGCCCCGGTCACACCTTAACGGATAGCGCGAACGGACGCGGAACGGATAACTTTTTTTTCAATCCGTTCATGTATCTTAGACGTCCGATCTTATCCGTTAGACGTCTGTCCATATTCGTTCCATTTCCGTTCAGCGTCCGTTTTGTCTGGTGGAAAATTTTGATCATGTTCAAAACTTTGAACGGACGTCCAACGGACAAAGTGTCCGTTGAACGTCCGGTAGGCGTCCGTTTTTTACGGTACTCGTCCGTTCCGTTTCCGTTTTGTATCCGTTTCTTGTCCGTTATACATCCGTTGGAGGTCCGGTAGACCAATTCACCAACGGACTTCTACCGGACCTATAACAAATAAAACGGCTGACGAACGGATGTGAAACGGACATGAACGGAAGGATAACGAATACGTACCGAATGTAAAACGGACATATGCCAATTGAAAATTTCGCGTCAGAAATGCCAATTATTAGTATGTCAGATTTCTTGAGGGTCATGAATGTTTATTATTCATGATGGATCTTGGAGTAAGAGCACGTCTTCACTATCAATCCGCTCTTATTCTTTTTCTCTGACATTTTACCCCTCTTCCTTTTCTACCCCTACCCTTTGGCGGCATTTTGAAGAACAAACTAATAACAGTTACACAGAAACTTTCTAATTGTTTTTATGTCACGTGTATGTGATTTACATGTATTATTATTGCCGCCTTTAATCTTCCGCTTATTTTGTTCATCCGTTTTATCCGGTACGCTTCCGTTAGGTGTCCGTTTTATGCGGTACTCGTCCGTTGGATGTACGTTCGACATCAGTTCTGTCTTGTACGTTTCCGTTTCTCGTACGTTGCACATCCTGTGTGTGTCTGTCCGTTATGCATTCGTTACCCGTCCGTTTTATTTGGTCAGTACACCAACGGACTCCCAACGGATAAAAATTTTGTCAACGGATAATTTTTTTTCATCCGTTCGGCGTCCGTTCGAGCGGTAAGGTGTGACCACTTTAAAGGCGTTCACTGTAGACGAAACGCACATCTGGAGTATTCAATATAAAAATGTGTAATAGGAATGGATTGTTTCCCTTTTCATTACTTGATAATTTCAGGCTGTTAATTAATTTGCTTCATAATATTTCATTTCTATTATATTTGCTTTATTCTATTTAGTATTCATATATTGAGCACGATTGACATTTGAGTTCCGTTATGTTTCATTTGTGATAATTTTGCATTGCTATTTATGTTTCGATACCATATTGAAAAAAAACTTAATATTTAATTGAAATAATCATAATATTTTGAAATGTAGTGAGAAGCTAAAGTATGGTATCCAGTCTTGAGTGCGATGCACATGCCTGTCTGCTGCTTGCTCTATATGCCAGACTTGTGACGTCATGATGATGGCTAAGCTAACATGAAATGCTAGATAGGGGTTAAGGTAGGATTTATGCTTGAAAATGCTTCAGCTTTGTTGGCAAATTAAATAAAATTGAGAATGGGAAATGTGTCAAAGAGACAACAAACCGATCAAAGAGCAGAAAACAGCCGAAGGCCACCAATGGGTCTTCAACACAGCGAGAAAATCCCGCACCCGGAGGCGGGCTTCAGCTGGCCCCTAAACAAAAATGTGTATAGTTCAGTGAAAATTGACGTCATACTAAACTCCAAAACATATAAATGAACTATAATTAAAAATAATACAAGACTAACAAAGGCCTGAGGTTGCTGACTTGGGACAGGCGCAAAAATGCGGCGGGGTTAAACATTTTTAGTGCGATCTCAACCCTCCCCCTATACCTTTAGTCAATGTAGAAAAACAAACACACAGCAATAGTAAAACTCAGTTTAAAAGAAGTCCGAGTCCGATGTCAAAATAGGTAACAAAAGAAACTAAGCAAAATGATAATGGTACATAAACTGACAAAGGACTGCTAGCAGTTACTAACATGCTAGCTCCAGACCTCAATTAAACTGATTGAAAGATTATATCTTCATCTTATTAAAATCAAGCACAATCCCTCCCGTTAGGGGTTTAGTATCATACCATCATAAAATATATGAGAAGAACTCGTATCATGCCAGCAACTGGTTTTAAAATAAATGTGTTTATTTTGGATGCAAAGACCCTATGAGTGAATCAATATAATACAAAAATATACCAACTTTAATAGCATGACAACAGTATAGTAAACTATAATCATTCTGAATAAGTCTGCTTAAAGGTTTGGTTAGCTTTTGAGGTGAATGCCGACATTTTTGTATCAATTGTCTTTTTGTTTAATATCTATTCATTAAATTGTTTTTTGGTTTTACTGCTTTGAGTATGTTTTGAAGTGCCTTGGAATATACCCCCCATACACTGTATCCAGAACCAATCCCCTCACACATGGTTTCTTTGATGAGTTCTGATAACAATTGTAGAAGATATCGAACCAAACATCAGCACCAGAAAGGCAATATAATGACATAATAAAAACGATTAGACAGAAGGTTTTTCTTTTAATGTAACTTAAAAATACAAACATACATTCTGTTACATGTAGAAAATTACAAATGTTACCGATAATGTGCATACCAAGATTTCAATAATATTTAACTCTATATTTGTATTTTCTATTTTGTGACATTTGTATGTAATTGATTTAAAGTGCCATTACATTGACAAACATGATATGTGGATTGGTCAAATCACTTTTTAGTCCCCTACCGACAAAGTCGAAGGAGACTTTAGGTTTGCACTACGTCTGTCTGTCCGTCTGTCCATCCGTTAGTCCGGCAAATCAGTTACACACTTTTTTTCTTCGTTCTTAAAGATATTGATTTGATATTTGGTATATAGCTTTATAATGACAAGTTATAGATCAAGTTCGAATTTTGTTCCGGTCTGATGATTTAGTCCAGAGTTATGGACCATAACTCTGGACCATATCTAATGATAGAGTACTATGTTAAACCATATTTCTGTACAAAGGAGATAATTCATTTTTAAAAGACATTCTTTGATAAATTGTTTGAAGATTTTTTGCAGGTTTGATTGTTATTTTGTATAAACTAAATTTTCTGAATGCTATATGCAGATATATATAAAAAAAATTATGAAGTGAAATCCTTTAATTAGATAATAATCTATTTTTATTAATGTATATATTTCATTACATTACATTGTGTAGATAAAATTGTTGACACTTTATATATAAGTTACAAATTTATATTAGTTTGTGACAATTGAAAGAAAAATATTTGGAACTTAATTATATTTCATTATAATTTGAAAATAGATATACACTGTATTACATCATATCTAATTTTAGATAACTATTAATCATATCTAATATTCTAGTGTTTTTCACACTTTTTTTCATCTTGCTTGAAGATATTGATTGAAAATTGGTATATAGTTTAATCATGACAATTTACAGATCAAGTTCGAATTTTTGTTTCGGTCTGATAATTTTGTGCAGAGTTATGGTCCTTGGACTTGAAAAATTCACTCATATAATCAGTTTTCCACACTGTTTTTAGTCATGCTTTAAGATATTGACTTGATATTTTCTTTTTGTTTACTCCATAACAAGTTATAGAACACGTTAGCATTTTGTTCCAGTATAATGAATGTTTACCCGGTAGGGGACTATGTATTGCCATGCAATACTCTCAGAATGCTTGTAAAAATTAATATGAAATATTTCTGTTTAAAACACAGAAAAATGAACTTCAAAATTTAAATCTACGTGATATATTATGAGATTAGTCTTTTTCCTCGTGATCATAAGAAAAGTATTATCAAAATGTCTCCTAATTGAGGGTAGGAATGCCATTTACCGTCAGGCGTCAAACGATTATTTTCGGCTACCGTTAGAGTCAAATTCAGTTGGTTAATATTTTACCGTGATTCGTCAAAATATCCTTATAGTGATTCGTGATAACGTTAATTGGCAAGAATTTTACCGTTATTCGTCATGAAGGTACCCCATTACGACCTCAGAAATATATGATAATGTCAATAAAGTTCCCATAACTTCTTCGTCTGTCATCTTTCTTTATGTTCCCGGCTGGTTTTTTTATCAACCAATAATTTTTTCTTGACACTTTGGTATTGAATTTCCACTCTTACATTACACACCACATGAAACCCAAACAATATTGGAAAAGGTTACATTGCTACCTACGCAATATATGAAAAGGTATACATTTTCAAAATCTAAATTATATGAAAAGGGTGGGGTAACAGAGCCCCAGCGGCACCCCTATAAATTAAGCATTGAAGTCTCCCCACCCCCTATCTTTTGTAGACAATATATACGTATATTTACAGTGTGACCCACTTTTTGCTAGAGAACTTTAAATCGAAACCAATAAATTACATTTTCATCCCCCGGATCATTGCATTGATATTTTGACAGCAATTATTTAATACAGTTATTTTCTTCAAATAAAAGGAGCGTAGCTATAATCCGACACCCCGAAATTCCGACAGTCAAGTAGTCCGACAGACCGATAGTCCGACGGTCCGATAATCCGACAGTCCGTTAATCCGACATTCAGATGGGCTGACATGAAGCCGTGCTGCTGCAAAGGATATGAATATCGTCTTCATATAAACTTATTAGCATACTGCCGAAACGCGAGCAGTTTTTTAAATTTAAAAAGTGAAATGCGTTGTAATGGGATAAAAATTAAATCCTATACTGTTTGAACAATTAATATAAGATTCCATTCCTGTTCATCATGTAGATGCTGATAACGAGAATGTCTGTTTACATACACGCGCATGCCACATGTGGTTGAATGTCATGTCAAGGACCACAACTCTGCACAAAATAATCAGACCGGAACAAAATTCAAACTTGAACTGTTACTTGTCATGATAAATCTATATACCAATTGTCAAATCAAAATCGTCAAGAATGAAGAAGTGTGGAAAACTGATTTGCAGGACGGACTGACGGACAGACGGACAGACAGACAGACAGACAGACAGACAAAACAGAGAGACAGACAGACAGAGTGCAACCATAAAGTCCCCTTCGACTTCGTCGGTAGGGACTAATTATAATATGAACCTAAACATTCCTAATCATAGAATCATCACGACATGACACCAATAATGTGAAAAAGATCGGAACAAAGATGGGCAATGACGTGACGACAGTACTTATTCACACACAGCAGACAAATCAGATAGTGGTTAAGACCGATGGTTGTAGTGCTAAAGGTCCCGGGTTCGATTCTGACTCTATAGGTGCGAGACATTTCTTTCCCAAGAAGGGTGAATTTCACCCTCCCTCTCACATCTCTGTTACCAAGACCGGAGTTTAAACTTTGGGGCCTCGGTGGTCGAAGTTGCCCACAACTTTGACCTGGAAATCAATCTTCTGATAACTCTTCGGTTTGTCTGTTCACGCCTAACAGGCACCTGGTTCTCTACAAATAATTTTTCTTCTTTCACCATGATAACAGACTTCCCGGTGTACGTCCTAGCGCTCCCTTTGTGTTGAGGTGGGGATTGCCCTTGTACATATTGTTGTAAATTCGTTAGTGACACATCTCCATTAATCCCGATAGGGAGTGTACATGTATTCCACACTGACCTCTCAACTTCGAGGGGTTCTTGACGGAATTTACCAGCCCAAAAATACATACTGACTGACTAATTTGATAATTTTCTGTGCGAAAAAAAAAATCAATTTACACACGTTCCATGTCTATATAGGCATATTTTTCAGAGACAAGTGACCGCGCGTCGGACTATCGGGCTGTCGGATTATAGAACTGTCGGAATATCGGGCTGTCGGATTATAGGACTGTCGGACTACAGGACTGTCGGATTATAGGTCTGACCCCAAATAAAATACAGGCCAACCCAGAGAAACGTCAAGCTATTTCTCTTGGCAAGAATACACATGATAAAAGGATTGTGTTTGATTTGAACGGTATTTCTATATCATGTGAGGATGAGGTTAAACTACTTTGAGATACAATTGATTTTAAATTAAACTTCAATTTACAATTTCTCCAGGTCACAGTGGGCTTACAAAAGACTTAATGTTTTGTCAATGACAGTGTTTATAAAATTATGTTACTTTGTTTAAATGTGTATTCATGTTTTTTTTTTAAATGTACTTTGAATCATTCTAATTTAATCCAGCTGAAGCCCACCTCCGGGTAACAAAATGCAGGATACAAGAACGAGCGCTTCCAGTTTTATTTATAAAGACCCGTCAGAATTGGTACGAAACACTCCTGCAGATTTCAAAACTAAAGATCGTAGAATGCGCTCAGTTGCCTTGGAGACCTTTAAAATAATTAATATAAAAATGTCCTTTTTTATTCAAGATCTAGTTGTTATAAGGGATCATAGATTTATTCTTACGAGGAAGCTCCGAGCATGCTTGGAGGATGCTCCAAGCTTTTTCAGTAGGCTCTTTACAATAATTATCATGATCCATTAAGATGTCAATCAAATCTATAGCACTTCTATAACAAGGAAAGTAAAGCACTATAGAGGAAGCTCAATTAACACCTGTGTAAACATCTGGTCTATTCAAAAACATCTTGCATGAAATTTTACAAATCTATAAGATAGATTAGAAATTCTTCAATAGTACTGTGTAATGCTTGGAAAGAAATATCAAGTCTCCACAAGAAGTAAATGTTTTTATTACATTTTCTTATTAATAATCATTTTTTTTTAATACAAAAAAAAATTCTCAAACTTTATATTTGAATAATATAAATATAGCTTAAATTTATACTATATAAAATGATACATAAAAGTCATCAAAGACACAAACTATGGTAATTGATTTATAATCATTTGTTAAACTTTATCTACAATAACGAACTTAGTTCTTTAATAGTAAATGATGGCTACTTTGGGAAAAGTTGTAATTCATAATTGGAAGGCTAGGTTGAAAGACTTTTCACAATACAATAGTTATAATAAACTGATTTTAGTTCAACAATCCTCTATATCTTTTTCTTGAATAACTTTTTTGATTTTGTTTTTATGATAATTAAACCGATTCAGTGGACCAAAAACTTTATAACAAAAATTTATACTTTGTACTGGAATCCCTTTTGTCTATGCAATACAACTTCTTTTCTCAAAATATTTTATATATGATATCAACAGGAAAGTATTGAGAAGATGTTTTATTGATACTGTTTATGTTTCAAAAATTATACACAGATTAAATGGAATTAATAAGAAATTATGAGCTTTATAATTGAGCTCCAATATAATTTCTTATTATTTTTTTTATAGACTTTCCTTTTTCTTCATACTACAAAATAACTTAGAAAAGTGTATTAAAATAATTCAACTGCCCAGACCAATTACCATTACTATGATTTATACCCTACTATTAAATGTACAAAGTATTGAAGCATCTTTTTCTAAGCTCATAGCTCTTAGCTCTTAATTTTGATTTTAATTCTAGTTCTTCAATACACATTGATTTGTATAAAAATGTCAATTTATTTTTTAAGCTATCTCTTTTAAGCTTAATCAACATGCAGAAAGTCATAATTACATTTGAAACCCTGAATGATAATTGCAAGATTTCCATTTCATATTAACCTCCTTTTTCTATTTATAAAGGTGAACAGAAGAGCAAATCATCTTCAAAGTGAGGAGTTATTTGTACAATCTATTCTACTGTCTGCTATAAAAAATTTTAAATTAAGAACTTTGATTTATTACCCTAATGCTTAAAGTCAATTGAATACCAGTTTGAAACATACCGTTATTTTATACTATATATTAAAAATACAGTTAAAAATTCTGGTAATAATCTGTTTCAAGTTAGGAATAAGGCAATTTAGAAGTTTTAGTGTTTGATCATGAGGAGAACAGGCAATTTTCTTGAATAATTTGCAGACTTGACTTTTCTAGGTCCCTCACTTACAAATATCTAAAGATGTATAGTAATAGTTCAATTGGCATGCTTAAAAGAATTTTTTATTCAGCATACTACTGTCATCACTGTAGGAACATGACAATAGGTAGTCATGACTATACCACTTTAGTTTAGGGGTTACATTATAATGTATCTACCATATATCTATCAAATAATCTAATATCTTCAGGTCCTATCTTATTTTTTATACGACCGCAAAAAAATTTTCGGTTGTATATTGGTATGACGTTGGCATCGTCGTCCGAAGACACATTGGTTTTCGCACCCTAACTTTAGTTAAGTAAATGGATCTCTATGAAATTTTACCATCAGGTTCAATACCACAAAAGGAAGGTTGGGATTGATTTTGGGGGTTATGGTACCAACAGTTAAGGAATTAGGGGCCAAAAATAAGCATTTTTGTAACTTCCAGACATAACTTGTGTGTTAGTGTATGGATCTCTCTGACATTGTACCACAAGGTTCCATATCACAAAGGGAATGCTGGGATTAGTTTTGGGGGTAATTGCCTCAAAATTTTAGGAATTATGGGCCAAAAAAGGGGCAAAAAACAAGCATTTTTCTAGTTTCATGACAATAACTTGTGTGTAAGTGTATGGATCTTTCTGAAATTGTACTACAAGGTTCCACATCACAAAGGGAAAGCTGGAATTGAGTTTGGGGGTAATTGCCCAAAACGTTTAGGAATAAGGGGCCAAAAAGGGGCCAAAAATAAGCATTTTTCTAGTTTCCAGACAATAACTTGTGTTCAAGTGTATGGATCTCTCTGAAATTGTACTGCAAGGTACCATACCACAAAGGGAATGCTGGGATTGATTTTGGCGGTAATTGCCTCAAAATTTTAGGAATTAGGGGCAAAAAAGGGGCAAAAAAACAAACATTTTTCTAGTTTCAGGACAATAACTTGTGTGTAAGTGTATGGATCTTTATGGAATTGCACTACAAGGTTCCATATCACAAAGGGAAAGCTGGGTTTGAGTTTGGGGGTAATTGCCCTAAATGTTTAGGAATTTGGGGCCAAAAGGGCCAAAAACAAGCATTTTCTAGTTTCAGACAATAACTTGTGTTCAAGTGTACGGATCTCTCTGAAATGGTACTGCAAGGTACCATACCACAAAGGGAAGGCTGGGATTGAGTTTGGGGGTGATGAATCATAAGGGGGTTCAAAAAATTTGAGGGTGGATTTTTTTTTTCATTTTTTTTCTTTAAAATTTTCCATTTTAAATTGGTTATTTCTGATTTATATATAAAAGCAAATAATAATGATATGGTTTGAATAGATAAATTAAAAATTTTGAAGTTCTTAGACCACATTCATTCAATTCTGTGTCAGAATCCTATGCTGTGTCAAATATTTAATCGCAATCCAAATTCAGTTCTGTATCAAGCTTGAATGTTGTGTCCATACTTGCCCCAACTGTTCAGGGTTCGACCTCTGCGGTCGTATCAAGCTGCGCCCAGCAGAGAATTTTATTGATAACTGTTTACCTCTATTAAAATTGGAATCAATTATTATTGTTGAAGATGTTTTTAATCTATCAGCATACAGCATGTTAATATTAACAAAATATTTCATATGGAGCATAAAAGAGGATGCTCTAAGATAATTATCCCTACTGAAACTTTAAAATGGGTTATTCCCTCAAACTATAATGTTTATGTAATGTATCATGCTGTCATATAAACCTTTGATAATAATGTTTTGCCTGTGCACGGATTTTATATAGTATTATTGGACAGGATGCAGACAAACTTTTATCAATATCTACTTTTAAAACATTGCATGATCATATTTCTAATACTTGTAAAAATTGAATATTAAACAATACAAAACAAGCAAAAAATAATTGTTTCAACTCCAAAGAACTGCCACAATGTCCTATACTAATAAACATAACTATGCCTAAATTTCAACTAACTTTGTTTTATGTTGGTTTTTATAATTATTCTCATGAAGCTAAAAGAAAAATAAATAACTAGTTTGAATCTTATAGAAAAATAAATTCAGTATATATATTTATATATTTAGGATCTGTTTTGATAAAGGCCTATATAAAAAGACTTTCTATATACAGGTGTTAACTGAGCTTCCTCTACATTGCTTTACTTTCCTTGTGAAAGAAAATGTTTAGATATATTAAAAAGTTATTCAAGAAAATGAAGTAGAGGATTGCTGAACTATCTATTTTACTCTATTATATGAAAATTCTTTCAAGGTGTAATACCTCCAAAACATAGTACATCCAGTTTCATGCGAAAAAGGGATGATTTTTTTTTTAAATATACCCTTTAATTTGACAGTTGTTGGAAATTAAAGGATATATTTAATTGCAGAAAAGTTTTTTTTAGGTTGTAAACATGTATCATGGGTGTTTCAAAGCAATATAAATTTTTTATTTGGTGTTTCTATAAAATATTCTGGAAATTTAAGGAGACATGGCTACTAAAGCTTGTAAACAGGGAAAAAAAGGGGGGAAGAGGGAGAGGAATTTGATATTGTTTAACTTTTGGTGATGTTTACTATCATGTATGCATCAAAAAGTTATGTTTTATTTTCACTGTAGTACTGGACAGGATAAAACTTTACTCATGCCATGTATTTCTTTATCTAAAACAAAGATAAATTCTGCACAATTTAAAATTACGACATAATAGGGGAAAAACAGTGGTGGTACATTTTTATTACCCCCTCAAACCAGCCTTCCAATAATGAATTACAACTTTTCCTAAAGTAGCCATAATTTTATATAAAAGAACTTTAAGTTTGCTATTTCATAAAAAAAAATTACCATTGTTCAGTTAGGGGCATTACTTAAACAAGTAATTTTCAAAATTACCTAAATAAGTTATGTTGAAAACAATGCTATTTTAAATATTACTTCTATATCATTTATAAGTAACTTTTGTTAATATTACTTTTATAGGTGTCCATTCATACAGGTTTTAATAGCTTTAACAAATTTTCACAGACATCTGATTATTTTTCCCATGAAATATAAAACTAATCCTCCTGAAACACTAATTGCCTTTCTAACGCCACTCTTCTGGGTCAAAGATTGGTCTTTATTGGGACTATTAAAATATCATTTTCCTTGAAAATTTCAAAGGTAGATAGATATAAATAGATGGCACCTTGTGATTTAATTAAGACCTGAAGTTATTTATAATTTGTCACCAAAATCAGGGGTTCAAATTAACATTTGGTACTGGAAGGTCCAGGACCTTTGACACTCCAAACTGAAAGGTCCACAAGCTAAATTCCAGGTCCTACTTTTACTTGAAATATTTCATAACTCAGTAAGATATAAAATTAATGTGTTTTTGGTGTTAGGTGCGCTTGTTTCATTGTCAATGCCACTGTTGTATAATATGTTTAATAATAAATGTAATTGTCTTGTATATTATGAATTCAAATAACCTTTGTTTTTATATTGGGAGGGTGTCACTGTGGGTGGGTGTGTTGTCTCAACGATTGATAATTAATTACTAATTATACAATTATCTCAGGCTTCACACTACTTCAGAATCATAGGAGAAATGACTTTTCTTTTGAAACTGATAGGGAGAAGTGGTGAGATTTGGAAGAGAACTGCTAACTCAAGGCGCTACAATGTTTGGTTTTACTATAATATAAAGGGCTAGATATGTACCTCTTTTTATATTGTTCAATTCATACCCGAGTATACAATTAAAGTAACAGTTCAAATTCAAAGCTGTTTAAGTGTATCATGTCTAGATGCACTATTATATTAGTTCCTTTGTGAAAATAAAGTAAGAAACTTCCAGATTTTACTAGACCTTCAAAATTGAGAAGAAATTACCTCTTGAATTGTAGTAATACGTTTACACTATGAAAACACATTTAATATCAACAGTTATTAATGATAAAGAAAATTACTGTCACATTTTATTGGATTTTGACATAAAATTTGTGAACTAAAAATAATTTTGAGTTTCTGTATAAAATATTTCCTGCTTTTTCTTTCTTTTCCATATTTCTTTTGGTTTTCAACTCTAGTGTTTATATTACATCATCATAAATGTATTTTGTCACCTGCCTGGAATTATTATTTATTTTTTTTATTGTATTTGATCGGCAAACCCGGAATTACCTAATTCGCTCCCGGAATCTGAGCCGGTATTGTAATTGACCTCATTTCCGGTTAATGGCATCCATTGTTTTTCAACGTTGTATTTGTCAGTCAGATACGATTTAACTCGGATTTACACATTACTTGTTGGCGATTTTCGGTATAAAGCTAGCGGTTGAACAAAATGAACATCGCTGTCATGAATAATAAAGATGAAACAAAATTTGAGATCGTTTGAAATTTTGGTCCCAAAATTGGAAAAATGTAGGGTATAATTTGCCATTGGGAATGGGTCCGAATTCGAATACCGGACCCTGTGGAATGCTAGAAAAATCCGTGGAGGGGTATACGATGTCAATAGTAATATGGCTTTGAATGACCATACTGATGGTTAAAAAGGTCGACAAAGTTTTTTTTTTCAAATCGAAGGTCCGTCGGGCGTAGCTAGTAACCAAAACGAAAGTCCGATTGCAAAAGTGGAAGGTCGCGGACCTCGGACCACCGCTAATTTGAACCCCTGCAAAAACAATTACATATTATGTTCCTTAAATAATTGTAAGTACTAAGTTTTTCAAAGATGTATAAAATAACTTATAAAAGTAATATTTGTCTTTATTTTTAAAGTAACCTTTTATTCCTATACTCATCTCAAATTCGATAAATTCTTAATTTTATTTAACAAAATGATATGAAAATTCATAAAACTACATTTAGTCAATGCTTCAGAAACCTGCTAGTGGGGACGCCTTGCTGGCAGGATCTGAACAATCTAGTGGGGACGCCTCGCTGGTAAAACATCACAACCTAAACAGAAACCTGCTAGTGGGGACGCCTCGCTGGTAAAAACATCACAACCTAAACAGAAACCTGCTAGTGGGGACGCCTCGCTGGCAGGACTTCAACAATCTAGTGGGGACGCCTCGCTGGTAAAAACATCACAACTTAGACAGAAACCTGCTAGTGGGGACGCCTCGCTGGCAGGATTTCAACAATCTAGTGGGGACGCCTCGCTGGTAAAAACATCACAACTTAGACAGAAACCTGCTAGTGGGGACACCTTGCTGGCAGGATCTCAACAATCTAGTGGGGACGCCTCGCTGGTAAAAACATCACAACTTAGACAGAAACCTGCTAGTGGGGACGCCTCGCTGGCAGGATCTCAACAATCTAGTAAGGACGCCTTGCTGGATAAAGCTAGTAGCCAGAGCCAGAGCCTTAGTGCACATCAAGCTAATGGGGACGCCTCGTTGGTTAAAACATCACAACTTAGACAGAAACCTGCTAGTGGGGACGCCTCGCTGGCAGGATCACAACAATCTAGTAAGGACGCCTTGCTGGATAAAGCTAGTAGAGACGCCTTGCTGGCTATCAAAACATATGAAAGAGGAATATTACATCAGAGTTCTAGTGGGGACGCCTCGCTGGAAAAATACTACAATCTAGTCAGAATCCTGCTAGTAGGGACGCCCTGCTGCCAGGACAACAACAATCTAGTGGGACGCCTCGCTTGATAAATCCATAGAGCTTAATATGACTAATACTGATAATAGTTGGGACAACTTGCTGATGATACTATGTAGCATTTGTGCAAAATCTGTGAATGGACTTGTCACCCCAACATACTTTTGCTGCCGATGTGAACAAACCATGCATGCTCACTGTGAAAAAGATAGAGTAGCAAATGTAGAGGACATGAATAATGACTATATATGCTTTACATGTACACAAATGGACCAAACTATGTCCAACAGTCAAGAAAACAACAGGGCTGAAACAACAGTCAACCACACAGCAGCAAAAAATAGAGCGGCATGTACAGGGGAAACAGCAACTATTGTCTCTGAAGAAGACACCATCCTGAAGATACCAATAAAACAAAAACCAAAAAAGCCTAATAAAACAAAAGATGTATCTAGCCAAGAAAGACAACTTGAGGGACAACTTGTACAATGTAAAGCAAGAATAGCTATGCTAGAAGATGTAAATAGAGATTACAAAAACACCATCAATTTACTCAGATCACAACTAGAAATCAAGAATACAACTTTGACCAATAATGAACAAGAACAATGCTTATGCCGAAAACAACATGCAAATAAGGAATCTTACATTGAGGAAAAACTTGAAGGCATGCTCGAGAAATTTAAGTATGAACTTGAGATAAGAGACATCAAAATAGGACATCAAATGGAAATGATGGAACTAAAAAACAAAGTGTCACTGTTAGAGATGCAGCAAACCATTACTGATAGATTAGAAAAGAAAATCAACAAGGACGACACAAATGTTAAGCGTCATGATGAAGGCTATAGTACATCCAGACATATAGCAAACATACATCCTACTAATATTGTGCAGGATCAAAGCCCATCAATCAGAGATTGTATTAATAATGAACAAAATAAAGCCTCTGCTTGCCAAAAGAATCAGCAAATAGAACACCACTGTGAGAGCTTAGGAACACAAAGAACCAGCAATGAAAGAGACATCCTGAAGAATAATAGTGAACCTACCAGTTATATACAAAACAGAACATGTATAGAAGACCAAGAAGCTGTGAGAAGAGCTCAAGGAGCTCAAATGTACATGAATGCGCCAACAAGATACCATGGAGCACCTCCCCTTATAAGAACGGAACAAAACCATGTTAACAACATAAATGGCAAAGATGTACTAGAAAACTACTACAAAAAATACCCTAGTCAAAGGAGATTAATGAAAACTTGCAAACACAAAGATCAGCTGGCAATGGAAGCAACGGCCAAAATACAGAGATTAGATTGCCAAAACCAAGTATGCCAAACATGAGGCCATCAAAGGAGAATAAGAACCATTTTTTAGAGATAGGCCCGGGAAACAGAAAGAAGCGACGCAAGTCACTATAGGAACTTTCAATGTGCAAAGTGTAAAAGGAAACATGACATACTTAAAGCAACTCCTCAAGAAGTTAGATCTGTGCTGCCTACAAGAGCACTGGCTTTTAAACCAGAACAGCACCTTTTACACGATATTGACACAAATATGATTGTAACAGCCAAAAGCATAGATGACGAAAATCCAGAGCTGAGTATGATTGCCCGTAGAGGCTATGGCGGGTAGCCATACTATGGAAAAAGAAATGGATGACAAAATATCAGTAATGGTTGATGGGAGCAATAGAATCCAGGTTATACAAATGGAAACTGACAACACACCTTATGTCTCATTAATGTATACATGCCTTCTGACAACAAAGATATGGATAATGAGTACAAAGATACTCTTGCACAAATGACAGAAATAATAAAAAAATACAGGAACACTCATGATATTCTGCTATGTGGAGACTTGAACGGGTCTATACATCGATCAAAAACATCTCATGATCCTTTATTAAAGAAATTTTTGGCAGAAAACTCACTGGAACTAAACCAAGAATACCCAGAGAAAAAACCTTTTCCATCATAACGGGAAATCTTCTGGACAAATTGATTATTTTTCTCAGCAAGTAAAGACCTAACACAATATGTACAGATCTTAGATATGGAAGCAGAAAACACATCCGACCATGTACCTGTCATAGCTACAATCAAGAGAAAACTGATTAGAAAATCCAACAAACCAAAATCAGTCATCGTAAGAACAAAATGGGAAAAATGTAATCTACAAAATATCAACTGACCATATCTGATGGAGTGGAAAAATACTTCAAGCTAGTAACAAAATATAGAGGAGGACATCACATCTATAGAAAAGTAATGCATAATGCATGCAATGAGGCTATACCGAACTACAACAAATCAATAACAACAAAAGCACTGGGAAATCCCTTTGGAATAAAAATATATCAGAAGCATCAAAGATTACTAAGGAAAAACATGCCTTATGGAAAATGGAGGAGCACCAAAAGACAAAAATAATCCTCTAAAATCACAGCTAACAACAGCCAAAAGGTTATTACGAAAGGCTCACAGACAAGCATATGCCTCGCAAAGAGAAAATTGGCAAACCAGATAATGACAGCATCTTCCTCAGACAATAAACTCTTCCACAAATTACTGAGAACGCAAAGGTCAGATGGAAACCGATTTACAAAGACGCTACGAAGAGATAATCAGATGGCTGAAACGAACGAGGACATTCTTCATATGTGGACAGACTATTTCTACGAGCTATCAAATCCAGACTATAAGCAGGATTTTGATTATGAAAATATGAGCTCTCTACTCTGCAAAATACAATAATTGAAAAGATAGAAAAGGGAAAGCTAAAATTGAACCAATTAGAGAGGAGGAAATACATGATGCTGTAAAAGACTTAAAACGGAAAATCCTCAGATATCGATGGAATCTCAGCCGAACACTACAAAACGCTGAGACTGAGCTTCTACCGCTCATATTGCATATCCTCAATACAGTAACAGAACAACTTGATATCCCACAGATGCTGAAAGGAGGAATAATGACACCAGTATTGAAGAAAATAAGGACCGTCAAAACCCGGCAAACTATAGAGGAATAACAGTGACCAAAATCTTCACTAAAATCCTTCAGTGTGTACTCAAATCAAGAATAGATATAAAGATCCACCAAATCCAAAACCAGCTACAACGAGGATTTACAGAAGCAATACCCATGATATATGCCGCATTCCTGGCATCAGAAGCTATAATACAATCTAGTGAAGACGACCAGGAAGTCCTATTACTAACCTTAGATGCAGAAAAGGCTTTTGACAAATTGGAACATGAGATTCTATTCAACAAGGTCTACCACTATGGCATTGACGGTGACATGTGGATCCTACTCCGTAATATGTATAGAGAAATGAGCATTAGAATTAAATGGGACGATCTTGTTTCTGACAAAATATCTGTCAACCAAGGAATTCAGCAAGGAGCAAAACTATCGACTTCCTTATACAAATGCTATAATAATGCCATTCTAGATAGTGTTACAGAAAGTGGATTAGGATGCCATATGGGGACAATAGGCATTGCTACACCTACATGTGCAGATGACATTTTAGTACTAGCAAACTCTGAATGTGAACTACAAGGCATTATGGACATTGTATACCACCATACACAGAGGGACCTGGTCAAAATCAACCCACAGAAATCGGATCTTGTATGCTATAATACCAAACAGGACAGAGTAGTAAACATTGGCAACTCTCAGATAGGTAGGAGTGAAACTGCAAAACACCTAGGTATAACCAGAAATGAAAAGAATACAATTGATATTGATGAAAAACTGAAAGTAGGAAGGGCCACTATTTATGGTATGTTAGGAGCTGGTCTCCATATAAGGAAAGGTTTTTCTCCTCTTGTATCCCACAATCTGTGGAAGGTATATTCTGTTCCAAAAATGACATATGGGTTGGAGGTCATGCCAATTAAGAAGAAAGAAATGGACCAAATGGAAACAATGCAGCGGAAAATCTTAAAGCAGTTACAGGGCCTTCCCAATCAGGTAGCCAACACAGCAGTCTACACATTAATTGGAGCAGTACCAATCCGTATGGTGATAGACAGAAATATGCTATCCTTGTTGATGAACATAATAAGAAACAATAACTCATTAGAATTTCAAATCCTGGAACGTCAAGTTGCAATGAAAATGAAAAAGCAACATATTTATAAATAAAGTAGAGGAAGCTCTGACAAAGTACAGGATGGAACCGGTTGAGAATCTTATGAAACACCCAAAATCAAAAGAAAAATGGAAAAGGATAGTTAGATATCATCAAAATAAATACTGGCATGAAATATGCCTTGAAGACCAATCAATAAAAAGACATTGGCATATCTTCAAATACAGGAAAACCCATCATTTATGCCGCATAATATCTGGCAGTGTACAGGAAACAACCCTACAAATGTGAAAACAGGAGAAATAAAGAGCAGGCTAGTAACGCAAACGTATATGCTACAGACAGTTAGGTCTAGACACAATAAGAATATATCCCCAATATGTACATTGTGTAATACAGCAAATGAAGACCTAGAACACTTCATACTCTCATGCAATAGGCATACGCATACACGTGAAAGGCACCTCCAGAAAATAAAATTATACCTGGACAACTTAAAGAATGGTCTCTATCAGAACTTAGTTAACTGTAACATGCTTGTACAAATTCTGATGGACTGTACTCACAAAAGCATTAACTATGGATTCCGTATGAAACATCAACAATACATAGAGCTAGAAAACCTCACACGACTGTTCTGCTACGACATGCATACCAGTAGAATGAGGCAGATGGCAGGGTAGGGGCGAGGGTGTAGTGACAGTTTATGTAGAAGCATATTGTTTATCAAAAAATAACGACAATCCGGTTGGCTATTTACCTACATGTATTGTTTATTTGGCCATTTCACAGCATAGTGCTTTAACATTCTCTTCTTTCCTGCATATTTACCGCATAGTGCTTTAGTGCACCAAAATTCTAAATATATCTACATATTCTGCAGATGAACGCATATATCCAATATTAACAGTATGTCCAAAATATAAGACATTAACATGTAGTGCTTACCTATAGACAGCTATAAAGCTAATGTATATATTCGCACACCTAACATAAATTAGCAACTAGTATTTTAAGCTTGGAGCAGTGAAGATGATCACATCCGTCTTAATCGTAACTTCACTGTAATATACGATGTATATAATATGTAAATAACAACACAGTATTTGTGCAGCACGCTTTTACCGTTATCGTAATATATATATATATGCATGAATTGGTGGATTAGTGGCACGTTCCTTTGTGTGTAATATGAGTTTTAGTGGGTGCGGGTGTATATTTGTATATAGCGCATTAGCCATCCTACTATGTAGGAGTGCGCCGATCTAGAACGGCGATTCATACCTGTAGAAAGAAAAGCTTCTATTGACATTTAAAATAACTATTGAGTTATTAAATAATTAAAAAAACCAAAAATAACTATATAAATAACTAAGATAAATAACTTGTTTAGTAACACCCCTGATTGTTGTTTGTGTCTTGATGACTTTTATGTAGTATATTATATAATATAAACTATATTTAAATTATATTATCTAATCATAAAATTTTAGTATTTTTCATTATTGAAAAGAATGATCATTAAATATAATAAGAAAAGATTTTAATGACTTATATTTTTGTGGAGACTTGACATTTCTTCCCAATCATTACACAGTACTATTAAAGAATTCCTTATTTATTTTTTAGTTTTGTAAAATCATGCAAGTTGTATTTGAATAGACCAGATGTTTACACAGGTGTTAATTGAGCTTCCTCTATAATGCTTTACTTTCCTTGTTATAGAAGTGCTATAGATTTGATTGACATCTTAATGGATCATGATAATTATTGTCACATAAACTGCTGAGAAGAGCCTACTGAAAAAGCTTGGAGCATTCCAAGCATGCTCGGAGCTTCCTCGTAAGAATAAATCTATGATCCCTAAAAAAACAGTGAATTCATATAATTTCAGGTATGTGAACACTGCTGAGGTACCTAGACCAAGAACCGCAAGTTATGGTAAAATATTTTTTAGATTTGTGACAGCACAAGTATGGAATTCCTTCCCGATGAGAACTATGACCTCTTTTGACCAATTTAGGAAATAATTTGCTGGTGTGGGGTCAAAAATACAACTGCAGTTCGTGTCGTTTCCATCCAAAGCCGTGTCTCATAACTGGGATTTCTTTCTTTCTTTTTGTTTTATTTTCTGGCCTTTTGTTCTGCTTTTTATGCATTATTATATGGCAGTGGCTATCATGCCAGCACTAATTAAAATATCGTAATTCAAGCTGGCAAAATAGCATATTTCTATAGAAATGGCTATTTTACCGGCACCAGCAATAAAGTGAACTTGTTATTTTGCCGGTTCTTTGTAAAGACAACTAAATTTTCTAAACGTAACCTAAAAGTATCATACAAAGAAATAAAAGAAAGGGCATACATGTTAGTTAGACCTAAGCTTGAGTACAGCTCTTGTGTCTGGGACCTTCACAACAAAAATCAAATCAATCAAATTGAGATGGTCCAGCAAAGAGCTGCCCGCTATAGTAGACATGTAATAGATACCACAATACCAGCTCTGTCTCAAATATGCTTGAACACCTATAATGGCCTACATTATAATTGAGACGAATACAAACAAGACAAGTGGTTTTTGCTATAAAATTATACACCAACATTTAGCAATCTACCCTAAAGATCTTCTCATTAAATCTGAGGCTGAGACAGTAGAACAAGACGTAAGTATACCAACCACTATTAACAAATTCAAACCAATAAAGATTCTTACAAATTCTCATTTTATCTGCACACAATAGTACAATGGAACCTCCTTCCAACCTCAGCAATCCTTTGTACAACAGTTGGCGGCTTCAAAGAGCAGATTTCTTTATCTGCTCTATCGCAAATATTCTAAACACGCATAACATGTACATAGTTTTACCAAGAAATATACCATAGAATAACAATCCACAATTATTCTTTTTAATTAAATCACAGTGTTATATATTCATTTTATTTTTTCTGTTCACCAATGTAACATAATATTACTGAAAAGTTTATTTCTTTTAAATTGTAAATAAGCCACGCATGCAATGGCACGTAATAGTCAAAGCTGTGACTGGGTGCGGAAATACGAAGATAGAGATAGATAAAAGAGGGAAATTTAATATTTACTTTTGAAAAGTTCTATGAAAACGTGCACTGTCAACATAAAAGAATAACATAATTTCTGATATACCAGTATTTAAATAAGAAAACAGCTAACAATATTTGAGATACATATAATTGTTTAAAAAAAGTTATCAGTCAAAGTGAAAATAAGAATTTATAACAAACAAAAAAATTAATATTGCGCATCCATTTATTGCAATGAATCATATCAAATCAGTCAGTCTAAAGCTACATGTATGCTTAAGAATAAAATCTGATTTTTTTAACTATGTTATAAAAAAAAATACACGTTAAAAATCTCATTGCATCATACATTTGATAAAACATTATACAATATAACAAAGTCAATCACATACATGTAGCTTAAAAAATCAAAAATGTTTAAATTATTTAAACTTGCTTTCGAAATATTAGTCAATTCTTTGAATTGCATATGTAAAAAACAAAAAAGTTAACCATTTCTGTAGAAATGACTGCTATTTTGCCGGCTTGAATTAAGATATTTTAATCAGAGCCGGCAAAATAGCAAATTTGCTATTTTGCCGGTGCCGACAAAATAGCCACTGCCTTATTATATATAGCTGGTATGAAATGCCAGTGCTTAAACCTTAATTAATTTATTTATGTTATGCTTTTGAGTTTGTCAGTATTTTATGATATTTCAGTGATTTGCTGGATCTCCCATTCAATGCATATACATAGGTGCTTGCCGCATAAGCATTCAGAGCTCCAGATAAGAATTCACAAATTGGGGTTTTTACCCGCCATTTTTTTATGTAATTGGGTGATAAAGTTTTTTAATTGCATTATCAATTCCAGTTCACCCCTCAAGCAAATATCAAATTGGGTTTTTCACCACCAAGCTCCTTAATGTATTGGGTTTTTTCATCAACACAATATTGAATATTTAGGCATGTTATAATCGCATTATATCAACCCCAGATGTCTTTCCATCTTAAATGTGTTTCTTTCTTTGTATATGTGCTAGCTGTTTTATTTGGTTTATTTACTGACGAGCAATTATACGTTTAATTTGTGTCCCGTTTTTAAACGTTCTGCCAGTTTTGTATTTTCTAAAAACTTATGAAAACTGCAGCTGGTGTCACTAGTTGGACAGTAACTAATTACCTTTCTAGATCCCATATAATCACCCTACAGTTTATGGTTGGGGTAGGTGCATGGGGCTGAGTGTTAAGATTTTTATGTAATATATGTGAAATTTAGGTGCTGTAAGAAAGTTTTGCCAGTCCTTTCACCTATTTGCAAGATCTACTTTTTAACAAAAATAAAAAGTAGTTCCCAGATTTAAGATATACCTCAAAACCTTGAGGTTTATAGGGTGGTTTAATGACTGACCATATTCAAATAATTCTGCAAATAAATGACAATATTATACTGCACTTGGCAATAGACAACTATCTTAAGCATCTAGAACAATTAGACCAAAACAAAGAAAGTGTCAAGCTGCATTGATGTATAAAATGGATCCAGTGCACTCATCAACTAAAATGAAAAAAATATATGAACTGTTTTTGTTTAATTCAATTTACTTAAATCTGGGTTAAGTTGTCCCTTATCAGAACTTTTGATTTCCAATGCTTTCCAACTACATTTCATGTCATAATTGATTTGGCCTTTCACTTTTTCTAACTGATTTCGTTTTGACGAAACCCTGTGTTTATCTTTCTAGCAATGTTCTCGTTAAGGTACGCCAACACGCCCGTGCGTTCAATGGACCTTCCTAAAATCACTAGCTGAGTCTTGTTATCATCATAACTTTCCTCAGCTATCAAAAGAAGCCGAAAACATGCTTCTATTCAATATTTTTAACGGACATTTACTTTCGTTTTAATTCAGTGTTTGTTATGATAAGTTCCGAGCAATTTCGAAAAGATATGACAGCATGTCACACGCTTAATGTATAACGCCGAGAAGATCGAAATGTTTTCAAAACACATGTACCTTTTGAGCAACGGAAAATCCCAACAGGGACCCATTACAGCTACTTGATGCAGGGCTCTATTTTTAGAACGAAAGGACATTTCCAATTATGAATATTATAAAGAAAGATTTACGCGACGACTGTAATCAGATATGGGTAAATAGCGCAAACGATAGCCAATAAAAGCGTTAAGAACTCATGGTTTTGGCATATAATTGGGTTTTCCTTTGAATTAATTGGGTTATTGAACCCTGCAATAGACAATATTGCATTGGGTTTTTCATTATTTGAATTGCGTGATCACGCAAAAACGCAGTTTATCTGGAGCTCTGCAGCATTGACCCTGGAGTCACAGAAATCAATTTAATTTGCTTTCATTATACTTGCATGCTTTTTAATTTTTGTATTTGCATGAAGCTGCATGAGTTTTATATGATAGTCGGTTAAAGAGCTCACCAGAGCTCACTGATGATGTTTATCTGTTACTATGTATATAGAGTGGGGTGCTCATTTTCGCCATAACTTTCCATGTTTTCTGCAGTTTATGTTCAGGTCTTTATGTTTTTGAAGTATAATGATATTTCTATATGAAGATAACATCAAAAACAAAATATTCTTAGCTTGAAAATGTGTTTCTTTGAAAAAAAATCATCTGAAAAGTTAGATTAAAGGCTATTTGAAATTTCCTGATGTTTTGTCATTGGGGGACACATATTCGCCGTTTTTACACATCTATTTGAAACCAAATAACTGCAGCTAAAAACAATATTTATCAAATCAATTTCATTATAGATGAATAGCAGACATTTCAAATGTGTAAAGAACTGAAATTTAGAGACGGGTCTAAATCACTCACCTGCTGATACGGCACCTGCTGATTTTGCACCATTAACCTGCCAATTTTGCCCCTATGTAGAACAACTAAAGTTGCTTCCCTTTGTACATTAACCGATTTTAAATTGAAAATTAATGTCATGTTACTTTATTAATTAAGTTAAGATAAATAACAGCTAGAAATTAATTATGTAAAATCGTAGGAAAGTATAATTTTAATGGTTTGTATAATTTTAATACACTGTTGAACATTTTGCCTTTTTTTTATAGTTCACAATAAGTTGTATATTTGTATAGTCGTACTATACAAATCCCTGAATACATATATTAATTTGGAAAACAATAATTTATTAATCTTGCAAAGTTAAAAAAATAGTGAAATGAAATTATATAAACTTATACATGTAGCAGGAAAATAACTTATATGACTGTTAGGTTATTTTATTTTTCTTTTTTTCTTAAAATATTATTGTTTGGACACCACTAACAGAAGTTAAGCATACAATTAATATAATTTCACAATGATTTTATGATTAATGCAAAACGATATATTTCAGTAATTTACCAGGGTAAAAGGGAGGTAGTCATTCTGAAATTTTACTACGTTTATGATGATCATGATTATCATGATAAATGTAGGGTATCCTTATACTTTCAATGTAATCATGGTGTAAATGTATATTTTATAATTTGTATAAATACATACAATTTTATTACTTATTTTAATCGCATATATTTTGATAGAGGTACCTAAGGAAGCGTATATCGGTCAAGCGTTATTAGTAATTTCGATGTAAACTTGTGTTATTTTACGATAATTAATGCCTTAAAAGATGAAAGTATAGGAATATTATATAACAAATATGTCGTTATTAATTATAGTGTTGCTTTAGTTTCCTTTTGGTGTTACTTTATAATATTAAACAAATTTAATCAAACTGTTGATATTATTATAATTGTAAACTTGTGTTATTTTATGAGAATTAATGCTTTATAAGATGATTATATTGGACTATTATAAAACGATTATGCCATTATTAATTATAATGTTGCTTTAGTTTTCATTGGGTATTACTTATAATATTAAAAACAATTTAATCGGGGGCGTAGCTACCTTGTTAATGAAGTGGAATCACAAACTAAAGAGAGAGGGATATGGGGACTGCCTAAGGCCCCAGTTGGTCCAGGGCCGTTGAAAGTCCTGGTAGGGGGCAGGGGACGAAGTCACCCGGAAGCTCCGCCTATATAGCGTTTCAAAACAATCACAACCGTATTAACATTTGTAGTTTTGTTGTGGTTTTTTGGTCAGTTATTTGTTTAACTTCGACATATACGAGTCGAATGAAGACTAAAATTGATATGTGCGTTTTTGTTCGCCGCGAGAGCTTTTAAAATCACGGAGATTTGTTCCATATATTAGTATTTGTATTGAGGAAAGTAGATATAAAAATAAGGAGATGTGGTATGATTGCCTATGAGACAACTCTACAGAAGAGACCAAATGACACAGAAATTATTAACTACATGTCACCGTACGGCCTTCAACAATAAGTGCAACCCATACATAACAAAGTGGCATCAGTTGTTTTCCATTCGTTAGATGTGCTTGAGCATTTGATTTTACCATTTTATAAAGGACTTTCCGTTCTGAATTTCCCTTTGAGTTCGGAATTTTGTTATTTTACTTTTCAGTTGGAAGATAAGAAGTAGGAAGGGAACTGACAGGTAAAAAAATCATGAAGTTTGCTACTTAATATTAGATTTCTGCCGGAAATAGTTTCTGAGAAAATGCCATCATAACTTCCATATGTACGAAAATAAAAAGAGTTAGGGAAACAGGAAGTAGGAAACGGAGTAGTATTTTGCTGTGATGAATAGTTGCTGAGAAAAATGTTGTTACCGACGGACGCACGGACAGATACACATGCAGTTACCCGTATACCCCGTACTCTGTTGGACAAGGAATGGGATGATAAAAAAAGTCATTCACAATAAGTGCATTATGTTGGAACCAAACCAACCGTTTTTACAGGTGGTGGCCACAGATTGCACGACTAATCTATTAACGAAGAAAACACATTCTGTATATAAATTTCAATTTCTTTATAATTTTAAATTTCACTTCCCGATCACTGCGTCCATCTTTGAGTTTTTTCTGTTCTGTAGTAATCGTAACTTCCTAACTATGCGTATCTTTACTAATTTGACTATGTATAACTTATAAAATGTGTTAATGTATTGTGCATTACTACATATATTTCTTAATAAGAATATAAAGATGAGATTTTAGCGTCTAGTTGACGATAACCAGGAATAAATAAAGGACTTTTGTAACAATTATAATAATATCGACAGTTAAATTGAATTGTTTTTAATATTATAAAGTAATACCCAATGAAAACTAAAGCAGCATGGCATAATCGTTTTATAATAGTCCAATATTATCATCTTATAAAGCATTAATTCTCATAAAATAACACAAGTTAACGTCGAAATTACTAAATAACGTGTGACCGATATACGCCACTGTAGGAACCTTTATATCACTAGTGTTAATTTGCTTCAACTTTGTGTACCAAGATTAACTTTATCAATTACTCATTTTTCAATTATTCAACATATACCCCCATAGCACTAGCAGGAGAAGAATATTTAATTTACCCTGATATTAAGAGTAATATTAAATTTATTGATTGTGGTTCGTTTTACGTCCAGTGTCAAATATTTCATGCATGCTAATGGTGATAACAATTTTAATAATTAATAAAACGGAAGGTCTTCAATCGAAATGAATGTCGAGAAATTTGAAATACCACTGGAAAATGAGGATATACTGGATAGAGAAATTTAAATTTAGCCTTGCAACAGCCAACCTACAGACCCTTCAGGGAGGATTTCTTTCAAGGGTCTTTAACGTGCAGAGAGCCTGGCACTCTATCTCTTCACGAGACAAAGGATGAAAAATCTTTTCTTTGACCAGACGTGGCTGCGTATTTATCATCTACATGTAACAGGACCAAAACTAAAGCAACATTATAACTTGTATAGGCACCATAGAAAGTGTCTTTATTTACCCTTTCTTTACTGAGGACATCAACTGCTAATATGACCCCTTCCTATAGGCACCATAAAGAAAATGTCTATCGAACATTTCTTTATTTATAACATGACCTGCTGATATGACCCCTTCCTATAGGCACAATAGAAAGTGTCTCTATTGACCCTTTCTTTACTTATAACATCACCTGCTGATATGACCGCTTCATATAGGCAATATAGAAAGTGTCTCTATTGCCCCTTTCTTGACTTATTACATCACCTGCTGATATGACCCCTTCCTATAAGGCATTAAAGAAAGTGTCTCTATTGACCCTTTCTTTACTTAGGACATCACCTGATGATATGACCCTTTCCTAAGGGCACCATTAGAAAGTGTCTCTATTGACCCTTTCTTTACTTATTACATCACCTGCTGATATGACCCCTTCATATAGGCACAATAGAAAGTGTCTCTATTGTCCATTTCTTTACTAAAACATCACCTGCTGATATGAACCCTTCCAGAAGGCATACTAGAAAGTGTCTCTATTGACTCTTTCTTTACTAAGGACATCATGTACCTGCTGATATGACCCCTTCCTATAGGCACCATAGAAAATGTCTCTTTTCACCCTCTCTTTAGTTATAACATCACCTGCTGATATGAACCCTTCCTATAGGCAGAATAGAAAGTGTCTCTATTGACCCTTTCTTTACTTATAACATGACCTACTGATATGACCCCTTCCTATAGGCACAATAGAAAGGGTCTCTATTGACCCTTCTATTTACTTTAAACATCACCTGCTGATATGACCCCTTCCTAAAGGCACAATAGAAAGTGTCTCTATTGACCCTTTCTTTACTTATAACATCACCTGCTGTTATGACCCCTTCCTATAGGCACAATAGAAAGTGTCTCTTTTGACGCTTTCTTTACTTATAACATCACCTGCTGATATGACCCCTTTCTATAGGCACAATAGAAAGTGTTTCTATTGACCCTTTCTTTACTTATTACATCACCTGCTGATATGACCCCTTCCTATAGGCACCATTAGAAAGTGTCTCTATTGACCCTTTCTTTACTTATAACATGACCTGCTGATATATCCCCTTCCTATAGGCACAATAGAAAGTGTCTATTGACCCTTTCTTTACTTATAACATCACCTGCTGATATGACCCCTTCCTATAGGCACAATAGAAAGTGTCTATTGACCCTTTCTTTACTTATAACATGACCTGCTGATATGACCCCTTCCTATAGACACAATAGAAAGTGTCTCTATCGACCCTATCTTTACTTATAACCTCACCTGCTGATATGACCCCTTCCTATAGGCATTATAGAAATTGTTTCTATTGACCCTTTCTTTGCTTATAACATCACCTGCTGATATGACCCCATCCTAAAGGCACAATAGAAAGTGTCCCTATTGCTCCTTTCTTTACTTATTACATCACCTGCCGATATGACCCTTCCTATAGGCACCATAGAAAGTGTCTCTAAACATCACCTGCTGATATGAACCCTTCCTATAGGCATCATGGAAAGTGTCTCTATTGATCCTTTTTTCACTGAGGACATCACGTGCTGATATGACCCTTCTTATAGGCACAATAGAAAGTGTCTCTTTTGACGCTTTCTTTACTTATAACATCACCTGCTGATATGACCCCTTCCTATAGGCACAATAGAAAGTGTATCTATTGACCCTTTCTTTACTTATAACATCACCTCCTGATATGACCCCTTAATATAGGCACACTAGAAAGTGTCTCTATTGCTCCTTTCTTTACTTATTACATCACCTGCCGATATGACCCCTTCCTATAGGCACAATAGAAAGTGTCTCTTTTGACCCTTTCTTTACTTATAACATCACCTGCTGATATGACCCCTTCATATAGGCAATAATGAAAGTGTCTCTATCTATTGCCCCTTTCTTTACTTATTACATAACCTGCTGATATGACCCCTTCCTATAGGCATCATGGAAAGTGTCTCTATTGACCCTTTTTTCACTGAGGACATCACGTGCTGATATGACCCTTTCTTATAGGCACAATAGAAAGTGTCTCTATTGACCATTTTTTTACTTAAAATATCACCTGCTGATATGAACCCTTCCTATAGGCACAATAGAAAGTGTCTCTATTGCCCCTTTCTTTACTTAAAACATCACCTGCTGATATGACCCCTTCATATAGGCACAATAGAAAGTGTCTCTATTGAGCCTTTCTTTACTTAGAACATCACCTGCTGATATGACCCCTTCCTAAAGGACCTATAGAAAGTGTCTCTATTGACCTTTTCTTTACTTAAAACATCACCTGCTGATATGACCCCTTCCTATAGGCACTACAGAATTGTCTCTCTTGATCCTTTCTTTACTTCAAACATCACCTGCTGATATGACCCCTTCCTATAGAAACAATAGAAATTGTCTCTGTTGACCGTTACTTACTAATAACATCACCTGCCGATATGACCCCTTCCTATAGGCATCATAGAAAGTGTCTACATTGACCCTTTCTTTACTTAGGACATCAGCTGATGATATGACCCTTTCCTAAAGGCACTATTAGAAAGTGTCTCTATTGACCCTTTCTTTACTTATAACATGACCTGCTACTATGACCCCTTCCTATAGGCACCATAGAAAGTGTCTCTATTGACCATTTTTTTACTTAAAACATCACCTGCTGATATGAACCCTTCCTATAGGCATCATGGAAAGTGTCTCTATTGATCCTTTTTTCACTGAGGACATCACGTGCTGATATGACCCCTTCTTATAGGCACAATAGGAAGTGTTTCTATTGACCCTTTCTTTGCTTATAACATCACCTGATGATATGACCCCTTCCTTTAAGCATCAAAGAAAGTGTCTCTATTGACCCTTTCTATACTTATAACATCACCTGCTGATATGACCCCTTCCTATAGACACAATAGAAAGTGTCTCTATTGACCCTTTCGTTATATATAACATCACCTGCTGATATGACTCCTTCCTATAGGTATAATAGAAAGTGTCTCTGTTGACCCTTTCTTTACTTATAACATCACCTGCTGATATGACCCCTTCCTATAGACACAATAGAAAGTGTCTATTGACCCTTTCGTTGCTTATAACATTACCTGCTGATATGACCCCTTCCTAAAGGCACAGTAGAACGTGTCTCTATTGCTCCTTTCTTTACTTATTACATCACCTGCCGATATGACCCCTTCCTATAGGCACAATAGAAAGTGTCTCTATTGACCCTTTCTTTAGTTATAACATCACCTGCTGGTATGACCCCTTCCTATAGTCATAATAGAAAGTGTCTCTGTTGACCCTTTCTTTACTTATAACATCACCTGCTGATATGACCCCTTCATATAGGCAATAATGAAAGTGTCTCTATTGCCTCTTTGTTTACTTATTACATCAACTGCTGATATGACCCCTTCCTATAGGCATCATGGAAAGTGTCTCTATTGACCCTTTTTCACTGAGGACATCACGTGCTGATATGACCCTTTCTTATAGGCACAATAGAAAGTGTCTCTATTGACCATTTTTACTCAAAATATCACCTGCTGACATGAACCCTTCCTATAGGCACAATAGAAAGTGTCTCTATTGCCCTTTCTTTACTTATAACATCACCTGCTGATATGACCCTTCTTATAGGCACAATAGAAAGTGTCTCTATTGAGCCTTTCTTTACTTAAAACATGACCTGCTGATATGACTCCTTCCTATAGGCACAATAGAAAGTGTCTCTATTGACCATCTCTTTACTTAAAACATCACCTGCTGATATGACCCCTTCCTATAGGCACTACAGAATTGTCTCTCTTGATCCTTTCTTTACTTCAAACATCACCTGCTGATATGACCCCTTCCTATAGAAACAATAGAAATTGTCTCTGTTGACCGTTACTTACTAATAACATCACCTGCCGATATGACCCCTTCCTATAGGCATCATAGAAAGTGTCTCTATTGACCCTTTCTTTACTTAGGACATCATCTGATGATATGACCCTTTCCTAAAGGCACTATTAGAAAGTGTCTCTATTGACCCTTTCTTTACTTATAACATGACCTGCTACTATGACCCCTTCCTATAGGCACCATAGAAAGTGTCTCTATTGATTCTTTTTTTTACTTATAACATCACCTGCTGATATGACCCCTTCCTATAGGCATAATAGAAAGTGTCTCTATTGACCCTTTCTTTACTTATAACATCACCTGCTGATATGACCCCTTCGTATAGACACAATAGAAAGTGTCTCTATTGACCCTTTCGTTACTTCAAACATCACCTGCTGATATGACCCCTTCCTATAGGCACAGTAGAAAGTGTCTCTATTGATCCTTTCTTTACTTATAACCTCACCTGCTGATATGACCCCTTCCTATAGGCACAATAGAAAGTGTCTCTATTGACCCTTTCTTTACTTATAACATCACCTGCATTTTAACTTCAAATGAGGTATATCCATATCTTTTACAATATCTCAATATAAAGGAATTCTATTAATCCATTAAACAGCTATATGTGTTGCTTTTCGTGGGTACTAAGAATAAATTTACAAATGCGTTTTTTTTTTTCTGCAAAACTTTCGTCATACATTCGGTAAAAGGAATTTCATTTCTTTTTTGTCTTGTGGAGAGTTGTCTCATTGGAAATCATTCCACATCTTCTTATTTTTATATCAACTGCACAATCAGGTAGCTTCTCTGATAACAGCAAAATCTAGGGAATTTAAATCAGATCATAATTAAACGCAATGGAACCAAGATATTTATGATGATAATGCATGTAGACGCGGTGCTTATCATAGCGGTCAGAGAAGAGCACCTGTAACAGTTGTCAGCCCAAGAAGAGATTACTTCAATGACATCTTTATTGCATTCGTGTTATTTGATATTAACAGTATTAGACATTAGATTGCATTTTATTTACATTTAATTGCTTTATTGAGATATTTATTTCATGGAATCTTCACAGATAATTAACGTCAGTGAAGTTGTCCTATCATGTTATAAGACAATATAACGATTATTCACCAATATTTTCCCTCTGATAAAATAACTGTATATATTTAATCCATGCAATCTTATACGAAATAGAAAAAAAATCAAAAATAGTTGGGACACCAACTGATAATCTATTTATATTTTGTTTTAAATTGATATCTCAGTCATGATGTTAATCAAAGAATGACAAAATAGAAATAAAATATATAGATTATATCAAATTCTAGGCTATATGCAGCATTTTTACATTTTTTTTAAAACAAAACAAAACATCATCGAATTTTCCAATAATTCACCGTCGTAAACATAAAGGATTCAGTTTTTATATTTCTATGGACACTTTCGATTTGTGTTTATGTTTTAGTGTAAAAAAAAAAAACGCTGAAATAATTTTGACACAATAATAGTATCATAAAAAAAGAATGCGAATATACGTTTGGGTATTTACATTAAACAAACGGTCAATAGAAAAAAGAACACTTTTACTGAATGTAAAAACTGCAATTTTAGGATTGTTTACACTTTTACATTTTTTTGATAGATGCCATTATCTTATTTTGCAGTCGTAAGATTTAAGACAGTTCTGTATTATACACTGATTTAAACATGAACTATAGTGTCAAGTTATATTGCTAATGCCTGTTTATCGAAGCAGTCTTATGATTATGATATGTCCTGAGACAATCATCACGGCTGTCATTCGGTATATCGAGAAAATGATCGTGAAAGAATACCTAATGGTGGTCAAGCATTGCGATCGGATCGTGAGGATCTGGTATCGGATTGTGAATGTAATTAATAGTAGTTCTACTTCAAAATCTGTGAAAAATCGACAGTATTTTCAAAACGCGGAACAAATCCGGAAAAATAAATTGTCTGTCAAAATGATTTAACTTTCTCAATAATACTGTGTAATAAGATAAATAAAATATGCAGTAGTTTATGAGAAAACACAAAAGGCGCAACACAAGTATATTGGGTGTATTGAAACAAAACAGGTCACATTCCAATATATAATGGTATATTTGAAACTGAATCTTTGGTGCGTCAGATAGTACAGTAAACATATAAGTTTTTACACCTTGAAACTGTTCATTTTGTTTTGGAAACATTGAATTTTGTTAATTTTTTTTTTATCAAAATTGATCGTGAAAGATCGGGCAACGCATAATCTTGATCGTGAAAAAAATGGCGTGACCAGACAGACGCACCTGACGTTTTTGCTTTTTACCTGTAGCACTATAAAGGACATTTGCGACTTAGACTTTGATACACCTGAATAAAATTGACAAGACATTTGCGCTTTTTACCCATAGTAGTTTACATGTAATCTTTAGAAATTTACCAAAAGTCATGAAAAGATGTTCACATATTCTTTGAAAGTTCTTCCGAACAAACGACAAAATCAGAAAAAAAAATTCGGGTTATCCAGACATATTAAAAAATATATATAGTACACCTTTCTGGGTAAACGATAGAAAAAAAAGAACATTTTATGGATGGATCATTTAAATTTTGATCGAAATTCTTTAATAAGCTTTCTTACTAGTGGATTAGAATTAGAAACTATATTCCTCTTGTGGCTATTTTGTTAATGAATAGTCGAGGAACTGTACCATAATAGTTTTTTTTAAAGTTTTTTTGAATTTGTGAAGACCGAAATTTTATTTTTAAACGACTTTCTGTACCTGTTTACTTTTAAAAAGACTAATACTCGTGGTTGTTGTAAGATATTTACTCCCATCCACCCTATTGAAGTGTTATCGTTTTCATCTGACACAAGCATGATGGGGAAAGGTTTATGATTTTAGCTGTATATAAATATATGAATGTTTTGTGCTTTTTTTGTATATTAAATGATTTTTTTATGTTGATAAAGCGCAAATGTCCTATTAAAAAAAAAAAGCCAATGTCTTTTTTTTTAAAGCGCAATATCCTAAAAATTTAAGCGCAAATGTCCTATCAAAAAGCACAAACGTCCTGCGCCGGACCAGCATAAAAAATTTGTTTACCAATTTATATATTTGCAACTAGTTAAAGCATGTAATTATTCTAATAAGAAAGAACATTAATGCTTTTTTTTTTTTCTTAATTTTTGTTTCAACACTTTTACTTAAAAGTAATTAAAATAACCAAAAAACTTGTCTAAATAAGAAGATATCCAAGATAGAAGGACCTTCAGCAGCGTAAGATTTTCGAAAAGTAAAAATATATATGTATCTGTAATGCTTAATGCATCCGCCCTGGAAATATATGCATATGTACACATTTTTTTTATTGTGTAAGGGTTGTTACCTTCAGTTATATGGAGTGTCGTTCGTGCGTACATCGTATATATGACAATATTGGCTTATTTATTGTTTATTTCGTGGATGCTCTGGCATAAACTGAAAAGGTACCAAAATAACGTTATTTTACTTGATTACAATAGCGATACGTCATTGTAACCAACTTAGTGGCGAAATTACCAATTCAAATATTTATTGCTATATAAACTTTAAACATTAAGTTTGTGACAAATTACCAATCAACGAACATCGCTTTAGATTCTGCCTGATGTCATGCTTGAACTGTAATTTAGATTAGGTTCTATTCTCAATCTTAATTTGTATAAAATAATCAGATCATATGGCATTGAACGAGTATAGCCCTATTCACCAACAAAAGAGAACAGGAATGAGTTATGCAAATCCAATATTTGCTATACCAATTAGAAAAATATAAACCATCATATAATTAAATAATGGTTTGAACGTTTTCCTTCCATCAAATCTTCCACGATCCTTTTCACGATCTTCGAAAAGCCGTACGCGATCTTTCACGACCATTAAAATCAATGTTTTGTAAATATTTCATTTTTTGCAGAATGTATGATTATGCTAACACAAGATAACTTTAGGAACCATTTAAATCATGAAAATGGAATGACATGTTTCAGAAAAAAAGTTGGTTAGTAATTTGAATTATGAAAAAAATCTTGTTTGTTTCCATATTTAATATCATATACTTCTCAGATACTAATCATAATATTGAACCATTTTGACAGACAGTTTTATTTTTTGGTAAATTTGTCCGTATAATTCATTAAATTAGATAAGTAATTGACCTTGCATATGTCTTCTCGATAAGATTTCCTTCCCGATCCTATACCAGAGCTTTCACGATCCAATCGCAATACTTGACCACCGTTACGTATTCTTTTACGATCTTTTTCTCGATATAACGAATGACAGACATATCCTATGTGGGTGTATCAAACGTGTCGCAACCTAGAATATATCATAGGAATTATCCTAAGTTAAGACACTAATTTAGGTGTCTAAGGATGGTTTTTAATACGGTCCTAACTTAAGGATACATTTGATGTTGCTTAATTTGAATCTCAAATCCCCCTTTAAGCACTATCATTCGCAACATTGCAACGGTGAGTTCACTAAACGGTAATGATTTATGTGTTTCCACTGTCAACGTCTATTTGTTCCACCTAAAAAAGTTTCCTTGGATATTTGGAAAGAAACAATGCCATATATAATATGTGTCCTGTTGGAACAAATATTCTATACTCTTTATTCCGTAAGGTACAAATACTGTCATAAATGCATTCAGGGGAGTCTGTTGTTCTGAATATGTAAAGTTTGGTTCCCTTATTGTGCTCATATTCACTCGTATATTTCAACGTATGTGCTCTTTGACACTTTGAATTAACTCACTCAAAATTATTTCACCATTTCTTATAAAATTATGCAAGTTTCCAGTATTATCATAATTTTACATGATGGTTCTTCTTCTTGTCTGTTTCAACCTTCAGTAGATTGTTATTATTGACAAGTGATTATTGATTGTGTGTGCTCCGCGAATTGTGCTTTAATAGAGCTAACCTCAACTCGACGTCACATTGAGAATGTTATCAAGGGGGATGTAAATCCTGAAAACAGTATAGATACTGCCGAGCGGAGCTGAAAAATATACATTTTCCAATCAAAGGTGGATGGTTTGTACGTGCGCTAATGATGTTCAAAGTAGAGGTATGGCGACCCTATCCCCTATCCATGACTTTACTTCACAAAGGACACTTTGTATTTATTTTGATTAATATCTGATTAAAACTTAACACGGAAAATTTTTAATTATTTCAATTTCAGTGTAATACTTTAGAAATCTGAGATAATAGAGCTTTCTTACATTTTGACGAAAGGTTCGAACGAACGTAAAGAGAGCATGCACTACATGTCCACGATTACACTTAGAATCTTTGTTTTATCCGGTAAAACATCATTCTTGTCTGAATAAAACGTATCTTTAAAAACTTTAAACATATCGCAACTGAAACACGCTTTTAATAGCTGAAAATAAAGAAAACTAGTTGCATATAAAAAAAAAGTAAAATCACAAAAATACTGAACTCCGAGGAAAATTCAAACGGAAAGTCCCTAATCAAATGGCAAAATCAAAAGCTGAAACACATCAAACGAATGGACAACAACTGTCATATTCCTGACTTGGTACAGGCATTTTATGATGTAGAAAATGGTGGATTAAACCTGGTTTTATAGCTAGCTAAGCCTTTGACTTGTATAACAGTCGCATAAAATTCCATTATATTGACAACGATATGTGAACAAAACAAACAGACATAATAGATAAAAATGTTAAAAATAGGGTACAGCAGTCAACATTGTGATATTATCTTAATCACTAGAAAAACAAAGAAATATCTAAGCAAACATTTACCATGGCACAAAAACACAATGACGGGATGTATAAGTACAGAGAAACAAAAAAAGTCATAAAGACAAGAATACAAAAATCATAGAACAATAACACAATGACGGGATGTATAAGTACAGAGCCACGTCAAACGGATACCACTATAAACAGACTAAACAGTAAAAATAATATTCATAAAGACAAATAACAGAAAACTATAACACGTTATTAAGATGATAAACACAGTCAGTATCCAGAATCTTTACTTCAAGACCATCGTGTATTATTTGTGAAGTTGATACGGAATATTTATCAACAAGGTCTTGATACCTTCCGATGAACTTTTTTTAGAAAAAGGACCAGAGTTCTTTGACACACCCCTGGGGTGTCGGTCATAAAACTTTACTCCGTACTCGAAGTACAAAATTTGTGCTCGAAACACCAAATACAGTATTTTGATTAGTTGATTTCTGAGTCTGAGTACTATAATCGTGCTCGAAATTTTTATGACCGCAAGGCCTTGTTCATCAACTTTCTACTCAAACACTGGTGACGTTTTAAAAAGTCCGAGTAGTTGCTGCATGCCCTCGAATACCGAATAAGTTTGGAAATGTATATCCCATATGCAGGTGAAGTTGGTATATTGCTACTAAGGTTGGGGAAATTGATAATTTCAAAATTAAAATTATCTCATTTGTCATAGATTCTGGTACTGAGATAACCGTGTACATTGTGTATGTCAAATTCGAGGTATAAGTCTAAAAATGAGGCGGAGGAAGCCGTGTCTGTTGTTTCTTTAATTTCTAGTTCTGGGGGATATATTAAAGGAAGCCAATCATAAAATTTCGGATTGTTAATTGAAAGAACATCATCAATATATCTGAATGTGTAATTAAATGACCTGGCTTCTTTGATCTTCTTGTTTTTGACAAGTGTCTGAAGGAACTCCGATTAATATGAAAAAAAGAAGAGGTCGGCAAGGAGAGGCGCACAATTCATTCCATAGGAATGCCGACAATTTGTTGAAAAGTCTGCTTCCAAATTCAACAAATAAGTTGTCAATAAGAAGAAACTCCAGCATACTGATCACTTGTTTCTCTGTGTAGCATGTTTTTACCTTTTTGTTCATTATTAACAAAATATGCCGTATGGTATCCCAAAGTAATAAATTTATAGCGTATGCTACCATTTTTATGTTGAAAAGCATTGTGGATTATTTCTTTTAAACGATTTTTCAATTTCGCATGGGGAATGGTGGTATACAGGGTTGAAAAATCAAAAGTTTTGATAGAACTAATTTCAGAAAAAGATCGAGAGATTTAAAATTATCCAGAAGTTCTTATGTCCGATACGTAACTTATGTTAACAACGATTACACACATTTTCGCGGGAATTTTTCAAGAATGCGTTTCACGATTAACGTTGTAATGAAATTATTGAAGTAGGATACTCTACATTTAACGACAAGATTATTTTTATTTTTAATGAGTATGCTACCATCAAATAAATCAACGTGGATCATCGAGATTTGCAAGAAAAGGATGGTGTAATGTTTTAAAAACAGAAATTATGTGAAATAAAGATGGGAAAAGAAAAGCAGGTCAAACAACCCTGCTGACGGCCATTGGCGATTGCCAAATAAACGGATCACCAGATGGAACAAAATGGATACATCACGTGATCCGTTTATTTGGCAATCGCCAATGGCAGTCAGCAGGCTTTAAGAACATCCGTTGTTCGACCTGCTAGTCAAGTGTGTTTTGTTAAAATATACTTTTTCACTTTTTTGGTCTTTTGGAAAATGTTGTTTTGTGCTGTATTTATACCCCTGTACAAATAAATATTATATATCAGAAATCGAGGATTTATAATAATAAAGGGCAGGGACTATAGGAGCTCCAGATAGGGTCCTGTCCTAAAGACCCGATTCTTTTGGTGGGGTAGCTCTTCAACTTTTTCGGTTCTTGTACATCATCGGCTTTCAGAAATTCGGCTTTGGGCGTTCCTGATGTAGGTAAATCCAAAAAACGCTCTTAGGCATTAAATTTATAATGTGTCGTTTTAACTTTTTTTTATATCTATTAACGTAAGATCCTCTAATAGTCTACCATCAGAGATATCGAACCAGTGCTGTAAAAGATGAAAAAAAAAAAAATACGTTCTCGGAAAATTAGTGAAAGCGTTTTTGAGTAATTGTTCGGAGTGTTGACGACGGACGGAAGATAAAAAAAAAAACTGAGACAAAGCAGAGGAAAACAAAAAAAGAACTAATTAGAGACCTGATTAAACTTGCAAGACATTGTGATAACATCTTATATGGTGTATATGATGTCATAAATGTTTTATACGACTCCTACAGATACGATCAGATACATGTACTAGCGTTTTACTTTTTTGGCAAATATATATTTTCCCCAAAAAATCACACAATATTATCTGTCACAGCCAAAAAGACGATGACATCCCGACAACCATTATTACAACATCCCCTTACTTTGACATCCCATAATTCAACAGCCCATTAATCCGACATCTCTTTATTCCGACAACCCACTACTCCGACATCCAATTATTCCGACAGCTAATTATTCCGACATCTCATTATTCTGACATTGCATCTGTCATAAGTTTATGGGTACATTTTCTCCAAAAAGACCCAACTACTCTCATGTGGGATATTTGTCTCAGTGCCTTGGAGTTGATACTCATGCTTATTGCAACTGCACGGTCCTTATCCTACGGTCCCCCATTTCGTTTTACGGGTCGGGTCCGGGTATTTTATTTGTCTTTATTTTAAAACAAAATAGTTCCTATGCATACAGGTAAAACTGTCGGAGTAATGGGTTGTCGGATAATTTGGTTGTCGGACTAATGGGTTGTCAACCCCTTGCTGCCGTGCATTTGTCATGAGGAGAACCACTATTGGGATAATCTCAGATCTGTAGCTAGTTCTGAATGACCTCCCTTTGATGACCTCTGCATTGTTGTGATGTAAAGTCCCTCGCTGCTGTGCACTTGTCGTGAGGAGAACTACTACAACATGAGCTAGAAACTATATTTCCTGTTAATAAATTTTATATCATATTCTTTTAGATTTTTTAAAAAACCGACCTCTTTACACTTAATGCTTCATACTGTAATAATATCCTACATTGCTCATATTATCACTTTATTACTTTGTGTTTTATGTATTGTGTATTTCACTAAAAAAACTTTTTTTATAATAATCATTGTAATATGATGATTAATGTCTAATGGTTGTCGGACTAATGAGCTGTCGGAATGGGTTGTTGGAATAATGGTGTGTAACCAAAAAGACAGGAAAACAGTCTATTGCTCGGCTAAGATTAATGACACAGATCCGATTACGATCATTTCGACATTGTATACCAAATGATCTATACTCGTTTAATGTCAATTATCAAAAATAAATCGTATGTGCAGAAAAATCACAATTTCATTATTTTTCTGTTAATCATTTTTTTCTTAAATCATTTTTTTTTCCCTTATTCTTTATTTTTTTACAGAATATTTTTTATATTTTAGCACAACATTTTTCTCAATTCCTTATATTTGAGCACCTCATTTTTCTCTATTCTTTACTTTTTGGGTCATTATTCTCTATTCTGTAAAACCCATTGATGTACATGCTCGGCATCGTAGGATAAAACAGTCCTCAGTTCACTCTAAATCATGTCTTCGGACCGATCACAGAACAAATTTGCCCCCCCCCCCCACCCAAGGGTGACATGCCCTTTTTTCCTGACGCCATGCCCTTTTTCTTCTGAAAAATTTGACGCCATTTGCCCTTAAGCGTAATAAGGGTCGAGATCGGATCGCGGTATTGGGTTTTTTTCGCTGATCGAAAGGCGACAAGCATCGTCTAAAGTAAGTTGCATGTTTTTTCATGAAGACAGTATTTATCACTTCCGCGATACTCAAGAGCGTACGTCAAATCATTCTTAATTTCGGCATAATAAGTCGGTTACTTCGTAAGAACGTGGTGAAAGTTGCATGAAGTAAATTTGTTATTCATTTATTGCATTAAAACGTCATATTCCTTTCCAAATTGCGTGCCTAACATCATTTTTTTTTGTAAATTTCCTCGTCCGCCATTGAAATATCTATCGGAGTCGGGAAACGGACCAGCTATGAACGAAATCCGGATCTTTACGATAATGACTACGGACGCATGAATGGCACAGCTGACGGAAGAATATTGATCCCGAAAGGAAAAATTACGCATTCTACACGCATTAACATACTTTTGTTTAGATCAAATTGATTAATGTATATATTTCCATGAAAATGCATTGTTTCAATTTATTTATTAAAGTTGCACAACTCTGGGACTATTATACTTATATCATTATACAATGTATTAGCTTAACTTTGTTAAATTTATATATCTTTTAATTAGAAACACTGAATATGTGTAACTTACTAGTTTATTTATGTGCCCTATTTGGTATAGTCGACGCGCAAAGTGCCCTTCTGTTAAACAAAATACCATGCCTTTATTCAGTTCTGAGATAAAACACTACTGGGGAATAGAAATATGGTCATTTGGTATTCTTCCGACCAGCAGTAAAACGCTTGCCAAAGTGGGGCGTCCGTTTGGCTGTGCGGGATTTATCAAGTTTGCAGCCACGTCCGATCAGAATGGAGACGTTAAATCCGATGCCTCGTGTAAAGAGATTGCCATGCTCTTTATGCGTTAAGAACCCTTGCAACAACTCTTTGAGGGGTCCGTAGGTGGCCTGTTGCAAGGCAACATTTCTGTTCCTACTCATTTTCCAGTGGCAGTCCAAATTTCCCCGACCATCATCCCGGATGGCCTCTATTGCAGGACCTACCTATTTTATTTATTGTTAACTTGTTCTCGTCCTGAATATGCATGAAATATTTGCTACTGGACGTTAAGCAACCAACAATCAATCAATCAATCAGAACAAATTTGATTAATAAGCGCACGAGGGTGTGGACAAGGGTTTACAGAAAAGAGAACAATGGACAAAGAAATATAAAGTATAGAGAATAAAATAGACAATAATTAGAAGCTAAAATATAAAGAATAGAGGATGATGGATAAAAAGTATAAAGACTAGAGAAAAACGGCCTAAAAATTAAAGAATACAGAAATGTAACAATGATTTTTTAGTGGTGGCAGGCGGGGGGTTGATAATTTATTGTGTTTGAAAAATGTAAACTAAAAACTTTAAACCGTGAACGTGATTTGATGAAAATATTGAAATGTTCGGTTTACCAATAGTAACGTTACGCAAAGTCGTTCACGTAAATTTTTAACTTTTTACTATTTTAAAATGGACAATGAAATATTGGAAGCATGGGATGTCTGTATATGTATAAAGTAGTTATCAAAGGTACCAGGATTATAATTTAATACGCCAGACGCGCGTTTCGTCTACATAAGACTCATCAGTGACGCTCAGATCAAAATAGTTATAAAGCCAAACAAGTACAAAGTTGAAGAGCATTGAGGACCCAAAATTCCAAAAAGTTGTGCCAAATACGGCTAAAGTAATCTATTCCTGGGATAAGAAAATCCTTAGTTTTTCGAAAAATTTAAAGTTTTGTAATAGGAAATTTATAAAAATGACCATACAATTGATATGCATGTCAACACCGAAGTGTTGACTACTGGTCTGGTGATACCCTCAGGGACGAAACGTCCACCAGCAGTGGCATCGACCCAGTGGCTTAAATAGTTATCAAAGGTACCAGGATTATAATTTAATACGCCAGACGCGCATTTCGTCTACATAAGACTCATCAGTGACGCTCAGATCAAAATAGTTAGAAAGCCAAACAAGTTAAGGCCATTTCGCGTTTTCGTGATTTCGCTTTTCATATTCTAAAGAGCGAAAACGCGAAGTCAAACATGCAAAAACGCTAAAACGCAAAGTTGAAAACACGAAAACGCAAAAACGTAAAAATCCATTCGTGTTTTCGACTTTGTGTTTTTGCGCGTTTTCGTGTTTTCAAATTTCTATTTTCGAGTTTTCGACTTCGCGTTTTCGCATTTTCGACTTTGCATTTTCGCATTTTCGACCTCGCGTTTACGAAAAACAAATAAGACTGACATGACCCAAAGACAACCATTGAACTACAGACTCCTGACTTGGGACAGGCACATAGAGTATATGATGGGTTAAACATGTTGATGAGAGCTCAACCCTCCCCTAACCTGGGACAGTGTTAACAGCACAACATAAGAACAATCTATAAAAATCAGTTGAAAAGAATTAACTCAACAGATCGATACAATGCAGAAAATCATCAATCAAAAACACAGACCAGACGCGGGAGGGTATTTATCCATCCCTCATCCCTAACAACAAAAAGACACTCAGATCTGATAGTACTCACAGTTACTAACATCAAGTTCAAAGCCAATAACAACTAATAAAAAGCTCATGTATCTAAGACTTAATTATCAATTAGGTCACATTCAAATTCCAATGGATTTAGTGTAAAGACGTCATTAACATGACCTTATGCAATGCCAGAATATAGGTATTGACAGATTGTAGTACCGTGAAAGTACATATGTCACAGTACGAAAGCCTACGGGAGCCGGTTCTGTCAAGGTGGAGTTTTAATTTTAATTCGTTATAACGACTTAGCAAACTTGTTATAACGACTAAGCTTATCTAACTCGTTATAACAGCTTAACAACTCGTTGTAACGACTTAGCTAACTCGTTTTAACAACACCGCTAACTCGTGTAAACAACTAAGATAACTCGTTTAAACGACTTAGCTTACTCGATTAAACAACTTAACTAACTCGTTAAAACGACTTAGCTAACTCGCTATAAAGACTTGTGTTAATATGTCTTTTGATTGAGTTAATCCATTTTAATTGATATTTTATAGTGTGTCTTTCTATGTTGTTATGTTACACTATTGTTTCAGATAAGGGTGAAGGTTTGGTACCATTAAAACGTTTAAACCCGCTGCAATTGTTTGCACCTGTCTTAAGTCAGGAATCTCATGTTCAGTAGTTGTCGTTTGTTGATGTGGTTCATAAGTGTTTCTCTTTTCTCGTTTTTTATGTAGATTAGATCGTTGGTTTTCCCGTTTGAATGGTTTAACACTAGTAATTTTTGGGGCCCTTTATAGCTTACTTTTCGATGTGATCCAAGGCTCCGTGTTGAAGACCGTACTTTGACCTATAATGGTTTACTTTTATAAATTGTGACTTGGATGACGAGTTGTCTCATTGGCACTCATACAACATCTTCTTTATATCTATTAGCTTCTTTCCTGGACTAATGTATTGGTCTTGATTTATTTCGATTGTCTTCTTATTTATAGATTTTTAAATGTCGACTATAATTGCACATTAATTAGAAATTGAGATTGAAATGATGAAGACATAGTCTTTCAATCAGTTTAACTGAAGTCTGGAGCTGGCATGTTAGTAACTGCTAGTAGTCCTTTATTAATTTATGTATTATTGTCATTTTGCTTAGTTTCTTTTGTTACCTTTTATGACATCGGACTCGGATTTTTAAATGAGTTTAACTGTATGTACTGCTGTGAGTTTGTTTTTTCTACATTGGCTAGAGGTATAGGGGGAGGTTTGAAATCTCACAAAACATGTTTAACCCCGCCGCATTTTTGCGCCTGTTCCAAGTCAGGAGTCTCCGGCCTTTGTTGGTCATATGATTTTGAATTTTAGTTTATTTGTATGTTTTGAATTTAATACGGCCTCCATTATCACTAAACTAGTACACATTTTTGTTTAAGGGCCATCTGAAGCACGCCTTCGGGTGCGGGATTTACTCGTTTTGTTGAAGACCCATTGGTGGACTTCGGTTGTTTTTGCACTTTGGTCGGGTTGTTGTCTCTTTTACACATTCCCCCATTTCCATTTTCAATTTTATTTAAAGATGTAAAACTGCAAAAAAAAGAAATTGAAGATGGTATATATTTTTTACTTAAATGTCTTTAATGCATCGAAGATTTCAAGTCTTTTCTAATTAATGTAGAACTAAATAAGGGTGTAAAATTAAAAGAAATTCACTGACAAATTTGTCTTGATGTATTATTCAAATGGAATAGGTAAATCACAGATGTCCATTTTTGGTTTTCATTACACGGAAATATTTGTGGATCTATACAAGTGTGTTTTTGTTGAACAATCTACTGAGCTTCAGAGTTATTACCTCTTTTAACACAATTGTCGTGATTACGAAATGTGCTAAGTTTTTAAGTTCAATTTCGGTTAGCGGAAGTGGAATTTATATTATAAACGCGATTTTTTAAGCAGGTGAATATTCGAAGTGTCATGCACAGAGAGTTTTTTAGATATTTTACCGTTATTTTGTTAATCATTATTATCATAGTTTAAAAGAAGATAAATAAAAGAGGCCGAAAGACAAAGCCTTTGAATTTGGATCATAATAACGGGTACTAGGTAGTGCAGTCAAAGAATTCTAAAATAAATTGAACACAGTTATTTCGTAGAGAAATTCTTTTTTTTTGGACAATAAATTCAAATAAAAAAATCGCTCCTGTTCTATTTATATGTTCGTTGTATTTTAGCACCCCAATTTTTTTCTATTCTGTATATGTTAGTACCCTATTATTTATTCTCTATTCTTTAAATTAACATCACATTATTCTCTATTTTTACTCTTTTTTTCTGTTTATTTTTAGTCCATTCTGTAGTCTTTCCATTATTCTCTCTCAACAACTTACCCAAACCTTTATTCATGTTTATGACAGGCATCACGATTTGTCTAGTTATATAAACATTTCAGAACGAAATTTACATTTTAGTCTTTTTGTTTTAGTTTACATATTATTCTCTATTTTTATCCTACTATTTTGTATTCCTTTTTTTTTTGTCTATTCTGTGGTCGTTGTCTATTATTCTCTATTGTATAAACTCCACCCAAAACTTCATTATGCATATGACACGGCAGGCATCATTATTTGTATAGTTATATAAAAATATATTTAGAACAATATTTATATCTTAATCTTTTTTAGCTTATAGTTTACATAATATTTAAACTACCAAGCCAATGAAAAATACTTACATAGTGGCGGATCCAGAGGGGGGGTTCCGGGGGTTGGAACCCCCCCTTTTTTTTGACGATCAATGCATTTGAATGGGGACATATAGTTGGAACCCCCTTTATCCTGGTTTGGGAACCCCCCCCTTTTTAAAATGGCTGGATCCGCCCCTGTTACATTTTCTAAATATTAAGTCATATAAATCCTGACAATATCAATTTGAATAAGTTTAAAATGAGAAGAAAAGAGATGTATATTAAATCTTTTTGTGAAAAATACATTTGTGGATATATTTGTAATTTCAAAATGTTTGTGGGAGCACACATCTCGTTTAGTTATTCTCTGAAAACTTAAGATACTGTGCAAAGGGAGGCAAATCAAATTTTACCAAAAAGGTGCCGTATCGCCAGCTGATGGTGCAAAATCAGCAGGTGCCGTATCAGCAGGTGAGTGATTTAGACCTTACTGGAAATTTAGGGCAATCAGTCAAAGAATTACTAAGAAATACTTATTCGAAATCATTTTTTCATTTAGGAAATTGGCCGAAAATCGTTGTCTGTTTTTCGGTCCTTTGCAGTAAATGCCGAAATTTTGTCTAAGTTTAAAAAATAATCATATTTGTTATAATAATATAATTTACCGGCATATTTCTTCCATTTCACCTATCCTTTGAAGTTTTTACACCTCAAAATCATAAAAAGGCGAAATTGTGTCCCACTCTATATTGCCGACTTTCAGTAAAATTTACTTACTTACTTACTTACTTACTTACTTAAAATTTACTTACTTACTTACTTGCTATTTGTATATATATATATATATATATATATGGTCTTATGCAATAAAACCGAGTTTAATTATTATTATTTTGACTCGTATCCGATACCTTTCCAGAGATATTTTCCGGAGTTTTTCAATGATATTCCATGACCGTCTCTTTATAATAGTTTTCAATATGGACGGAGATGGGCAGCTTGAGCAGAGAATCACAGCATAATAACGAGGCGGAATTATCACAAATTTTGAGAGCAGTGAAAGTTGATAAGCGAACATTAAATGCTAATCTTTATAGACTAAAACGATCAGGAAACCTAATAAAAACGAACGAAAAACCACCTTCTTGGCAGACAAATTTGAAGAATAGAAAACGCCGAGAAGGCATTTCAATTCCAAACCATATCACTTTCAGCAGAAGAACATTGTTCGTTATAGTGGAGTTAAAGTAAATCTTATCGTATTTTCATATACACCGAGCTCTAGATTAATGTTCATATGACCTCATATTTCTACTTTCATTTTTATTTCCATTTTACTTTCACTTTTGATTTTTGAGAAGTTTATTATTTAATCTTCTCTTAGTGTACTGTAATGATGCTATTACAAATCTTTCATGCAACAAGGATTTTTTCCAACATTCTATTGGGGAAACTTATCATTTGCTTATACCAGTTACCTTCTGAACATGCTGAAAGTAAAACTGCAGATTGTGATCTTCATTGTATAAAAAAGGCACTGGCTACGATTAGGTTGAAATGTAACAATAACAAAAAAATAATTGTTACATTGGACACTTATTGCTGGAGTGCTATTTTGGGTTAGAAACCAATTATTAATTACGAACGTAATAATAATATTTGTCATGTTTGTGTCTAGGCCAAAAAAAATATATAGATATAGGAAGATGTGGTATGAGTGCCAATGAGACAACTCTCCATCCAAGTAACAATTTATAAAAGTAAACCATTATAGGTCAAGGTACGGCCTTCAACAAGGAGCATTGGCTCACACCGAACAGCAAGCTATAAAGGGCCCCAAAAATTACAAGTGTAAAACCATTCAAACGGGAAAACCAACGGTCTAATCTATATAAAAACAAAAAACGAGAAACAGGTATGAACTACATAAACAGACGACAACTACTGTACATCAGATTCCTGACTTAGGACAGGTGCAAACATTTGCAGTGGGATTAAACGTTTTAATGGTACCAAACCTTATGTGTGTTTACGGTCACCCGAACGACCCTTTTTTTTTTATCGCCGCGACCCTAACTTTTTTTATCGTCAATTTTCTGAAATTCCAGAAATTCCCACCTTTTCCGTCACAGGTGCCGGTATCTACCATAAACAACAATGACCGCCTCCAGTGCCAAAAAAACTAGCTGATAGACAAGCATGTGCACCATTATAGTGTCTTCTGTTTCTCTGTATGTAGCTAAATGTGTCGACCTACCATCCCTATTTTTTTTCAGCATGTGACAGTAAACTCGCATATTTTTTTTTTGGCCCTACGTTTATGTTCAACAGTTGCGTTATTGTTACATTAGATTTTTAAAACTTTTAACCAACTTTAGTTTTGTTGCTGAATTCTCAGATATGCTTGATAATAATAATAATATAAACATACTGCCCTTGGATGAAGGTGTTAGGGTAGATTAACACACGAGTGGAAAAATTATCACCCAAGACAAAGTCACGGGTGATAATTTTTTCACAGAGTGTGTTAATCACCCTAACACCTTCATCCAAGGGCAGTATGTTATTTATTATACTGAATGCCTTATGATTCAAGTGTGCACTATGTTAATAGAAGGACAAATTTAAAAAGATAAAGTCATAAATTAAGATGGTTTACTAATTACAACAACAAAAAGATGGAAATGATGTAGAAATAAGAATCGGTAAACCTTGGCCGGAGCTGGTGTTAATTGTTCCCGATCGGCAAACTTTGTGCTCGGCAGGTGTTAATTTTAGGCATTATCACCCATTGCTAATATTATCACATGTTGCTATGGATGGGTGTGCAGGGCTTATGAAAGGTTAGTGAAAATTAACAAATGCCGCGTGTCCAATGAAATGAATTGATAATATAAGAAATTTGCATAAAGTATAATAATGATATTAATTATTATTATTATTATTATTTTGTTGTTGTTATTATTATTATTATTATTATTATTTTATTATTATTATCATTATTGTTATCATTATTATTATTACTTTTTATTATTATTAATATTATTCACTGTTGTTATTATTATTCTTGTTGTTGTTCAATGGTTCGATGTTTAAAAGAAAAGTTTTCACTTAATTCTGTGTATTTAACTGCACACTTATCCTTTTTACTGTCATACTGCTTTGAACGATGGACAAAATTATTCCCATTACTAAATTTTCTTTGGGTGAAAAATTTAAAACTTTGGATGCATTTGAATCAAAACTGAAAAAAATATCAAGATTCAAATTTTATACAGTTATATAAACGAATTTCGTGAAAAATTGATAGTTACATCAAAAGCAAAGTTTGACAGCAGTGAACTAAAATATTGTAAACTTGTGTACGCATTTTTCCATGAAGGACGTAATTTCATTTCAAAATCAGATGGAGTATTTGATGAACTGTTCAAAAGAGCATGTACTTTCGACTATAAGAACTTAATTACAGTCACAAAACACATGGACGACGAAAATGAAAATCGGTTCATCTCAGCCAGCTATCTACTGTTGACACCTAGCTGTCGACAAATGTGAAAATTAATTGCCTTCACAAATAGTTCTCGACTCATATTTTTATGTTATATTTTTTTCCATTTCAGCCATGCTAAGTTGGGTATTAAAAGCAGAGTTGAGCATTAACGTAACAATAACACAAAGTAACCGTAGACACAAATATTATTGTTACGTTCGTTTTTAATCATGCAGATCCTAACCCAACCTATCAATGTCCCAACGTAAAAATAACTTTTTGTTATTGTAACGTTTTCAACGTATTCATAGCCAGTGCCTTTAAAAAAAACCATCCGTGCATTATAATGCGTCATAAACTCTTTTTTAGCTATTGAATTTACATTTTTAGTAAAACCCACCTAATTTGGAATAGTTCCCCAAATAAGTAACTATCCCTCAAATGAAGGATTATTTTCAAGTGTTGAACACTATTTTAAAAGTTATTTTTGTCTCGCTTGACAGAGTCAAAAAGCGGGACATAGGTATGCTGTTTCCGGTGTCGGCGGCGGCAGCGGAGTCAACAATGTATTAGTTTGCTATTAGGTCTAGTTTATGGTGAACCACTAGTGGTAAGTCAAAGATATTTGGTATGCAGTTGTATAAGTATTGGCACATCTCATTCTCATGGAGATTATTTGGCCCCACCCCTCAGTTATGGTCTATTGACTTTGAAACTTTTGCTTAGTTTTCATGTATTAGTTTGTGATTAGGTCAGTTTATGGGGAACTTGTGGTAAGTTAATAATAATTGGTATGCAGTTGTATAAGCATTGGCACATCTCATTACCATGGAGATTATTTGACCCCGCCCCCTCAGTGATGGTCTATTGACTTTGAAATTTTTGCTGTTTTCATGTATTAGTTTGTGATTAGGTCAGTTTATAGGGAACCACTAGTGATAAGTTGATGATAATTGGTATGCAGTTGTATAAGCATTGGCATATCTCATTTCCATGGAGATTATTTGGCCCCGCTCCTTCAGTCATGGTCTATTGACTTTGACACTTTTGCTTAGTTTTCATGTATTAGTTTGTGATTAGGTCGGTTTATGGTGAACCACTAGTGGTAGGTCAATGATATTTGGTATGCAGTTATATTAGCATTTGCACATCTCATTACCATGGAGATTATTTGACCCCGCCCCCTCATTTATGGTTTATTGACTTTGAGATTTTGCTTAGTTTACATGTATTAGTTTGTGTTTAGGTTTGTTTAAAGGGAACTACTTATGATAAGTCAATAGTATTTGGTATGCAGTTGTATCAGCATTGGCACATCTCACTTCCATTGAGATTGTTTAGCCATGTACCTTCAGTCATGGTTCATTGACTTTGAATATTTGCAAAACTATTTTAATTTCAACGTTTGCATTATCGAAATTACAAAAAAGCGAGACATATCTCTGTGATAACAGTTTATTAACCTGTACACTGATTTCATGAAAACTCCCAAAAACTCAATAAGAGCTCGTATAATGTTTATTTACTGATTTTCATATTTTATTTTTTGTTTTCTCAAAAACACTAGAAGTTAGGGTAAAAGTGTAAATTGCAGAAATGATCAACAGGACAAACAAAAACTACCCGGTAGTATTCATGTGTAATTAAAGGTCCTCTATCATGTCTATTGCAGACTTTCACTTTTTCACCAGATGAGAGATTCAGGCTCAGGTGAGCCTCTCTTTAAGTATTATTGTTAAACATTACCAAACATTACCAAAATACATTTAAGAAATATTTAACATTATTTATTAATGTGTTATCTGTTTTCTTACTATAGACACAGAAAACAAAAGTCAAACCAGAGCTTATTCCACAGGTTGTAAAATTTCTCAAATCACTAGACTGTCCTGTACAGACCATTGCCATAACAAAATATCTGCAGTTTAGGACATCATCAGAAATCAATCCAACATTGTATGCTATGCAAAAGAAAGGTTACATCAAGAAAGTCTGTGAAAAACCTGTGAGTTGGACGATTGGACATTCAGCTCTAGCACTAATGGACACAGGAGAATCAGAATGGAGGGATGTGAAAGTAGAAACCTTCCAGGGGGATTTAACTAATATGACAGAAGAGCATTTAAAGCTCTTACGATTAGAAAGTTTTCAGTCATCTAGTAGTAGTGAACAACCATCAAGTTTACAAAGTAATTTTTCAAATCCACCATCTTTGAAATTGGAACCTGTTGAAAACGACAATTTAGTTAGTGATTTTTCTCAGCAGCAGATTTCAGATTTTGAAAGAACTGATATGGAGACTGCAGATGCTGTAAATAATGAATTAGATATTGTGTGTAAGGGAAATGAGAGCGACAAAACTGAAATGAATCTGTCTGATGAAGATCTTGTATTGGAGGCATTATCAAAATGCCCAACTCAGATGGGGAGAACATTTGTAATTAAAAAATCCCTAGAACTGACAGAGGAACAAGTTCAGTCTTTATTGGAAAAGAGTGCAAAAAAAAGCTTAGTTAAATTTGATGGGAATATTTGGGTAATGACTCCTAATGGAGTTAAATATATAAAAGATAAACTTGGTATCAATATTGATGAAAATATGCACACAAATGTACCGAATAATAGGCAGAAGCAAAAAGTGATAACGTCTGGCCCGCCTCCATCACCAAGGCAACTACTACAAAATCCTATGTTGACAACTTGTACAAGTCAGAGTAATTTGGATCATAACACTTCCGGTGCAAACAATTCACAGTCATCTTTACCTCTGGCTCCAAGATTTGGGCAGATACAGCAAATAAGGGGAAGTAACCCAGTTCCACTCATGCAAGTAAATACTAGTAATTCACCAATGATGAGAACACTGAATATGTCGGTTAGACTGCAGAATCCTCCATCATCAAGACTTGTTCAACAGCAAATTTCACCTTCGACAGTCAGACCAAGTTTATTAACACTTATGAAAAGTAGTAATATAAATACTTCATTAAATAAAACACAAACAGAAGTCTTCCAGTCTAAGTTAAACTCCATGCCAAATTCAGTAGAAAGTATGGAGCAAAGGTCTCAGTTTTCTAGTATGAAACCTTCTGGTCGAATACCAGTTGCAGAGAGATTGGCACAGCAAACGTTACCAACAACAAGTGGCTTTAAGCCACCACAATTTCCAATGGCATTGGTTCAACAAGAGAGAAATGAGAGTGGTATGGAGGAACCTAATTTAGTAGAAGCTGCTGCAAAGGGAATCCAAGCTTTGATGAACAGGAGTGGACAGAACAACCAAACAAGTACATCTTATAAGGCAAATGGTGAGACCTAAGGGGCTTCATAAAGGTTATAATGAAAGGTCATTTTAAATAAGCTGTTCAAATTTAGTTTTATTCATTTGTAAGTATACATGTTACATGTTCATGAGAGGAAAAAGAGGAATAATAAAGAAAAACTGATTTAATTTATTTAAAGAAATAATTGTCCCTTTTTTTTCTTTTTTGTTGTTGTGCATGAACTGATTTTGTGTCATGGATGGATACCCCATATCCTTTTTTTCTATTAGTATATATATACATTGCTTTACAATTTAAAAATTTCCCTGGGTCACTATGTCGAATTGAAATCATATACATGATATAGCTAAAATTAACATGTGGAGAAAATATCTTAAGGTCAAGCTAGTAAAGTAATTCACAGATATTTTGTGATCATCTCTATATTTGATGTCAGTGTTCTCTCATGTGCCTTTTAGCATCATTGTAATGTGATGCTTGCTGAAATGATTTGATTATATAATATGTAAAATTCCCTCTTAACCAGGATGCTATTAATCAAATTTAAAGAGAGAACATAGGATGCCAGAATAATGTTTTGATAAAAACCCATGATTATGAACATGATAAAGTGTACAAACTCAATGAAATTTAAATTTGTTTAGCTTCAAAGATCTCTTCATCTTCATGATCTTGCAGCAAGTTCATATGGCTATACATTGTATATCACGTATGTGTAAAGTTATATAAAAAAAATGGACATTGTTATAGATTGTTTCGCCTGCCTATAATAGTATTATTTCTATCAGCAATTTGTCTTGACTTGATGTTTCTAATTTTTCAAAATTACATGAAGAAGTTAGTAAAACTAATTTAACACTTTTAAAGTGTTTTGATAGTTCTTTGGTTGTTTAAAAGATGTTGCATGCATTTTGTTGAAAAATTGACACAGATTTACATGAAAACCTGAAATTGCATTATTAAGTGACATCACGTCATTGCCTATATTTTCAAATATCAAGTTCAGTATCTAAAAAAATATTAGGCAGTAGGATCAAAGGATTGCTGATAATACAGTGTACAAATGTACAAGATGTCCTTCTGTGAATTAATACAATAGAATTAGGGACATGGTGGAAATAGTATATAACAATGGACAAATGCTTTGTAATCATGGTCAATGGTAATGGAACAGTTCTTCACATGTGAAGAATAACTAAGAAGATTTTTATTTCAGATTCATCCTCAAAAATTATTTTGCCAGCACCAGAGAAAAGATTAATATCACAGCAGCCTCTTGAGTCAGTTCAAGTCAACATTACAGGAAATACCCAATCTCAGCAACCCATGTCTAATCAGGGACGACCTCTACCATTTCAGTCATTACCTGTAATAGGAAGACCCCAGGTGGCAGCACCTGCTGGTCCACCTAGCCTAGATCTGACCGCAGAAAGTTTTGCCGCTTTGAATAAAAATCCTGTGAGTGCCTTGATGGAATATGCTCAATCTAGGCACAGTGTTGCAAGAATAGAAGTTATGTGTCAAAAGGGTCCTTCTCATAAACCTAGGTTAGTCTTTCATGTCTTTTGTATTATTATACCCCCGCTTTAAAAAAGTGGGGGTATACTGTTTTACCTCTGTCTGTACTTTCGTCAGTCCATCCGTCAGTCAGTCAGTCAGTCAGTCTGTCCGTCCCATGAATATTTTCGTCACATTTTTCTCAGGAACTACTTGACAAGGATTTCTGAAATTTGGTTTCAGGGTTTATATAAGTAAGTTACACCGTGTGATGCATTTTCAGATTCATCACTCAACAACTTCCTGTTTACCAAACACTTGTATTATTTTACACATGATAGCCAAGTTGAAAATTTTTGTCACATTTTTCTCAGGAACTACTTGACAAGGATTTCTGAAATTTGGTTTCAGGGTTTATATAAGTCAGCTGTACCGTGTGATGTGTTTTCAGATTCATCACTCAACAACTTCCTGTTTACCGAAATATTTCGCCGGGGGTATCATCAGTGAGCAGTAGCTCACAGTTTTACTTGTTTATTAATAAGGAAGATTCTATAGTCATGATAGATTATTGCTACAATACATACAGCAAAGTGATTCACCTGTGACTGTTGTTGAGTCACCCAGTAAAAACTAAAAATTACCTTTAATTACCTGAATGTTTATTTACATGTTGGTGATTTTAAGTTAAAACAAAATTTATGTTATGACCAATTCATTTGCATGTTTTTGTATGAAGATCAATTAAAACCTCAACTCTTATTGGGAAATGAAATTCTTAATTAACCTCAATATGTATACAACAATACATGCAATGCAGATTGTTTAATAACAAGCTACTATCTTTTAGATTTATGAAAAATGATCAAAGAAGGAATCAGCAGACTCAGAAGATGGGGACAAAAAAGTAAAAGGTTTAGGAAGGCAACTCAAATTTTGTAAAATCTCAATTGTTACAAATCTGTGTGTTCTCCAAATTTCTTCATACAAATGTATTGCTCTTGTATCCCAAACTTATTTCATTTAAATGAAATAGTCGATGATCTTCAAAAACTGCCCCAAAGTTGGTCATTAGGTGCAAAAAGCGTCAATTTTGACGATTTTTCGTCCTATTTCTTGACCTGGAAGACAGAGGGAGGCTGATAGATGTATCCCACTGTGGTTTGCATGTAGAGTGGACCCCAGTAAATACACTAACCACAACAAAGCTTAGGTCAGAGTGAAACTGATCTGGGTGCAACAGTCTAAAGAAGGTCATTTGCCCAAAATATCCTGATTTCTTGATTTTTCCTGATTTTTGGCTTCAACTGGACCTGCAACCCGAAGTAGTCTTTCACTAATTGTATTTCAATAATAAACATGATCCATAGTTATATTCCCGCGGGTTTACACTATTTTTGGAAGTCTTAGGCCTTTGAACTGGTTGTGTCAGACACCGAAGGGAAGCCCACCCCATCAGAAAAACAAGTTTTATCTGATTTCAATTTTCCAAGTTCGCATTTAATCTCAAAATGTACCTTAAACCTGAGAAACATGACAATATATAGCCTTAAGTTGAGGGAACATGCATCAACTTCGAAATTACTGTCATACAGTTGACCTCTAAAAGTATGAAGAGCCATTGGAGCCAAATAACAGTATTGTGGGTGCAGACCATAATATTATGGACCCCGCATGGTATGGGTTAAGAAAAAGATTTTAAAATGGTTGAAGAGACTATTTATAGATTCTAAAGACTTGACACATATGAGATATCTAAAGAATTGACACATATGAGATATCTAAAGAGTTGACACATGAGATACCTATGAGTTGACACATATGAGATAACTAGCAGTTAATTTGTCCAGTTAGTTTATGCTTTTTACATTTCAAGATATCATTCTTTTTTTGGCAGATTTTTGATGGCTGCTTATGTTGGTGATAAAATGTTAGCTACAGTTGAATGTATGAATAAAAAAGATGGAAGGAAGGAGGTTGCTGATAAAGCTATGAGAATACTGATTGCTTCTGGGGAGTACAATGTTAATACTGCTGTAAGTTTATATCAAATATTTACATAAAATCACAGTGTTGATTAGTGTAAATTGTTATACAAAATATGAATGTGTATTACAAAGTTGCAATTAGGACTTCAGCAATCTTTTAAAAAACTATAATGGCACCTAATGCATGCTATAGGGACGAAAGAAAAACAAATGAAAATCCAAATACGACCTCATTCATGAACATGTTATATTTTCATGTCAACATATATAGAATATTCAAGGCTTTTCGCAGAATTTTCTCTTCATAACTATGTTCCTGTAAAATAAACTGACAGGGTAACACTGCCATAGCCAACATTGCTCTCTTTTGAAAAAAAAATGTTTTCCTTGTTTTGTTTTAGTGTCCTTACCTTAAGGGTAGGTGGTCTTGTTTGGATTTCCTTGTTTTGTTTTAGTGTCCTTACCTTAAGGGTAGGTGGTCTTGTTTGGATTTCCTTGTTTTGTTTTAGTGTCCTTACCTTAAGGGTAGGTGGTCTTGTTTGGATTTCCTTGTTTTGTTTTAGTGTCCTTACCTTAAGGGTAGGTAGGTGGTCTTGTTTGGATTTCCTTGTTTTGTTTTAGTGTCCTTACGTTAAGGGTAGGTGGTCTTGTTTGGATATCCCACTTAGTCAAACCACAAATCAGTATTTGCTGCTACAGTACGAAGACTAGTTCTCTTTGGTATTGTTTTAGTGTTCAATCTGAATTTGACACACTTTATGAAATATGGAAAATAACAATAACATTCTGGAAACTGATGATACTTGTTCCATAAATATCTCCATTGCCTAATTAATTTTATGAAGTGGTTAGAGTCCCATTGCCCCAAAAACTTTTTAAATCTGTTCAATTTTAAAGGAACTAAAAAATATATTATTTTCAGTCATCGACGGTGTCCAAGATTGATCCTGCTAGTATGACACACTTTGACAAAATTGCTGCCTTGACTCATCAGAAATTTAATGCTTTGGTAGCTTCTATATCAGAAAATTTGGCAGGTAGAAAAGTTGTAGCTGGGCTGGTGATGAAGATGTCTGAAGCTGATATGGGAACTGTGATAGCTATTGGTTCAGGTCAGTATTGCTATTTGGGACATTGCTACTATACATTGTTGAGACCTTATGGTTCAGGTCAGTATTGCTATTAGGGACATTTATACTATATATTGTTGAGACATATCAGTCCATGTCAGTATTGCTATTAGGGACATTGCTACTATATATTGTTGAGACCTATCAATCCAGGTCAGTATTGCTATTAGGGACATTGCTTCTATATATTGTTAAGACCTTATGGTTCATGTCAGTATTGCTATTAGGGATATTGATACTATATATTGTTGAGACCTTATGGTTCAGGTCAGTATAGCTATTAGGGACATTGATACTATATATTGTTGAGACCTTATGGTTCATGTCAGTATTGCTATTAAGGATATATTGATACTATATATTGTTGAGACCTTATGGTTCATGTCAGTATTGCTATTAGGGACATTGATACTAAAAGTGTGATATCTATTGGTTTGGGTCATTATTGCTGTTAGGAACATTGAATCTATATATTGTTGAGACCTTATGGTTCAGTTCAGTATTGGCATTAGAAACATTGATACTAGATATTATTGGTTTAGATTATTATTGCTATTCAGAGGCATTGAAACTGGAACTGTGATATCTATTGGTTCATATCAGTATAGCACTATTTTAAGGGGCGGGGATGCATAATAAATCTTTGGTAGAAGAATTAAGCTTAGAGTCGATTATCAAGAAAGGAGATCAAAATCTCATGAGGTAATGGATCAACTGGCAAGTCTTTGGTTAAAGCAAGAAGTAAAGTTTCAACAGGTTTGGCAACTGGTTTGAAAAAAAATGAATATAGTCATGAATTATATTCTAGTGTACAATGTTGGAGGGTGTTTATGGTTAAAGATACACAAAGACCTGGGTGAGAGACACATGCTCTTTAGAAAATGTTCCAAAAGTTACGAGTTGATGTCATTGATTTGATTTTACAATTTCAGGAAATCGCTGTATCACTGGAAAAGAGCTAAGCTTAGAAGGCAATACTGTAAATGATTCACATGCTGAAATCATCACAAGAAGAGGATTTATCAGGTATTTAAAAAACTTCTTTGTTCCTTGTAAATTGTTTGATATTTGTCTGTGCTTTTATTAACAGAGAACTAGTGAAATAAAATTCTGCTGGGTGGTCAGTTTATGTAAAGTTACAGTGACCGAATGGTCTAAGTAGTTAATCTACTGTATCACTAGCCTGTAAATACTGAGGTTGTGAGTTCGAACTCTACACATGGCTGGTGCGTTTGACATGTTTGACTCCAATCTTAATTGACTACGGTTGTCAGTTTTCCTGCCGAAGGTCTGTGATTCTCTCCCTGCACTCCAGCTTTCTCCACCAATAAAAATTGATTCCTGCAATATAACCAATAGTGCTGAGCATGGCATTTAACACCAACAATCAATTAATCAATTATTTAAAGTTATAAGATTAACTGTATCATTTCATTGTGAATGTATCCCAAAGGTTCAGATGACTAATATACAGTTATTTGACTCTGTTAAAACTTACAAAGCTTTCCTTCATTTCAAATTGGATGTTTTTATCTTTACACCATTATTAGAATATGTACATTTATGAGAATGCACAACACAAATATATTTGACATTAAAAAATAAAATTTCACATCTCAAATAAAACTGTTGGATAATTACCTGCATTTTAATGGAATTTTCTGGGGAGGAATTTTGGCCTCCTTAAATTGATTGAAGTGCCATTGATGAGTAGAGGAAATGTTTCAATTAATCGAAACATTTGAAGATTAATTATAATTTTATTAAACTGGTGATATAGATTTCACATGAGAGAACAGCCAGGTGGCGCTGTCCAAGGTCATACTTTAGAGCTTGAGGATCTAGTTGTATTTTAGGGTGGGTACAATTTCACAAGAAAATCCCAAGTGGTGGGCATGTGAAATCTATATCACCAGTTTAATAAAATTATAATTAATCTTCAAATGTTTCGATTAATTGAAACATTTTATTAAACTGGTGATATAGACAATTTCCCATGAGATTTTAGAGCACAACTAGATCATCAATCCACGTTGAATTGTTGAAAAACCTTCTTTAGGCCATGTTATTACCAAATATTTCAAGTAATTATATCTTTTAATAAACATATATACATTTGTACATTAATGTCCATCATCATGATCATAACATATATCATAAAAACAAAACATTTTACATTTAGCTACTTGATGGTAAAATCTTTTGAGCTAAATTACTTTCATTATCAGTAATAATTGTTTTATTATAAAATTTTTGAAAAGTTTTTGCTGATTTCCACCCTGCACTTTTCATAATAGTGTCTAATTTAAGTCCTTGACCTAATGCAGCTGAGGTTGATGCTGAACGACAGCTATGTGGACCAAAATATTCAATGTTTATTCCAGAACTTTCCATAACAGTTTTTACCCATCTAGCAATAGTACTTTTGGTGACAGGTTTGTAAGGTTTAACAGTAGAAATAAACACTTTTTGTTCTTTGTTCCGAAGAGTTTCTGTTTTTCTTACATACTCCTCATAAGTTCTCAAAATACACAATTTTCATTGATAATATATCTATCAAATACTAAAGGTTTCATATGTACTCCAGGTTTAGTTTGTTTTAACAATTCACTAACATAAGCAACCATTGTGTTTCCTTCAATTTGAACATTATCTAATTCTAATTTATATACAGTTTGACATCTTTGTCCACTCAATAACATAAACAACATAGCTAGTTTTTGTGATAACTCTAATAAAGACAACTATTCATTGTCCGGTATTTTATCAAAATATATTAATACTTTGTTAACATCCCAAACTTTACTATATTTTGGTAAACTAGGTTTTTTAGTGAAAACACCTTTCATAAACCTTTTAACTAAAGTTTCTTTACCAATATTTCTATCACTAACTAAACTACACAATGCTGAAATAGCTGATTTAGCAGTGTTTATACCACTGTAACCTACATTCTGTTCAAATAAAGAATTTAAGAACTCAAGTAATACTTCGGTAGGGGGATCAAACAAATTGATTTCCCTTTCACTTGAAAATAATTTCCATTTCTTGAGATATGATTTATATTGTTGTGATGTACTAGATCTCCATGATTGTAGAATGATGTCGGCAACATTGCTTGAAACTCCTTTACTTTTGAGATGTTCCCTGACACACAAAAAATCCCAAGTTGAAGATTTTTCACTGGATGTAGTTTTTGTAGATTTCCTGGAAGTACTAAACTTTTTTGTGGTAGTAAGTATGGTTGTTTACAAGTCTGTTGTAGAAGAATTGGAAACCATACTTGAGTTGTCCAAATTGGTGCTACAATCAATGCTTTGTTGACTTTGTCTGTAATTAACTTCTGCAGCACTTTTCCCAGAAGACTGAAAGGAGGAAAAATATAATAAACATCAGAACTCGTCCATGAAAAAGTAAAAGCATCAACAGCCATTGCATTTAAATCTGGCAAAAAAGACACATACCGTTGTTTTTGTTTGTTAATGCCAGATGCAAACAAGTCAACTGTTATTTTGCCAAACACTTGTTCAACTATCTCAAAAACCTCTGGTTTTAACATCCATTCCATATCCTCATTAAGTTTTCTAGACAATTTGTCAGCTGTAACATTGTCTTTCCCTGGAATATGTGCAACACTTAGCCAAATATTCCTATCAACACACCAGTGCCAAATCTCTTTAGTAAGTTTATGCAAAGAAGGTATACGTCCCCCAAAATTGTGTATATAAGATACTGCCACTGTGTTATCAACATACAAACGTATATGTGTATCATGAAGCATATGTCCTAATGATTGCAATGTTAATAAAGCTGCTTTCAATTCTAAAAAATTGATATGTTCCAATATTTCATCATGAGTCCAAAACCCATTATCAGTCAATTGGTAGGTTTTATTAAAACCACCCCATCCAGTCTTACTAGCATCACTATAAAAAATAACTGAAGGTTGTGAAATAGACATTGACTTGTAGCTGAACATAATATTATCAATCCACCAATGAAGTAATTCCTTACTTCTAATATCCAACTCAATAATCGCATCAAAATTGCCTTGATTACCTTTCAAGGACTTATCTTTAAAATGTTCTAAATCCTTGAAATACAAAGGAGCATATTTCACTCCTGGTTCACTAGCTACCATTTTTCCTATTACTCGTGCTAAATCTCTGATTGTTACTTTCTTTTGATAGAGAAGCAGTTTACATTGTTCTATTAAACTCTTTTTCCTTTCAGAAGTTAACTGTAAAGTCATATTTAATGTGTTTATAATGAACCCCAGAAAACAATTTCTTGAGTAGGTAAAATACTGATTTTCAGGATGAATTGTGAATCCTAATCCATCTAGTAAAGTAACAGTATCTTCAATATTTTCAAACACTCATGATATGTATCACCCAATAACAAACTGTCATCAATATAAGGCACATTGACGTGTCCCATTTCACGTAATTTTCTATATACAGGTTTTAACAATTTGGTAAAAACCCTTGGGCTGCTCGATAACCCTAGTGGAAGTACTTTGAATTGGTAGTGATCATTTTTCCATCTAAATCTTAAATATTTTTTATCACTTTCTTGTATTGGCACACTATAATACGCATCTTTCAAGTCAACTGAAGCCATATATTGGTTTAGTTTAATGTTGTTAATAGCAGTGTGCAAAGTTTCCATTTTGAAATGTTTTTTGACAACATTATCATTGAATGATTTGAGATTTAAAATTACTCTAACACTACCATCCTTTTTTGGTCTAATGAAAATGTTAGAATAATATCCATGAGTATCATTACATGTATTTGACACTTTTTCAATAATTTCTTTCCTTAAAAACTTTTCAATTTCTTTCTGAATTAAATTACTTTCGTGTTCGTTAAATTCAATTGTTTTAGGAATAGTTATTTGGAATGGTATATTGTCTAATTCAATAGTATAACCAGTTAAAACATTTCTTATCCATTTATCCAAAGTTAGTAAATCCCAGTTATGAATAAATATTGAAATCTGTCCTCCAATAAAATTATCTGGAGTTTGTATACATGTAACTTGAACATACAAGTACTTACAGATGCATTTAATGCATTGTCTTTGGTTTCTTTAGTTTCTTTTTGTTTTGCCCAGAATTTGTCCTTTGGCCAGAATTTGTCTTTTGGCCAGTTTTTGTCTTTGCGGACCCCAATGACTGTCCTTTGACCAATTGTGCTTTCTTTTCCTAAAAAGCACCTCCTGATTCCATAGATAACTTGTCTGACCTTTTGTCATCTTTGTCCAGTTTGTCTACTTTTTCATCCAGGTTGTCACCGAATAAAAATTCTGTAACAGGTGTGTCTACTTCACACAATCTCCTGTATTTTCCTGGGACTATAGGCCTTATCATCTGCTTTCTTTTTCTGTTTGCCGTACATATCCCATGAGTTAGAACTTTAAACAAATCTTTGAATATGGGTTTCGTTTCACTCATGTCCCCTTTGGTCTTAATAATGTTCAAAGCCTTGAGTACCATGACTAATGCTGAACTACATGTCTGAGACACCTTTTGCATCGCCACATCTCCTTCTCGTTTTGTTTTTAACACCTTCCATAATTCTCTGTTTACCAGAGGTACCTAAAAAATCAATTGAGCATTCATAAATGCTTGACCATTTAATCATGATAATAGAATTAATATTACCGTTGATTAAAAATGAACTTCAGTCTCAAAACCATTATCGTTCAATATATAGATATACTTCTTTGCTATATTTTGCTTTAATCTTAACTATACTTATATCTACAGCAATATAACACATAATCTGAAAATACCTTTATCTTTTTACAATTTTCTGGCACCAAATATTTGTCTGTTAACTTTTGATACTCCTCGTCTTTTAACGGTTTCTCAATAGCTGTTTCAGCAAGTTTTGCCATAGCACTGTCAATCTCAGGACCAAACTTTTTGTCCTCTTCATATTCTTTCTCTAACTCTAGAAAGAAGTCTTCGTCTACCTCATCTAGCATTTGGTCTAAAGAACAACCAACATCTTGGTCATCTTGTTCCTCCTCAGACTCCATATCGTCATCTGATATGTCTGATAATTCAGGAATGTCACTAGCACTGACAGTTACTGTCCTATCGGACTCTTTTTGTGGATGAGTTTTAGCTTTATTCAACTCTTTGCCACTGACTTTGTCTTGCAATTGCAGAATGTTCACGGCTAAATTAGCCATAATCTCTGTTTGAGATTTTTCCATGCTGGAAAACTTGTCCATCATGTCTTTCATTGTTGGACTGTTATTATTTTCACTCCCGTTAGTTTCACTTTCACTTTCTGGGTTCCCGGACATGCGCAGAATACCACTTCCCGCGGGCATGCGCATTGTATCTGAACTTCTATTCATTGCACTTCTAGTGTTAATATCAGTATCGTGGTTTCCCACCGTTTCAGAAACCTTTCCTGATTTAATTTTATAAATTTCTTTTGTACGACGTTTCACCATTTCGGCAAAATTGTTCCTTTCGGACGTCGATTGATCTATATTATTTTCCGCCATTCTGTTGACCACTTTAGTCAATAGCAGTGTTAATCCAATAAATCCACACGATTTTTAAGCCATCACACAAAAATTACGGAATATCCATCAATCAAGTTAATCAATAAAGTGAAAATTCAAAAAATCCAACAAAAATATGCAACAGGTGAAAAAGTCGAAAAACTAATCAAGCTCATAAAAATGCACGTACGACCTCGGACAACAACGTGACCGCAATGACCTTGGACAGCGCCACCTGGCTGTTCTCTCATGGGAAATTGTCTATATCACCAGTTTAATAAAATGCACATCTGGTGCATTAGATTATAAGCCTGGTATTTTTTACGAGTTTAAACAATACATAAAATTTATATTTCTGCACTGGGAATAATTCTGCAATAAGAAGGGCACAGAAAGTCCCCATCAGAATGCCAGTCATGTGATGGTATACTACATCTTAAAAAATCGTTTATTTTGGCTGGATGTAATCCATTCTTTGCATGTCCAATAAGGGTATAAAAGTATTTCATATCTTCCAATCTGCTGGAAATCATGTAGGCTTCCACAGGCAATCATTTATTCTGATCATTGAATTTTCAAATTTCTTCTCCTCTGAAAATTAAAGTTTAAAGTCCAAACTTTACTGGAATGATGATTTTTAGACCCTGTACAATGCCTAAGTTTTTCATTTGTGTATGGTGAATGGGTCACATGCATGTATTATGGTAGCAATGATATATGAAATTGGCTGGATTGATTGAGTGTTGGTTGCTTAAAATCCAATGGCAAGAAATTGGCAGAAATAATATACTGTAGTGTAAAAGGTTCTTTATGAAAATTCCACTTTTCAATACAGTCAGTTGCAAAACAGGGCATTCTCTTTATAGTCAATTCAAATTGATTTAACACGGTTATTGTCAGTTTTAAGGCATTTTTTCATATGTGGTGCACTTTCATGAAACTTTATTCTGTTCCTGGGATTGATAGAAGTAAACTACCTTTTGAATTTTTAATTTATTTTGTTAAGTCATTCCAGAGTTATGGAACTTCTACTATCAGAATTTGAGCTCACCTGAATCTAAGGGTCTAGTGTGCTATTCTCATTTATTGGCATCTGTCATCTGTCTTGTCCGTCTTCGTTGTCTGTTGACTTTTACATAAATCTTCTCCTTTGAAACTACTGGGCCAATCTGAACTAAAGTTGGCCACAATCATCCTTGGGGTATCTAGTTTATAAAATTTGTCTGATAATTCCGCCTTCTCACCAACATGGCTAAAAATAGAACATAGGAGTAAAATGCAAGTATTGTCTATTATCTTGGAAACTGCTGTAGACAGAGAAAATCTGACAATGAAATGTTCTGAATGATTAGTTTAACTTCCTGTCCACAAAAACTGTCAGATGACTCCTTTAAGGAGTTATTGCCCTTGAATAACAATCATTTACCAATTTCTTTAATTTTTGCCTAATATCTTGAAAACTATAACAGATAGAGTGAAACTTCATATAGCAAAAATGATCAGCAAGACAAGATCATGATGTACAAATGAGTCAAACATGGCTGAAATCCTGGGTTGACTCCTTATAGGAGTTATAGCCCCTAAATAACAATTTTTTTGTGTTTTGGTTTTATATTTTGAAAACTACAATAGATGAAGAGAAACTTTAAACTGCAAAATTGATCGGCAGGAAAAGATCTACAAATTTGTCAACATGGCTGAAATTTCAGTTGACTCCTGATATATAGGGGTTATGGTCCTTTGAAGATGATTTTTACCCAATTTTTGCATACAATGCAAAAACTGTAATAGATTGAGAAACTGAAAACAGAAAAAATGTATCAGCAATGCAAGATCAACAAAAAAGAAATATTAGTCAAAATTATATTCAAATCTTCAATGTTGGAGAGTGGCCATTTTTGAAAATGCACGTAGATCCAGGTGAGAGACACAGGGTCTTTAGAACCTCTATTTTCACATGTTACCCACCTACTCAAGTGTGCTTTCATTAAATTACTTCAGTATTGTTGTTGGAATTTGTGGAAGTAAGTTACTTTTAATTTTAATTTGCTATTCCAGAGCAATGGAATTTCAACCAAATTTTTGGAAGACTCTGTTATCTTACTTATGCTTTTGAAATCTGATATATGGATACATAATTATTGTACTTATCCTTTTACAGGTTCTTGTACAGAAGATTGCTGTCTTTTCAACCTGGTGTTAATGATGAGATATTGGAACCTTCATCATCAGGAAAGTTAAAGATTAAAGATGGGATAACTTTTCACTTGTATATATCTACAGCACCATGTGGAGATGGAGCTTTATTCTCCCCGAGGTAAGGTCAAAAGGTCGTTATGATCATTATAGCTGTCAGAGGTAAAAACCTATATCTACCATTTCATCACAAACTGTCTCAATATATTTTGTTAAAGGGATTGTCAAATTTGCAGTGTGAATACTAGTTTTTTTTTTTGTTAAAATGCCCACACATAATTCTTATGTATATAAAAATAAGGAGATGTGGTATGATTGCCAATGAGACAACTTTCCACCAAAACTCAAATGAAGCGGATGTAAGCAATTTTAGGCAACCATACAGTGAGAAAAACTCATACTGTTTATATAGTCTGCTATAAAAGGCCCTGATATGAAAAATATGAAACAATTCAATTGAGAAAACTAATGGCCTAATTTATAACAAAACAATTTACGAAAAACAAATATGACAGACAAGCACCAATGACAACCACTGAACTACAGGCTCCTGACTAGGGACAGGCACAAATAGAATGTGGCGGGGTTAAACATGTTTGTAGCTGCCAACCCTCCCCTAACCTGGGACAGTGGTGTAAAAGTACACCATAAGAACAAACTATAAAAATCAGTTAAAAAGGGCTTAACTTATCAGATGGATACAAAGCAGAAAAACCTCTAACAAATACACAGACGTGGCAGGGTATTTATACATCCCTAAAAAAAAAAAATACACAAAGTACAGATCTGAGAGTACTCACATTTACTGACAGCTAGTTCAAAGCCAAAAACAACTGATAAAAAGATCAGACTAAAATATCAATCAGTACACATCCAACATCCAATGAGTTTAGTGTAGAGACGTCATTAATAGTCCGAGAAAATCATGACCTTGTGCAATACAAAAATATAGTATCAACAGATTGTAGTACCGTTAATGTGCATATATGTATAACAATAATATTACATTTGGTTTTAATTTAGTGATGAACAAAATCATATCTATTCTAATAAAAACAGTGTTCAAAGATCTAATTGAAGTGTTGCATTGGTAACCTTTTAGAAAAAGCTTATTTAAAGGATTGATAAGTTTACCCAGATCTAAATTTCTGGTCTCGGTAAACAACATCACCGTAAAAATTAGGATCTACTATTCCTTATGAAATAAGTTTTCTTCATGTACAGCCAAATTTGAAAACCAGATCTTTGTATCTATGGAAGAATTTAGTAAAGGTTTTAAGTAATTTGTGGTAACGAAATCCCTGACTTAATAATTCACCAGTAACAAATACATAGATTACGCTCATTGAAATCCAAAACGTCACTACAGACACTGGCATAGCAAACGAGTTGGGATATATAAACACCATAAGACAGTGCCAAAGAACATCATCATCCAAAAAGGGAAAATTAACAATAGGGAAAGAAAAATCTTCCCTTTTGTCGTAATTTTTGTGTAGAGTTTCTCTTGTAAAACTGAAATATCTAAATCAATTAATATTTGATTTATTTAAAGTAAGCTCCTTTGGGTAAATTTGGGTACTTTTGATTTTACCACATGATGGGCATCATTTTCTTAGTTTGTTTTGTTTCTTGCCAAACTATGATAAGATAAATTACATATAGTAAAAGATGCCCGCAAAATTGTGGTACAATTGGGCAAGTGTTGAAACAAAGAGTTTTTAAATTTCGCTGGCAGTACGTCGACTGAGCATGCGCGAAAGCGTTTAAGACACGGATTGATAACGGTCTCCGAATTGGGTTATTTTCTCAAAAATTGGCGTTTTCTGTGGAAAAAAGATTGTTTCAAAGACAAATTTAGGAAGTACAAAACACTACATTTATACATCATATCACAAATATTTCCGACTTTATATGGTTTCAGAGGAGATGCGGCTCAATGAAATCGGTCTCTTCCTTTAGTATTATAGAAATAAGATCTAGTAGTGACAATGCATATGTCTGTCACAAAGAATTATCTCTCAAATACTATTATTAATATATTTAATGTTTAATGATAACATTTTTTTCAACAGGGATTCTGAATCTAACAATGCTCCTTTACAATCCCTTAATGATAAATCTCATCAGCCAACATTTGCCAACCAGGTCCAGGGTGTACTTAGGACTAAGATGGAAGGAGGTATGACTTGCTATAGAAAACATTATTTTGTTATGGACATATTTATTTAGTTTCTTTTCCCTTTTTATCGCTAACAAATTGAATTAGAAATTTGTTTAAATAGTTTATTTCAAATTTGAACATGTTTAAAATTATGATAATAGTTTAAAGCAGTGAAATAATGTAATTCAAATAATTTCAATGCAAAAATAAGATGAAGGAATATTTCAGGGGAAGGCACAATACCAGTTGATGAAGATTTTGTGGCACAGACCTTTGATGGGATACTGCGTGGAGAGCGATTAAGAACTATGTCATGCTCAGACAAACTCTGTCGCTGGAATGTTTTAGGAATGCAAGGGGCATTACTCAGTCATTTCATAGATCCAATATATCTTAGCTCTTTAACCCTAGGTATGTTTTATAAATATATGATCTGGAATGAAATTGAGTGGATTTTATGAGAGGCTCAAAGTAGAAAAACATGAAAGTTTGTAGAAATTACTTAATCAGAATAATCAAACAGCAAACTCTGATTTCATTTATTATTATGATTGTTATATAATTTATATACAAATGATGTAGTAATTTGGTAACATACTTTTCTTTATGTAATACTTGTGCATGTCATTTAAAGTATTGAAGTAGAACTACCCAAACATACACACTGTATAGCCTCACCACCAGATATAGGTACCTTTGCTTTGCTACTGCTTTGAAAGGCAAAAAGTATGTATTTCCTGTATAGTAAAAAACTATTAGGCGTACAATTTATCAGCTTTATTTACATGAATTTCTCTGTGAAAACAAAAGTTTATTTTGAAATACAGTGTTGTTCAAGCTTGAATATGGTATAATTTTGTTCTACAAAAATGTCGTATGAATAGTTGAAGGATAAATGTGTTTTAAACAAGTTTGAAATCGTCTCATGCTTCTTTGAACAGGTACCACCTGGTCAGATTCTGATTATTTGACAAGAGAAAAAGCCAATTAAGGATCACATGGATCATAATCAGCCTTTAATAGTAACTACATTATTAGGAATGAGTATCACAAAACTTTACTTGTCAGCAAAACATAAAATATAATGAAAATAAGAAGAACTTGATCTTACCCGACTTTGTATTTTCCACTGCTTTGGGGGGTACCTATATCTGGTGGTGATGTTACACAGTGATACAGATGCATGAATACAGATTATTGTACAAAACAGTGTGTATTTGGACAAATAGATATTTTATTGGTGATTTAAGGCATTCTTTACATTTACAGGAAGGTTTCAGAAGGTTTCCATAAAATAACCCATTATATACATATAGATTCTACCACTGCATCGAGTGTGATACGATATTTATCCACTCGAGACATTTAAGTTAAATTTTTAAATTTAAAACGCGAGGCTTGCCGAGCGTTTTAAATATTTAAAATTTAACTGTCGAGAGTGGATAAATATCATATTACACGAGATTTTGTGGTGGAATCTGTTTCTCTAATGATTTTCAAACAATATGCAGGCAAACTTATTCCGTCTTTTCAAATGATCTGTGTTCTTTCTATGTGGCGTCATCAGGCATGGTCGCCTTTTTCATGCCGTCACAATAGGAAATTCAGAGGAAAGCAAGTAAATTCGAATTCATAATCGGATTTTAACCAATGAAGAACTGAGATCAAACGAACCACACGTTGATTAAATTTTTTTATACAATGGGTGCAGAAACGGATAAATTGACGAAGAATTAGAGAAATGTATTTATTGTTTATTTTTATAGATTATTGAAAATCATATGTACTGTGGATTCATTTAATTTTGTAGTAACAATTTTTATTGATTGGGGAAATTTTTTATTTAGTTGATATTTGATTTCGTGGTTTTGCCAAGGTCTGCATAAAAACCTACAGAAATAGTGCATTTGGTTGAACTTTTAAATTCATGGTTCACCTTTACCAACAAAATCCACAAAAATTGGTATCCCACGATTAATAATGATTCGTAGTATAAATGAATCAATTTTCAATTTATAATCCATAATCTCTTAACATCACTATTTCTGATAGAAATATTTATTTATGAAATCAGATCGATTCTATACACATGCCTGCAAAATGCTGCTTCAAGCAATGATTGCTGCACAATTCAGCAATTGAAAGGATTTTTTCTTATTAAATGTAGGCTTCCTATATGATCATGGCCACTTATCAAGAGCAATGTGTTGTCGAGTAGACAGAGATGAACCAAAAGTAGAAACCATGTTACCAAGTGGTTATAGGCTGAACCATCCTTGGTTAGGACGAATCACAGCATGTGAGCCATCTAGGGAGACACAGAAAACTAAAGCTCTAAGCGTAAACTGGAATTTCTATGACGACAGACCAGAAGTGACAGATGGCACTGAAGGAAGATGTTATACTGGGTATATTTGTTTTTCGTTCATTGTTTTGTACAAAAATTAGGCCGTTAGTTTTCTTGTTTGACATTTTCATTTAGGGGCCTTTTATTGCTGACTATGTGTTATGGGTTTTGCTCATTGTTGAAGGCTGTATGGTGACATATAGTTGTTAACTTCTATGTCATATGGTCTCTGGTGGAGAGTTGTCTCGTTGGCAATCATACCACACCTTCTTATTTTTATATATACATAGTTTATGACTATTACAAATGTAAGCTACACCAGAAAAATATGAATTATTAAATAAAAACATACAATGAAAAAAGACACTTGCATTTGTTGTATGGATTCATTGTTACTAGTAATTGTACAGAGTTCATCTGCCATTGACCTCACTTTCATTGATAGTATCAAGATTTCATTATACCTCTCGTACAATCTTGAAATACTTTCAACATAAAAATTCAATCACATTTAGTAAAGCAGGATGTGTGTGCAACTCTCGTTTGGACTCTCATGGATTGTTATCGCATTGGTGATCATCCAACATCTCCTTATCTTAATATTAGTCAAAGAGGAAATTACTCCAGCAAGTTTTCATTTATAATGTATTCCATGAATATCAGAGTATGGAAGGGATGTCGAAAAAGTATATTTTACAAAGTCATAATATCTGAATTGTAATTTTTTTTGCATTTCAGAATAGAGAAAGGGAGTATGTTCTCAAGATGTACAAAGAGGAAATTTTACGATGCTTTCAAACATGTTTGTCAGAAGTTTGGGCGTCAGGACCTTTTACAAGCTGATAACTATTACAAAGCCAAACAAATGGCTATAGACTTTCAGCAGGCTAAACAGGTGATGCTGAAGAAATTCAAGGATCAGAAGATGCGAGTGTGGGTCTCTAAGCCAACTGAAGAGGAAATGTTCAATTAGCTTAGTAGGCTCATGAATTTGCTTGTTCTTAAAATACAATGTCTGTTGACACTAAAAACAAGAGTTTTTTTCAGTGCTGTAGTTTTTATTATTGTCTTTAGAGACTACTATAATCTGGGTATCACTTAGAATAAAAGTTTCTAAGCAGAAGCAGAATATGTCAAAAGGTTTCTGGTAAGCACAGCGCAGTCATGTCTTTAAATATCTGCCTTTTTGGAGGAAATATTTTTGAAGGGGATGGTGACAGGTTATTTTTAGGCAAATAGTTTGTATAGAGTCCTCATGGTCAAAGGCCTTTTTGTCTATGCTTAATGCTAGTATATAAAATGAACTGATGAAGCAAAAAAGATCCTATTTCCAGCTCCTCAAAATCACATTTTTATTTCTCATTTTTCTGTACACTTAGCATCCTTTACAATACTCATTTAACTGAAGTTGAACTTTCCTTATTTAAAGATCTGGTTGTGAATGGAATTTTTTTTATAATACTTGGGTCTTCTCCCATTAATTTTGACAAAAGAAAAAGTTTGTCTGTTAACCCATTCACTACTTTAAAATTATGTCATTTGACTAGCTGAACTAGGTCAAGACCTCAGGTCAAGACAGACATGGCATTGTTATTTCATGACCGGTTACCTCCTCTTAACTTATATATTTCACATTGCTGACAGGACATTGGTGCCTGCTGACCAGATATAAGGAAACTACGTCCATGCTTCTACTTAGAAACTTATTACTCATGTTATTTTTAACTAAGAAAGATCTGCTATTACTTCTGATTAAAATAAAACATTTGTTATAAAACTGAAACTACATGCATTAACAATTTCTATTGATTGTACAAAGTTATGCATACACCCGATGAGAAACTCTAAATGACATGGATAATTTACATCTCTCCAGTTATACCCTCAAAAAGGTCAGTCACATGTTTGTATTTGAAATGAGAATTCACGTTATATTGTATTGCAAGAATAAAAAAAAAGAATATTTTTTTTCTAAACAGAGACATAAAATACATGCATTTATACTTGTGTTTGAATTGGCAGAAAATTATGAAGTAATTCCATGTCAGATCTTTCTCTGTTAAACATAACAAGATTAAAGTAAATTAAAAAAAATAATGTGATGTTTTTATTTTAGCATCTAAGATTATTTGTCATATAAGATTTATGGTTGCAATCTTATAAATTCAAATTTGTAATTAAATGTTAAACATGACACTTTTATCATTTTTATATATTTACAGACTTGGAATTAACATTTAATAGAACAAGACTCACATTTATTTTTAAATTTACGAGGTTAGGTGCACTAAATCCTTAAGAATATTGAACTGATGAGTATATAATGTTGCTGATAATATCATGCAATATCATATACCAGTCAATGTTCCCAGAATTAGTGCCAAATCTTACCTCACCTGGACATAATTTGTACATGTGGTGTGATCATCGCTTTTCATTCATTGTTAGTAGAAAGTGTCTATTTTGTATGGATCATTCTCATTTGCATTTTCTTATGTTTATTTACATTGTCTAAGCTGAAATTTATTTGGATTACAGGAGAAACATGTGTGTTCAGTCTGAAACAATATTCAATTTTGAGATATCACATATATGTGTTAGACCACCAATTCAAAACCTATATAATCAACCAGATTTTTCAATATTAACAGCTTTCTAAATATTTGACCTTAAGTTTAACTTCATAGGAGCCAGGTATATTCTGAATTGTACATGTATCACCTTTCTATATGCCAATTTTCAACCAATGTTTAAAGTCTTCCAGTGAAACATCATGGTTCAGAAGTCAACTGCTACCAAAAATAACTGCTCTTTTTCTGGAAATTTTAAATAAATATACTATGGAGAGCACTAATCCTCAGTTTTTAATTCTAAATCATGGACAAGTAAATTTTGGCTCAAAATGGTGTACATATATTTCTCTTTTGCCATAAGTTTCATTTCTGCAAATTTGTATGTTAGTATAAGCAAACAATGACATCAAAAGCACTATTTTTTTTTCTGGGAAGGGCTACTTTCACATATGTTCTATATTGAAGGAGGTGAGTTGGTGGTTTGACACCTATAAAGAAGAAAAGGGTTGACAGCTTAGAAACTAAAATTGTAGAATTCAGGATGCAAATATTGATAGATTTTCTTTTACTTCATCAATTTACTTCCATTATTGACTCTTTCATCTACTCTAGGTAAGCAGTTTGGGATGTTTTTGTTGGTACATTTAGATCATTATCTATTTTGTATTTTGTAAATACACTTTTGTCTAAGTTTTAATTGTATTCTGCTTGTATTTTACATACAAAAATCATGCAGATATTTAGTTTTTTTGTTAGATATTTCCACACATCCAATGAAGGGATTGCTTTTGGTTGTAATTTTACTCCAATTTGTATATTATTGTATTTTATTCTTAAAGATGAATGAAGTATTTGCTTCTGGATATTCAACAAGCAACAATTGGTCAGCTCATGATTAAATTGGGTCATTTCAGTAGACATATGTTGCAAAATTATAAAAGTTTATACATGGATAAATCTGTAGCTAGGGAGTAAATATTTGCACTACAGTGATTGTTTTGAAAAGATATGGGTAACCATCATATTTTTTACTAGAAAAGACATTTTTATTGTTGTATTATTTTTTTTATTCCAAGGTCAAAGAGAACCAAAAGAAAATATGAAAATAACAAAGGCAAATATAAAAATGACTATCAATTTACTTGTGTAAGAGAACACATATTACATAAGTGAATACACATTTTAAAATGATTAACTAACAAAAAACAAAAGACACAGAAAGAAAATTCCTGTTTTTTTCATCTACATTTTTTCATTTTGGATAATTTTACATGGTAGCTTCTGCTGAGAACGTTGCATCTTTAATAAGTGCAAGGTGTAATTTCTGTATTTTTAATGGTTGAAAAGAAGAACAAATTGATGATAAACAAACAAATCATGGATGGCAAGAGGAAAAAATTGATCAGATTTACTTTCAGACTGGCAAACTGAAAAACTTTGAGGCAACTGATACTTTAATTCCGAATCATTTTAACTAATACAATAGAAAATCTGGTAAGAAATGCAAGTGTAAAGAGAGGTTAGAGGACAATGTTGCTAAGAAATCATTGCAAGTCATGGAAATTTATATTTGCCTGTTGTTTTAGTCTTATCGTGTCTCTTTGGGGTTTTTTTTTTCCCTGATTTTCTGAACTCCCTTTTTTCCATCGTTTCAAGGTTACTTTGTAATGGATGAATTTAAAATGTCATGGAAAACTATTAAGGAAAAATCATACACCCATCTAAACCCTGGTATTATAACTATTAAATATTCATTGTTGATTTTATTTAAGATTAATAACAGAAAATGGTTATTGCTAATATAAAGATTACAATCTATAGAGCCATTGAGCAAATTCATGTTATGCTACACCTTGCAGATTTCCACAAATGTTGAAGCATCAATAAAGTAGCTGTAATTTCTGTTAAGGTTAGAGTGTTTAAATATAAGCATCACAAGGTCTCCTCTATATAATGAAATTCCTTAAAATCAAGATTCCAAGAAAGAAATGATAAAAACATTTTTCATTAATCAACACATAAAATAAATAATAGATAACAAAAATCACTTTTATTCTTTAAAGTGTTAACAAGCACAATTCGTTTGTTTTGTCCATTCATTATCATGGTTTTTAAAACTTATTTGAAATCAGATAATAACAAAAAAATAATATTATACTTTTTGTCTCTAGAATTAAGTAGAATAAATGATATATAATTAAGAGTCAAGCTAAACATGTTTAACTACAAAGTACAGCTGCTTTTTCCAACATTTATCAACCAGGTATCTTAATGGTTTTAAGCCTTGTCAATACATCTTGTATTCAGGCCCCTTGCCCCATTAAATCTGCCTCAGGTATTCCCATCAATAGCTATCGGCAATATGCATTACTGTGAAATTACCAATATTTGTGAATTTCATGATTAGTGACAACAATAAAATTTAATATCCAATGAAATTGTTTTGTTTTTTAAGTGATTCTTTTATTATAAAGTGTAAAACTTGAAATTTTAAACCCAAGATTCAATGATTATTTTAAAAATCACAAAAAAATGGGTTTGAATTGTATATATATCTTTAACTGATTTGTTATGCGCAAAGTCTAATATGTTGATAAACAAATAATATTTCAACAAATCACAAAACTTGAAATTCACAAATGAAAGTAGTCCCACAAAATAAAAAAATGTTATTAATATTTGTTGAATCATTTTGTGATTGGAATCACCTGTGTGTTTGGTTGTTTATTATGGGGGTATATAATTCATTTTGATATTAAAGTCTGTTATATATATTCAGAAAGCATAGTTTTTATGGTTATTCAAGAATGATTAGATACTTGTTATGTTGTACATGTATAAGTTTTTATGTTATTATTGTAATAAATAGTCTGCATTTTTGATTAAAAATTTGCAACAAATCAGCTTTTTTATTTCTGTGAATTTGGTCCCTAATTGGAAATATGTTGTAAATTCCATCTCATATTTCTATACCATAAAAATCTTGCAGCAACAAAGAAGCCCATTTTTAAAAGCATACAACATATATGGCCTTTTGTTTACATTTTCAGGTCTTTGTTTCTTCCTATGAATAAAAGGAGATGGTGTGTATACTTCAATGAAGACAGTAACCCAACAAATGAAAAAAAAACACAAATTGAATTAAGCTCTTTATAGCTTACTATATGGTATGGGTTTTGCTCATTTTTATATGCCCGTTTACGGGACGTATTATGGTATACTGTTGTCTGTCTGTCCGTCCGTCTGTCCGTCCATCTGTCAGTCCGTCCGTCCATCGTCAACATGTCGGACATTAACTCAAAAACGCTTCAACCAATTTGCATAAAACTTTGGTGAATTGTTCATATCTATTGACGTGAGCTCCCTTTCGTTTTTTATAAATTTTAGATTTTACGTTTCTGAGTTATGGGGTTTTATTCATTAAAAAAAGGGGGATTTTCCAGTTTTCGGACAATAACTCAAAAATGCTTTCACCAATTTGCAAGAAACTTTGGTCAATTGTTTATATCTATTGACATGAGCTCCCTTTTGATTTTTATAAATTTTAGATTTTACGTTTCCGAGTTATGGAGTTTTATTCATTAAAAATAAGGGGGATTTTCCAGTTTTCGGACAATAACTCAAAAATGCTTTCAGCAGTTCTCATGAAACTTTGGAGAATTGTTTATATCTATTGATGTGAGCTCCCTTTTGATTTTTATAAATTTTAGATTTTACGTTTCCAAGTTATGGGGTTTATTCATTAAAGAAGGGGGATTTTCTGGTTTTCGAACAATAACTCAAAAATACTCTGAACAGTTTTCATGAAACTTTGGTGAATTGTTTATGTCTATTGATGTGAGCTCCTTTTTGATTTTTATAAATTTTAGATTTTACGTTTCCGAGTTATGGGGTTTTATTCATTAAAAAAGGGGATTTTCCAGTTTTCGGACAATTACTCAAAAATGCTTTGAGCAGTTTTCATGAAACTTTGGTGACTAGTTTATATCAATTAAGATAACCTCCCTTTAGTTTTTCACAAATTTCTGATATGACATTGAGAAGTTATTGAACTTTATTCTTAAAAAATGCGATGGGCGTATTATGCGCTCATGGCGCAGCTGTTTATTGACATATTCCAGAGCTTGTGTTTCCTATCATGATTTCCTTGCAAGAGGATACTGCTTACCCAGTAGCTTAAACATCAAGGGTTCCAGTTTTTAAGTTGAAGTCATTCCTAAGAAATCTTTATGGACATCGATCATCATGATGATTTTGTTAACCGTTATGGAATATCTGTCGCAGTTCACCATGGAGATGTTCCACTTGTTGTAACCACAATCCTGTCCTCTATTCCTCAATTGTTACTTTATTGATTGTGACTTATCATTTAGTTTGTCCTTGCTTGAGCAACAGCCCAGGTACCACGTCGAGCAAGAACTGCTAACCCTTCCGCAGCATCAAGGTTCATCCCTGATTTTTTATGCTTTATGTGTTCCTTGATTTTTAGTTTTCTGCGTACAGTTTTGTAATTATTGTTTTTGTCTTTTCGTCTTCTTTATTTTTTATTGGACTTGATTTTCAATTCCCCCCTCCTTTTGGTATATTCTCTCTCTCTTTATAGGTTTTGTTGACTAATTATACTCAACCTGTTACTCACAATATTTGACCAACTGATCAAAGCATGAACACTTTGAATTTATCATTAAAATGTAACAGAACTGTGTGTCCAGGACAAAGGGAGGATTCAGGACTCACAAACATGTTTAACCCCCATCACATTCTTTAAGGGTAATAGGGAAGTCAGGAGCCTGTAGTTCGTTGTTATTGTTGATTGCTTCCTGTCAAATTTGATTTTCTGCTTTTAAATGTTTCACATTTTTCATGTTAGGGCTCTTATAGCTTTTTACTGTTAATTTAGAAATTTTTGTGTGCATTAATTATTGCGATCATTGAACAATGGACAAAAATGAAATGTTAATTATTGCAATTTCAGAGAATGTTGCAGACAAATAATGCTATAAAAACTGAAAATGTGATTTCTTATTTTTTGCAATTACCTCAATAAAAAACATCACAAAATTATCTGAATTTACAGGAAGAGACAAAGGTTTTAATTGTTGAGGGTTATACTGTGCCCTATAGAGGTTAACATCCTCGTCCTGTGGTCTCTGTGTATAGTTGTCTCACTGGTTATCATACCACATCTACTTATTCCAATATCAAGGTCAGCTGGTGAGATTCCAGTCAGAGGGACATGGTCACCTTAAAATGATTCCATAAACAATTACAGTTGTGAATATTAATTATAATATCTGACACTCACCTAACCATGAAAACAATATGGTAATTGAACCATGAAAATGAGTTAAAGTCAGGTGACTGACCCCTGTTAGACAAATAGGATTTTGCAAAATATATAGTTGACATATAACTAGTTAAAGGACAAACTAAGCAAACCATAAAATTGTAACATTGATCACAAAACCATGAAGTAGGGTCAATGCTGTTTGATTCCTGTCGGTTTAACATATATTCATAAAACAAGGAATTATTTCAATCTGGAATAATTTTAAATGCTTTTAAAATTAAAAATTGAAAAAGAAATGTATGATGAAAACTAAAAATCCATGGCTAATGTTCAATTTACTTTCACTGATATTTCAGTTATCCAACTTAAAAGCCATGGCTAAGGTTCAGGTTACTTTCACTGATATTTCAGTATGTATGGCAAGCTAAGCCAAAGTGGACAAAAAGAGTTATTTTTTAATATTAAAAAAATCATTTTCAAATATTAAGAATTCATTTTTAAATATTAAAAAAATAATTTTTTATTATAAGAAAAAGAAAATGAATTTCTTGTATTAAAAAATGAATTCTTAATATTAAAAAATTATTTTTTAATATTAAGAAACAGCTTTTTTTGTCCACTTTGGCTTGCCATAAGTATGAACAAACTAGCCCCCTTAGCCATGCGTAAAACCTTCTTAATTGGGTTAGATTTCATCATACATTTCTTATCAATTTTCTAGAATTCAAAATTGTGCTAGATTCAAACAATTCCTTGTTATAACAATATTTTTATTTTTCAATAAAGTCACTGAGACAAAAGATATCATTAATCATTGAACCATTAAATATCAAAATCAAGTGAAATCTGTAAGGGGCATTACATTTGAGAGGATTCGGGGATTAACGAACATTACATTTTGGCAGAAAAAAAGATAACATTTGCACAACTTTTATCTATAGATTTACCTGTATATTTACCATGCTATGAAATCCAACTCACTGTGAAGTCGTATTTTATATTTTACTGAGAGAATATTCATTCAAATTATTGGTGTCATTTGGACGATAAAGTAATTTATAATGGAACCAGAACTAAAACTATCACTTACAAATCAAAGGAAGAAGTCCTTGCTGTATAATGGATTTACTTACAGAATTGAAAATATGATAAAATTAGGAAACATTTCGTGGATGTGTACGTCAAAATTGTGTAAAATGAAACCTAGAACTATAAATGAATATTCTACTACTGTTATGTCTGGGACTACTGAGCACAACCATGAAGCTTTGCTTTACAGTTTGTGAATGTCATTTTTACCTGTAGATTACTATTTTTAAATGCACGCAAATATAATATTTTTTTTGGTGCAAATGTAATGCAACTCCATGCATATGTAATGCACCGATATGTTGGACCAAATATAGATAATAAGGAAGAAACTGGCCATTGCATAAAACTTACCTCATTCACTGAACCCTAAAAGAGGGTCAATTTCAGTCAGATAATAGATTCATTCACCTTACAAGACAGTCAACCTATTACTTCTAGAAAAGAGAAACTAGCCTTATCATTAAATTCAGTAGAGGACAGCTGATATTGCCAGAATGGTCTTGCCCTTATCCTTTGAACTATTTATTTACCTTTATACAATTAGCTTACACCATTGCCACTTTCAAGATTTGTACATAAATATATAATATATAAATATTTATATACTAGGTATGTCTCATATTTTGAAACTTTTGTCAAAAAATGAGCAGAGTTCATAAATCTATATCCCAAATATCACCCATTTATATAGATGAAGCAAATTTCAAGTTTTGCTGTTGAGAAACCCCCAAAAATCACTCAGATCAAAAAGTAAAATAAGAAGATCTGAATGCCACAAAAGGTTTTTTGGAATCTAGTAATTGATTTAGGAGTTGAGCAGAAAAAATTTGGATGAAGATAAAGCTAATGAACACGCAAAGATGGAAATTCATCCACTTCATCACCAAGCAAGAGTTACAATGATAAATGTTAAGTTTGGTGTGACAAATGAAAACCAGATGAACACGACAGAATTCTTAAAAAAAATCTGTATTGTCCTACATCTTTACATTGTCCTTCCCTTGTTTTCTATTTGAATGCATCTAGTTCCTGGTTCTTTCAAATAAACAACCAAGAGATCAAAACCCTTATTTGCCATATATCTTACTAGTAAAAAGTTCACATTTACTAAGTTTCAAAAAGATCTGACCACAAATGTGTGGTTTCTAATTCAAACCTGATATGGGACAGACCAGCACATGATAGATGGACAAAAACAGACTGGAAAACAATATGCCTACCTACTATAGTATAAAAAGAACACAAACAAAATGTACATAAATTTATTGCACCATCATAAATAAAGATTAATAGATAACAGTTAACATAAAGTAAACATAAAATAATGAGCTCTGCCGTACAGCAGGACGTGAACAAATACATGTAATGTGAACGTGAGTGTTACCATAGATACCATAAACTAGGAAATACTGACATAAAGGTCTCTTAAAGCACAATAGCTCCAATGGAGCTTTTGTTAGTTGGAGCAATATTTATTATGTGTATCAGCAGAAATAAATCTAAAACAAATAAAAAGTATAGGTATAAATGTCTAAAACACATAATTAACAGCATCCGGAAACGGATAACATTCCGACACTATATAAATAGAGTGCCACTATCAATCCATCATTCAGCCTCTGAAGAAGTTCCATGAAGGACAGAAACCAGCCAGGCACTGTTTATTATGTGTTTGCTGCATAACCTGTACTTTTTATTAGTAAAGGGTTGTTAAATTTTGGAATTATGAACCTGTCACACAATCATTTCCGAGCTTTATTTCCACCTTCTAGTAAGTTTATTAGAAATGTAGCTAAATGGCCAATGAATTCAAAGAGTCAAAGGACCAATTAACTAAAACCTTATAAATAGTTCCATATGAAATTTGTAAACTTCAACATTTTTTCCATCAAAAGGACATGTGTGGTATATTTTAAATAGGCAAGTATTCATAGTATATTTGTAAACATTAACATATTAATCAAGAATTACATACATTGGTATTACATCATTATGCGTTGCAGCCAATTTTATTTTGGTAAAATTGAATTTTCATTTATCTTTAAAAATTGAACAGTATTAGGATTTGTTTATATTGATGAACATTTTAACAGTGTGAACAAAACACACACTCATAAAGAGAGGTGGTGCATTCATTCTTATTTTTAATTAATTCTCAAAATATCAAGATTTTTTTCAAAGTGAAGAACGTTATTAACGGTACCAAGAAATGCTCAAATTAGCTGGTTTTCAATTTTTCAAGGAAGCTCTATAAATTCAGAAATTTTTACAAAGATTTATTGATTCAATAAATGCAATAAGGAGAAGAGTATCACATTGAATAGAACTTACATATTAAATTTTGATAATAATATTATTATGTAGCTATTCCTGAAATAGCATTATTGGTTTTGAATTTATATAAAAGTAAGTAGATGTGGTATTGTCAATGAGACAACTATCCCCAAAAATCAAAGGACTAGTTATTTATCTGTTATTACCAATAATATCTCAAATTAGAGTCTCGGACTAGTTATATATGTGACACTGTGAAATTTCATTATTATTGAAGTTTGACAAATATGTTTTTCCTTAACATAGTGATTATCTTTATTTGCACCAATTTTCTAAAATCAAACCTAGACAACCTAAAAATATACTTTTAATGGAATGAATAAGGGTTCCATACATATTATGCTTTGTTTATCATGAAAACTGTGGATCCTAATGGTGATCTAATGGATTACAATATTATTCTATCAATTTGAATACCTGTAATATATAAGCATTGTGCTTATAACATTAAAAATTAGTGGTACTGTGGCACGGGTGATCTAATGGATTACAATATTATTCTATCAATTGAATACCTGTAATATATAAGCATTGTGCTAATAACATTAACAATTAGTGGTACTGTGGCATGGGTGATCTAATGGATTACAATATTATTCTATCAATTTGAATACCTGTAATATATAAGCATTGTGCTTATAGCATTAACAATTAGTGGTACTTTAGCACTATAATTTTTTTTAGTAAAATCAGACCTACTTTAATCACAACCGCAAACAAATCACTTTCCAAAGACCCTTTATGAATTCTGTAAATTCAGAAATTATTGCGAGGTTTTTATTAATGCGAATAATGCGACTTCTTGAGCTTTGCAATAATAAGAACTCGCATTCTGATATCAAATACATATACATATATGTAGCTCTTCCTAAAATCGCAATAATTAAACTCGCATTTTTGTTCATTCTTCAAAAATTGCAATAATAAATGCCCACAACAATTTGTGAATTTACAGTAATTATATCAATTTTCATAACCTCTCCGTCTAAACTTTTATTGTTTCTTAATTTAGATGAGTGTGTTTTTTTTTAATTTATGCAAAAATAAAACAAAACATTTTTTTCAACTTTGGTAATTGGTCTTATCTTTTTTTGTATATTTATCAGATAAGCTTTCACTTGAAAAACAACCTCAAATATAAATACAAGTACAGTAATTAATTAGCACATTGATTCAGTTAATGAAAATGTTGTAAAAGTGCTTTGATATGGGAAAACATTCTGTTTCAATGGTTCCACAGGAGATTTTTATCAAGTCAAATGAAAGCTTTTAGCAACAGTGGCCACTCATTTCTGCATCAATTTTCTTGCAAGTGGTCTATCAAAGTTGCTAAAGGGGCTTCTTGAAAATTTAGCAGCTTGAGATGACTTTACTTTAACATGTTTAACAAAGTTATTCTTCTAATTCTACTTTGTCGACACTAAGGCAGTGTAGAGCTAAACATTATCTATCAATCAATTGACTTTATACTTTATAGTGACTGTCTCCAACACAGCGAGGTGTATGTCTCTTGTAAGTTATTATTATTAGTTAAAAATAATTTAATCAATTTAAATTTTTACAAAGTTATTTTTGTTTTTGTTTTTAAAGTAAGATAAAATTATTTACAAATGACAAGTTTAGTAACTGTAGGTGTTAGTTGAGACAACAGCTTTGAACAACTCATCACAATGCTTGGTGGAAGTTTCACTCTTTTTATCTAGATTTTCACAACTATTAGCTTATAAAGTTACTGTTGTAACAATCTGAATAAAATTGCAAAAATATCATGCAAGTTGGCTTTGATGAGACATAAGAACTCATATTATTTAATATTTACAAGTTTTTCCTAAAACAATTTAGGAAATTTTAAGCCTATTATTATTATTGTTTCAGATGGCATCATATTACTTCAAAAGGATCTTTTAAGTAAAGACTTTTTTTATATATATATTTCTTTATTTTTAAAAGCTGCACTTATTCACATCAATTTGTTTTCTGAAGATACATTTGGATTAGCAAATTATTTTTAAAAATTTTATTGAACCAGCATTTAGAATTCAACATATTTTATAATGAAATATTCAGAACAGCAAAATTTCTTTTAACTCATAACAAGAACTAGCTGTCCAACTCAAAAGATTGAAATGAAAGAGACGTTTAAATAAAAAAAGGGGGCTCAAAATGCTGAATAAAAAAACAACACTGAAAAAGGATTGATCGAACTGGCCCATAATTTAACAGATAATCATATTACCGGTATTTATAAAAACATTAACAATTTTCATTTAAGTATATTTTCATAATTTATACAAAAATGTATAACATCAGCTGTGGTGGTTTTATATTCCACCCAAATACTTTTAATACCAACAATTACAACACATAGAATATAGTACTATAGTACTACATATATATCATATAATTTTTACAATGTGTAACTTTATATTAATGTATTTACACTCACAAACATATGCATTCTAATTAAGAATTTAATGGTATGTAATATTTCATATTTAACATTTTTGTATTCATACATATCACAAAATTATTCTTTTTATAAGAATTTGAAGATTCATTTACAAATTGATCTGCATATCTTATAGAAAACTTCAATAGTTTGACAGATTTCATCACACTTCGTATACTCTTGTCAAATGATTCCAACATAAAGTCAAATGACAGTAGAGGACTAAGACATGGGGTACGGAATTGTCTGGTTTTCAGCAATAGGATTTTTTTCTTTATCAAAATAAAGTAATTTTCAAAATGGCAAGTTATCCCATTTGCAGTTTTCTCTCAAACTTTCACTCTTATGACCTCTCTGGAACCACCACTGAATAATTCAACTATTTCGTTCAGATCCCATAGCAAACGTGATGATAAGCACACAATTAATCAATAACAAAGAAAATACAATAGCCACTACAATTTCTAGGGCACCAATAACTAACTTCATTACGTTTTGGAACACATTTTGCAGTACCCGTGGAACCCTTAAGAATAATAAACCTATAGAAAATTCTACAGTAATCAGTAAAATATGGAAAATGAAGAAAAAAAAATTAAATTTTTGGATGCAGTCTTTGATCTTGAAAAAGCTTCTAGCCAAGTTTCATACAATTCCATGAAGCTTCCACAAAGTTATTGATGTTTAAAATAACTTTAACTACAGATTGAACATAAATGTAAGACAGAATGTAGGATCACAATGTTTAGATACCCCTTCAAAATGCTCCAGGCTCAACAAAAATGGAACCCTGCATAAATCAACACTTGCATAAACTGAACACAAGTCTAGGTCATTAACCTATGACCTTTTTGAAAAATTAAGTGATATATGATCAAACAGAGGTCCCCATAGCACTTTTCAAAACCTGACCTTCTTTTTTGTTTAAACAGAGATCTGACATATTTATTAAATATCAATACAAATGTTAAGTAAAATTTCTTCGTTCAACCTTTCACAAAATTCTCTTTGAGAACAACTTTCAGCATATATTTTTTACATATTTAACTATTGCACAATATTGTAAATTATATGAACATAAGCAGATCTACTAAATAATATACAAAGATATAGAAAAACTAAAGATTTAGCAGAAAAAAATTGATATTATAAATAAAGATATACAGGACAAAATTTATTCTAACTACTGGTACGAGTCCTAACATACAAAATTATTTTAACTATATTCAAATAAAAAGAAAAGAATATTTATTACTCTAACCTAAATATTTTGTATACTTAACATATTCATTCACACTAGATTTTAATAAAATTAACATCATTAGAGACATTTGTCATGTTCCTTTGGTTAATAGGAAAGGGTGTGATAGCAAAATATCTTGCAAAGAATTTAAAGGGTAATTTTTCAGTGGTTTCCTCATCAATTTAAGATACAGTGAAGTTTTCATACTTTGTACTAATAAGGGGTGTGTTAATTTTATAGTATCCCTTGTCTGAATCGTCATCTAGTATGAGTAGATATAAAGATTCATAATTCCTTATGATTTTTATATATGACTGATCCTGACCAAATAAGTCCTAAAAAATGAACTGTCTAATGAGAAAAGGTAATGTAAACAAATGAAAAACCTACTTCATTTGTAAATTCTGAAACAAAAAAAGGTAAAGAATTTTCACTTTCACTTAAAAATTAGATGTAAAGAATTTTGCAGCACAAATAATAAATGATTAGATATATATAATTTCAATATTGAAATGCAATAACTATCTTGAAGACAAACAACAAAAGTAAATAATTCCTGAATATTATTAAATATTATAATATCATAACACTGGTTATTGATTTAACACAGTCAACCTTAGAGGACATACACGTACACCAGAAGAAATAGTACGCTGGAAAAAAAACCCACACTGAATTTACTCCACATACCTGCAAACTTTTCAAAATATCAACAGGGATTTTAACACTATTTACCTAGAGGCCCTCATGCAGTTTGTATACATGTCATAAGTGTTTTTAATATACTACACTATGGTTAAATGCGCGTCTGGCGTACAAAATTTTAAACCTGGTATCTATGACGAGTTTATATGTGCTTAAATGCCCTTTTAACTCCTTTGAATGCCTGTTCTGAGGTATTCAGTTTATATAATAAAGAATTTCAGTAGGCAAGTAATGACATTACAAGTCAGTATTATGCAGCATGGAAATACTGTGGCATAAACACCATCTATATGCCATAATGGAAAACAAAAATGAAACAAGTTTTTTTTCCAAAAAGTGAAATTATTCTATACCCATAATATTGCACATGTTTATAACATTAATCTTATATTCTCCTCTGCTGCTACTAGAAACAAAAGAGAGGCTACCAGAATTCAGATTGCATTTCCAATCATATTTCCAAACATTAACATTACTTTGAGCATTTATTGTAAAACTTTCATCCTTAAATCCTATTAAATTAAATATCATTGTTTTATACATATAAAAATAAGGAGATAAGGTATGATTGCAGATAAGGAAACTATCAACTAGAGTCAATTGATGTGGTTGTAACTATAAGCATGCTAAAAAGACAATTCAAAACAAAAGAAGAATGGGTTTTGTGTTTAGCATAGTTGTTTTTCTGATTTCAAAATGACAAAAATATGTTTAAAGGCTAAATGCATTAATAAAAGCACCCTTCAAGAGTAGCAAAGCTAATGATTAGGTTTTTGATTCATGATTAAATTATTACAGAACACATTCCAAGAACTCTTGCCACCAAGTTTCTTCAATACAATGACTCTATTAAGAAGACCTTCTTTCAACTGACCAGATCTATTCTAATTCGCCCTTTCAGAATCTAAAGGACTATGGATAATATCATTTGTTCGTACCCCAGAATGAAACCAACCTCCCATCATTGGTTGAATTTCGATTGTTTGGGACATTGTTAGCCAATCACGGCATGTTGGTGTACACTTTTAAAACTATTACCCATAATGCATTATATTCTGAAATGGGGAATTGTAAAATGAGCTCTATACATTTAAATATCAAAATTTTCTACATTGAACTAAATATGTTCATTGTCATCTGTCTGTTAAAAGTAAAAAAAAGTTATTGATTTGTTGCTGTTTGCTTAATGTCCAGTGGCAAACAGTTCATGCATGTTTAGGATATTCAGACATCTAATAAATAATTTAACATATATAAGATGGCAGTGAATTTTCTTCAGCTCGACCTTGATTTAGGTGACCTTTAAATTTTTATTTTAGTTCTGCCTGATCAATTTTATTTTTTTAAAGCTCTCGTAATAGATTTGATCAGTTGAAAAAAATAAGTCTACATTATGTCCCTTTCCTCTACAATAGAAAACTGAAAAAGTGCATTTTATTGTACATTCAAACTTATGTTCAGAATATATGATATATGAAGTTAAAAATTGACTAGTTACAGTATGAACCACTAATTTAAGACAAAGCACCCATATCCCGCCATTTTCTGTATATCATTGGTCCCGGTATGAGTCAATAGCAAAATTAGTTAATGCATAGAAGCACTCAAGCAAAAAAAATGTACAGTTCATTTGGCAAATATTTGATGCCTTGATTTAAGGTTATTTACAGCACCTAAATGACAAAAGTTTATACTGATATAGTAATCTGTGAACTAAAAATAACTATAAAATGATATATTCACTAGAAGAGAAATTGTATATTCATTTAGATGATAAGCAGTAGAAGTAAAATACTACATTTTGCCTACCAAATTTTGAATGTTGCCACAATAATAGCCTTTCGTTAGTCATCACATCTGATTATCAAAGGATTTATTAAGGCATGTTTCTGATTTATGAAAAAGATCAGAAAAGACAAAGATAAGTTAGTACAAAATACAGAATGGTATAAACCTTTGGTCCCAAATACAGGAAAAACTTACCAAATGTGTTTTTACAATAATTTTCAAACAAACAGAGCCAATAGTGTGGTGCATGGTGCATTAACAGATAATGATATTTGGAGTATAAACAAATAATTCACCTGAACAACCATTGCAAAAATACTTGAAATGTTAAAACTACTGCCAGGATTATCCAATGCGAACCAACATTAAACGTGCCATTGTTTTCAGGCTGATTTAGGGACAAGTTTGAGATCTTGGAGTTTAATCTTTTTATATTATCACTTAATTCTTTCTGAATTTCCACAAGAGGTTGTAGATGTCTAACTATGGTCTCTTCTGTCAGTCTGTGTCTGTTACTGGAACTTGAACGCTGAACTCTACGATCTAAAAAAAACACCGTAAAATACTACCATTAACACAATAATTTTACATTTATATTGACATTTTCGACCTTGCAGCATGGTCACTGTTGGACTATATGATGATCGTTCAATTATGACTTTTTAAGTCCAAATTGGTGACCGTTTCATTGGCATTAAACCACATTTAATTTCATACTTAGAGTTTTTTTTTATAATTCTACCTTTATTCTTATTCAATAATGTCATTTTGGAAGATATATGTTGCATGCCACAGGAATTCATTGATGGCACAATTCAGTGTGAATAAAATCTTCAGAAAATGCCATAACCAAGTCAGGAATATGACAGTTGTTTTCCATTTGTTTCCTTGGTTTAAATAACTGAGTTTTTGATTTCGTCAAGTTTTATGGACATCCCCTTTTTTTAGCTCACCTGGCCCAAAGGTCCAGTGTGAGCTTTTGCCATCAAATGGCTTTCATCGTCTATCCCCCTCTGTCTTCTATTAACTTTAACAAAGATCATTTCCTCTGAAACTACTGGGCCAAATTTAACCAAACTTGGCCACAATCATCAATAGGATTTCTAGCTTTAAAAATGTGTACGATGACCCGCCTGCCGACATGGCTAAAAATTGTAAATGGGGGTCAAATGCAATTTTTGTCTATTATCTTGAAAACCACTATACATGTAGATAGAGAAAATCTGACAGGGAGCAAACATATTCAGAATGATGAGATCTACTTTCTGTCTATTAACATCAAAATTGTCAGATGACTTCTTATATGAATTATTGCCATTTAACAATGATTTTCCGAATATTTTGCATTTTTGGCTATTATCTTGAAAGCTATAATACCGTAGATAGATAGAAACTTTAGATAACAAAAATATTCAGCAAAACAAGATCTACAAATAAGTCATCACGGTCATATCATCAGTTGACTGGTTATTTGAATTAATGCACTTTAGTGATAATTTTCCCATTTTTTTATTTTTTGCCTATTATCTTGAAAACAATTATAATAGATGAATAGAAACTTTAAAACAGAAAAATGATCAACAGAATAAGATCTACAAAAACATCAACATGACTGAAATTGTCAGTTAACTCTTAATAGAGTTATCTCCTTCTAATTATCTTTACTAAAAAGTGGCTATTGTTGAAGATGCAGGTGAGCGACAAATGCTCTTTAGTTAATACTTTTTTTCCAATGTTTAACATGGAAAACTAAGGAGATCACTGCCACCAAAGTAATCAATAACACATATACATGTTTACCTGTTTTTGCCAATGGAAAATTACGTATTTGTAAATCAAGACCTACTTCAAGTACATATATATGAAAGTCTAAATTAAAGAAAAGTGAAGTTGTTTTACAAAGGTTATTACCCTTACTATGAAAATGCACAGTTTTATGTGGGATAAATCAATCATTGAAATATTTAAAGGTATTCCCTTCAACTTGTGTGTGCCTTTCAGTTTACAGTTGGTTTTTTCATGTCAATCTATTTTTTCCAAATATTTCATCTCCTTTTTTTCATTTAGCACGAATGAGTAAGAAATTAGATAAATATAACCTACTTTTGCCAGGATGTCTTTCGGATGAATCACTATCTTGTAGAAGTTCAGCTTCTGGACATGAACTTTCACTCTCTTCCCCTACCACCTTTAGCCTCCTAATAGAGGTGTTCCTAATGGATGAGTTCAGACTATCAGGTTGTTTCTCTAGACTGGTAATACTACAAGTTCTAACCACTGGGGTCCTGTGTTTAGTCCAGGTCTGAATTCTATAGTCTACTTCATACTGCAACAAGTCATTACTCACATCCCATGGTCTCATGCTAAGTGAAACAAGAGAACAGTTTAAAATTTATTCTCAATTCAGGTTTAAAATTAAATGTCTCTGCTTTGGAAAAGGGTGTGAATAAAGTGTGAAGCATAAAAAAATATCATTCTCTTAAAGGACTCAAATAGGGAATTATTTATTTTTTTTAAGATACCACCGTTACTTGATCATGTTAATATTGATGAACAACCAAAAAAATACAGCTTTCAATAAAATGGAAAAAAGGGAATTACTTGATTTTTAATAAATATATGTTGTGTTTACAATTTCCAGCAGAAGTATGTTTCAGATAAGTTCCAACTCCTTTTACTCTGTTTAATGGGGAAAAGAATCAGAAACATTGCAAAGATGTAGTCAATTTGAAATCACCATTGACTTTACCCTAAAACAATCCAGCATATCTTTAAAATGAGATTTAGAATAATCCATTTCCAAGTTAACTTGGAAATAATATAATCCTAATTAATCTAATTCAATTGTTAACAATGTGTGGCACAAAAAGCCCCACAATAAATCATTTAATGCCATTATGATGTTGGTGTAGAAATTTCAGATAGAGTGTTGTTTATAAACACTTCACAGAATATTTTGTTTAAATCGAAATCAAATATGCTTAACACTTCTAAAATTTCAAAGAATTTCATTTTTCCTGGTGCATGGTTTAAATCAAATCATATTTCTATTAATTATCTTCTACTTCTACTAAAATCAAATTCTCCTTAAAAATTTTAGTGAGGCGTAACAGTAGAACCAAGCTTATGCTTAAATTCTGGAATTATTCAGAGTTTAATATTGATTATGTAAGGGCTATTCTATTAAAATGTATGTTGGAGGGTAGGAAGGGACTTTCAAAATATCCCTACAACCAAGAACCATTTTTTAGATAATTTTGCATAATGGTAATAGACGCATTCTGAAAAAAGACCCATGACCCACATTCAATAACTAAACTTCCCTTCCTACCCTCCCACATACATTTTAATGGAATAGCCCTAAGGAAAAAACAAAATTTAAATTGTTTGATGTTGCCAACCTACCCACCTAAAAACATGAAAAAGCAGCCTACCCAAAAGTTTT